>SMMW01000236.1:0-20103 GCA_004794655.1 Marisa cornuarietis
CGTTCTTAGCCGTTCTTAACCGTTCTTAGCCGTTCTTCACCGTTCTTAAGCCGTTCTTAGCGTTCTTAGCCGTTCTTAAGCCGTTCTTAGCCGATCATCAGCGTCTTAAGCCGTTCTTAGCCGTTCTTAGCCGTTCTTTAGCCATTCTTAACCGTTCTTAGCCGTTCTTCACCGTTTTGAAGCTGTTCATAGTCGTTCTTAGCCATTCTTAGCCGTTCTTAAGCCGTTCTTAGCCGTTCTTTAGCGTTCTTAGCCGTTCTTGATCGTTCTTAAGCCGTTCTTAGCCGTTTTTAAGCCGTTCTTAGCCATTTTTCAGCATCTTAAGCCGTTCTTAACCGTTCTTAGCCGTTCTTAACCGTTTTTAAGCTGTTCTTAACTGTTCTTATCCATTCTTTACCGCTCTTAAGCCGTTCTTCGCCGTTCTTCAGCATCTTCAGCCGTTCATAGCCGTTCTTGACCGTTCTTAAGCCGTTCTTAGCCATTCTTGATCGTTCTTAAGCCGTTCTTAGCCATTCTTGATCGTTCTTAAGCCGTTCTTAAGCCGTTCTTAACCGTTCTTAGCCGTTCGCCGTTTTTTAGCCGGTCTTAACCATTCTTAGCCGTTCTTCATCGTTCTTAAGCCATTCTTAGCCGTTCTTTAGCGTTCTTGATCGTTCTTTAGCCGTTCTTAGCTGTTCTTAAGCCGTACTTAGCCGTTTTTCGCCGTTCTCTAGCGTCTTAAGCCGTTCTTAACCGTTCTTAGCCGTTCTTCGCCGTTTTTTAGCCGGTCTTAACCATTCTCAGCCGTTCTTCATCGTTCTTAAGCCATTCTTAGCCGTTCTATAGCGTTCTTGATCGTTCTTAAGCCGTTCTTAGCCGTTCTTGACCGTTCTTTAGCCGTTCTTAGCGTCTTAAGCCGTTCTTAACCGTTCTTAGCCGTTTTTTGCCGTTCTTTAGCCGTTCTTAACCGTTCTTAGCCGTTCTTAAACGTTCTGAAGCCGTTCTTAGTCGTTCTTAGCCGTTCTTAGCCGTTCTTCACCGTTCTTAAGCCGTTCTTAGCCGTTCTTGATCGTTCTTAAGCCGTTCTTAAGCCGTTCTTAGCCGTTCTTTGCCCTTCTTCAGCGTCTTAAGCCATTCTTAGCCGTTCTTTAGCGTTATTAAGCCTTTCTTAGCCGTTCTTAAGCCGTTCTTAGCCCTTTTGCGCCGTTCTTCAGCGTCTTAAGCCGTTCTTAACCGTTCATAGCCGTTCTTGACCGTTCTTAAGCCGTTCTTAGCCATTCTTGATCGTTCTTAAGCCGTTCTTAAGCCATTCTTAGCCGTTCTTGACCGTTCTTAAGCCGTTGTTAGCCGTTCTTAGCCGTTCTTAGCCGTTCTTCACTGTTCTCAAGCCGTTTGTAGTCGTTCTTTGCCGTTCTTCATCGTTCTTTAGCCATTCTTAGCCGTTCTTTAGCGTTCTTAAGCTGTTCTTAAGCCGTTTTTAGCCGTTCTTCACCGTTCTTAAGCCGTTCTTAGCCGTTTTTCGCCGTCCTTCAGCGTCTTAAGCCGTTCTTAGCCGTTCTTTGCCATTCTTTAGCCGTTCTTAACCGTTCTTAGCCGTTCTTCACCGTTCTGAAGCCGTTCTTAGTCGTTCTTTGCCGTTCTTAAGCCGTTCTTAGCCGATCATCAGCGTCTTAAGCCGTTCTTAGCCGTTCTTTAGCGTCTTTAGCCGTTCTTAGCCGTTAATCACCGTTCTTAAGCCGTTCTTAGCCGTTCTTCACCGTTCTTAAGCCATTCTTAGCTATTCTTAGCCGTTCTTCACCGTTCTTAAGCCGTTCTTTGCCGTTCTTCACCGTCCTTAAGACGTTCTTAGTCGTTCCTAGCCGTTCTTAAGCCGTTCTTAGCCGTTCTTTGCCGTTTTCAGCGTCTTAAGCCGTTCTTAGCCGTTCTTGACCGTTCTTAAGCCGTTCTTAGCCGTTCTTTGCAGTTCTTTGCCGTTCTCCGCCGTTCTTTAGCGTCTTAAGCCGTTCTTAACCGTTCTTAGTCGTTTTTTCCCGTTCTTTAGCCGTTCTTAACCGTCCTTAGCCGTTCTTAAACGTTCTGAAGCCGTTCATCAGCGTCGTAAGCCGTTCTTACCCGTTTTTTAGCGTCTTTAGCCGTTCTTGACCGTTCTTTAGCCGATCTTAAGCCGTTTTTAGCCGTTCTCCGCCGTTCTTTAGCGTCTTAAGCCGTTCTTAACCGTTCTTAGTCGTTTTTTCCCGTTCTTTAGCCGTTCTTAACCGTCCTTAGCCGTTCTTAAACGTTCTGAAGCCGTTCTTTGCCGTTCTTAGCCGTTCTTTAGCGTTCTTAGCCGTTCTTGATCGTTCTTTAGCCGTTCTTAAGCCGTTCTTAGCTGTTCAGCAGCGTCTTAAGCCGTTCTTGACCATTCTTTAGCCGTTCTTAAGCCGTTTGTAGCCGTTCTTAACCGTTCTTAGCCGTTTTTTGCCGTTCTCTAGCCGTTCTTAACCGTTCTTAGCCGTTCTTAAACGTTCTGAGGCCGTTCTTAGTCGTTCTTAGCCGTTCTTAGCCGTTCTTAGTCCGTTCTTAGCCGTTCTTTTGCGTTCTTAGCCGTTCTTGATCGTTCTTAAGCCGTTCTTAGCCGTTCTTTGCCGTTCTTCAGCGTCTTAAGCCGTTCTTAGCCGTTCTTGACCGTTCTTAAGCCTTTCTTAGCCGTTCTTTGCCAATCTTCAGCATCTGAAGTCGTTCTTAACCGTTCTTGGCCATTCCTAACCATTTTTAAGCCGTTCTTAAGCCGTTCTTAGCCGTTCATCAGCGTCTTAAGCCGTTCTTAGCCGTTCTTTAGCGTCTTTTGCCGTTCTTAGCCGTTCTTTAGCGTTCTTTACCGTTCTTAAGCTGTTCTTAGCCGTTCTTGATCGTTCTTAAGCTGTTCTTAGCCGTTTTTGACCGTTCTTAAGCTGTTGTTAGCCGTTCTTAAGCCGTTCTTAGCTGTTCATCAGCGTCTTAAGCCGTTCTTACCCGTTCTTTAGCGTCTTTAGCCGTTCTTGACCGTTCTTTAGCCGTTCTTAGCTATTCTAAACCGTTTTTCGCCGTTCTTTAGCCGGTCTTAGCCATTCTTAGCCGTTCTTTAGCGTTCTTGACCGTTCTTAAGCCGTTCTTAGCCGTTCTTGATCGTTCTTAAGCCGTTCTTAGCCGTTCTTGACCGTTCTTAAGCTGTTGTTAGCCAATCTTAAGCCGTTCTTAACCGTTCTTAACCGTTCACAAGCCGTTTGTAGTCGTTCTTTGTCGTTCTTCACCGTCCTTAAGCCGTTCTGAGCCATTCTTAACCGTTCTTCACCGTTCTTAAGCCATTCCTAGCCGTTCTTTAGCGTACTTAAGCTGTTCTTAGGCCGTTTTAAGCCGCTTTGCCGTTCTTCAGCGTCTTAAGGCCAGACACCGCCCGCAAAGATTCGTCAAAAACTTAATTTTTGGCCATTTTGAGATAATAGCATATTAGGAAAGGTCAACATGTCATTTATCCACTCTCAAAGTGATTTTTCATAAAACATCTAGAAATATGTACATTTTGTCAATAAACACAGTCACTGATTTCAAGATTCTCCTTGTTTTGTTCCAAATTTGTGAAAATAGGGAATGTTTGATACGTAGCAACCCGGTCGCCATTTTACAAAACTGGGTCAACCTGTGTATCAGCAGAAAGAGGATTCATTCAGCTTTCAAACAAAGGCATGCTCAGGGCCAGTGGAAAATTCCACGGACCGTTTCGCGCTCTTTTCCTAGCCAAGACAAAGAGACGGAAAATTCCATATATGAACGATGCGTACACACACTTTGCATACAGCCAATCACAATCGTTCGCTACCGGCCTTGGCCGACATACAGGTCACACGAACGTGCTTCGGAATGTTTCGGCTATCCCACAATCCACTGCGCATGCTTTCCGGTTGTAAACAACGTGAATTACAAACCATTGAGAACTAGAGGATCTTTCCTTTCTGAGACGTTCACGCTGCGTGTTAGACGTTCCCTGCACGTATCAGAAGGTTATTTTTCTCAAGATGCCACGTCCAAAAGGAGGAAAACGACGATTGTTCCTGAAGAATATTATTGAAGCACATAAAAAGAAGAAACTTGACACACCTATCGCTAGTGATCCTGAGATAAGTGCCTCGCGGAAAAAAATCGAAGCCTTGAATTCGGCTGGCAATATCGAGGATGGTCACCAGCAGGTGTGGATGATAGTAAATGTGTGTGAACTTACTAAAGCTCTTAGCGATGTGTCTTGCCCGGAATGCAGTGAGAATCGGCTTTCCTACAGTGTTTGTGTCGGTGAGAATTCGGGCTTCTCTTCAAAGTTTGTATTGAAGTGCGATCATTGTGCCTATAAAAAGTTTGGTATGTCGTCATCGCGTGTCCAAGGCAGTGAGAGCACAAACGATGCCTTTGAAGTCAACAGACGAATGACACTTTTTAGTCACGAAACGGGAGGAAGCCATGCTATTTTGCAAACCTTCTCCACTGTAATGGGCATACCAGGCATGGCCCTAAGTACTTTTCAGAACCATGACAAAAAAGTAACAGGTATGTGATTTTTCATGCTTCAATGCAATCTGTTAATGAGTTCCCAGATTCTGTACAAGATTAAATAACAGCTTTTACATTTTTACATATTTTTGTAAAACATGAAAGTTACTATGATACTTGGGTATGAGAATTTGATTAGAACTGTGCAGAGATAACATGGTAAGCAATATAAAGAATAATCACCATGATGTTTAAGGTGGAAATTTTTTACTGTGAATATCTTTAGTAAAAGTATGTTTCTTGCCATTTAGCTGCTGAAATTAGTTCAGGATCTGCTCTGCTTGAACGCTCTGCGGCTGTGATTCGAGAAGCCTATGCTGAAACTGATGAAGATCTCAGGGAAGCACTTAGGAAAGGAGAAAACCCTGTCATCAACATTAGTGTATCCTTTGATGGAACATGGCATAAGAGGGGATATACCTCTCTTACTGGTATTGGTATTTGTATAGATCTTCTAACAGGTCTTGTTGTAGATTTTTGTGTTTTGTCAAAATATTGTCATGCATGTACACTTGCAGAGGTAAGAGGACTATCAGCAGCTGAACTAGATGCTTGGAAAAAAGAGCATGCTCCAGACTGCTGTAAAAATCATTCTCTGTCAAGCAAGGCTATGGAGTCAGAGGCAGCCAAAATTTTATGGGGGAGGTCTGTAGATAGATTTGGTTTTAGATATATGGAGATGCTTTCTGATGGTGACTCCTCAGCATATAAGGCAGTTTGTGCTTTAAACCCATACCCAGATTACAAACAAAAAGTAGAGAAGCTAGATTGCCTTAATCATGCACATAAAAGACTAGGGACAGCTTTGCGTAAACTGGCTAAGGTGGAAAGGCTGGGGGGGCGTGGCTTGGGTCGCCTCACTGAGGCGAAATGTGATAAATTACAAACTTTTTACAGACAGGCAATTGTGGAGAATATCCCTAACATTGAACAAATGAGGAGTGCTATCTGGGCAGGTTTATGGCATTCAATGTCTACAGACAATGAACCCCAACATCGTCAGTGCCCAAAAGGGAAAAACAGCTGGTGCTTTTACCAAAAAGCATTGGCAAATAATCAGAAAGTACCTAGTCACAAAGAACATCCTTCTTCAACATATCTGACCACACAGGTAGCTCATAAACTGATTCCAGTGTATAGAAGAATGGCAGATGAGGAGCTGCTTAAAAGGATGCTTCATGGGGGCACACAAAATAATAATGAATGTTTAAATTCCATGATATGGTCCAGATGCCCCAAGACTGCTTTCATGGGCTTGAGAAGGGTAGAAGGTTCAGTTGCTCGTGCAGTTTGTGCTTTTAATGAAGGAGCTTTTGAATTAATATCATTAATGAAAGAGTTATATATTGATGTACATACAATTACTATGACACTACTGACTAAGAAAGATGAGCAGAGAGTGTCTGCTGCTGATGCTGCTACTTCTGCTGATGCTCGCAAAAATCGCAAGGAGTATGCAAGGCAACGCAGGCTAAATTTTAGACATGAACAGACCAAAGATGGCAATACTTATGAAGCTGGTGGACACTGAACCTTTTGATAACTTAGCCTATAACTGTGTAGCATAAAGTTTGACAAACACAATATTTTTTTAATTCCTGTGTTTTCCTTTGCAGCCCGGTCAACATTTGGGTACACAACACAACCATGTTGAATATTCAAAAAGTGAAATAGATAAATAATTTAATAGTTATGCCAAAGTTATATGTAGGAACACATTAAAAGATGGTAATATTTTCCATTTAACATATAAATTACATGAAACGCTTAGTCAGAACAAAGTTACAAAGCTTTCACTTTCTTTTCTCGCTTTATCCCTTTCTTGTTTTTGTTAGAGTTTGTTTAGTTCAAAACCATATAACTTTATAATGACATGTGAAACAGATCTGAAATTTGGTTGAGTTTTTCTTTCTGCACATCTAAACATTTCTTGGCGGGCGTTTTTAAAAAATATTCAGTAGTTTAGTAGTTACTAAGATTTCACTTTTTCTTTTCTCATTTTTTCAGTTTCTTGTTTTGGTTACAGTTTGTTTACTTCAAATCCCTATAACTTTAGATTATGATGTGATATAGACTTGAAATTTGGTCGAGTACTTCTTTATACATATATAAACATTGTGACCGCGGCGTGTAGAAAAATACTTAGTAGTTTAGTAATTATACTGTTTTACATCAAAATTTCTTAAATTTTAACACACCGTTTTACAAAAAAATTCATAAAAAAATAACTAAGTTGATTTTGCTAATTTACCACGGAGACATTGTAGATCTTTCTTTTAGTTAACTATATATAAAAGAATTTTGAGCCTACTTGCAAAATTTATGGAGTTATAAGCTTTTTAAAATTTGCGTTTTGGCGCCATTTTGGATCGTTTCCATGGCAACGGATAGTGTGACAAGTGTACTAAAAGCGTTTTTTGAACTTCCATTTAAGGGCAAAATAGTTTGTATAAAAAAATTTGCGATATCTTGTAAAACGTAAATTTTTTTTTTTCGACAGGTGTCTGGCCTTAAGCCGTTCTTGACCGTTCTTTAGCGTCTTTAACCGTTCTTAGCCGTTAATCACCGTTCTTTAGCCGTTCTTAGTCGTTCTTGACCGTTCTTAAGCCGTTTTTAGCCGTTCTTCGCCGTTCTTCAGCGTCTTAAGCCGTTCTTAGCTGTTCTTCGCCGTTCTTCAGCGTCTTAAGCCGTTCTTAGCCGTTCTTGACCGTTCGTAAGCCGTTCTTGGCCGTTCATCAGCGTCTTAAGCCGTTCTTACCCGTTTTTAAGCGTCTTTAGCCATTCTTGACCGTTCTTTAGCAGTTCTTAGCCGTTCTTAAGCCGTTTTTAGCCGTTCTCCGCCGTTCTTTAGCGTCTTAAGCCGTTCTTAACCGTTCTTTAGCGTTATAAAGCCTTTCTTAGCCGTTCTTAAGCCGTTCTTAGCCCTTCTGCGCCGTTCTTCAGCGTCTTATGCCGTTCTTTACCGTTCTTAGCCATTCCTAACCATTTTTAAGCCGTTCTTAGCCGTTCTTGACCGTTCTTAAGCCGTTCTTAGCCGTTCTTAAGCCGTTCTTAAGCCGTTCTTAGACGTTCTTCAGCGTCTTAAGCCGTTCTTAAGCGTTCTTGACCGTTCTTAAGCCGTCCTTAGCCGTTCCTCGCCATTCTTCAGCGTCAAAAGCCATTCTAAGCCGTTCTTAACCGTTCTTAGCCGTTTTTTGCCGTTCTAAAGCCGTTGTTAACCGTTCTTAGCCGTTCTTAAACGTTCTGAAGCCGTTCTTAGTCGTTCCTAGCCGTTCTTAGCCGTTCTTTACCGTTCTTAAGCCGTTCTTAGCCGTTCTTTAGCGTTCTTAGCCGTTCTTGATCGTTCTTAAGCCGTTCTTAAGCCGTTCTTTAGCGTCTTAAGCCATTCTTAGCCGTTCTTTACCGTTCTTAAGCCGTTGTTAGCCGTTCTTAGCCGTTCTTAGCCATTCTTAGCCGTTCTTCACTGTTCTCGAGCCATTCGTAGTCGTTCTTTGCCGTTCTTCACCGTCCTTTAGCCGTTCTGAGCCATTCTTAGCCGTTCTTCATCGTTCTTAAGCCATTCTTAGCCGTTCTTTAGCGTTCTTAAGCTGTTCTTAAGCCGTTTTTAGCCGTTCTTTGCCGTTCTTCAGCGTCTTAAGCCGTTCTTAGCCGTTCTTGACCGTTCTTAAGCCGTTCTTAGCCGTTCTTAAGCCGTTCTTAAGCCGTTCTTAGCCGTTCTTCAGCGTCTTAAGCCGTTCTTAAGCGTTCTTGACCGTTCTTAAGCCGTCCTTAGCCGTTCCTCGCCATTCTTCAGCGTCAAAAGCCATTCTAAGCCGTTCTTAACCGTTCTTAGCCGGTTTTTGCCGTTCTAAAGCCGTTCTTAAACGTTCTGAAGCCGTTCTTAGTCGTTCCTAGCCGTTCTTAGCCGTTCTTTACCGTTCTTAAGCCGTTCTTAGCCGTTCTTTAGCGTTCTTAGCCGTTCTTGATCGTTCTTAAGCCGTTCTTAAGCCGTTCTTTAGCGTCTTAAGCCATTCTTAGCCGTTCTTGACCGTTCTTAAGCCGTTGTTAGCCGTTCTTAGCCGTTCTTAGCCATTCTTAGCCGTTCTTCACTGTTCTCGAGCCATTTGTAGTCGTTCTTTGCCGTTCTTCACCGTCCTTTAGCCGTTCTGAGCCATTCTTAGCCATTCTTCATCGTTCTTAAGCCATTCTTAGCCGTTCTTTAGCGTTCTTAAGCTGTTCTTAAGCCGTTTTTAGCCGTTCTTTGCCGTTCTTCAGCATCTTAAGCCGTTCTTAGCCGTTCTTGACCGTTCTTAAGCCTTTCTTAGCCGTTCTTCAGCCGTTCTTAGCCGTTCTTTGTCAATCTTTAGCATCTGAAGCCGTTCTTAACCGTTCTTAGCCATTCCTAACCATTTTTAAGCCGTTCTTAAGCCGTTCTTAGCCGTTCATCAGCGTCTTAAGCCGTTCTTAGCCGTTCTTTAGCGTCTTTTGCCGTTTTTAGCCGTAATCACCGTTCTTTAGCCGTTCTTAGCCGTTCTTGACCGTTCTTAAGCTGTTCTTAAGCCGTTTTTAGCCGTTCTTTGCCGCTCTTCAGCGTCTTAAGCCGTTCTTAGCCGTTCTTGACCGTTCTTAAGCCTTTCTTAGCCGTTCTTAAGCCGTTCTTAGCCGTTCTTTGCCGTTCTTCAGCATCTGAAGCCGTTCTTAACCGTTCTTAGCCATTCCTAACCATTTGAAAGCCGTTCTTAGCCGTTCTAAGCCGTTCTTAAGCCGTTCTTAGCCGTTCTTTAGCGTCTTAAGCCGTTTTTACCCGTTCTTTGCCGTTCTTCAGCGTCTTAAGCCGTTCTTAGCCGTTCTTGACCGTTCTTAAGCCTTTCTTAGCCGTTCTTAAGCCGTTCTTAGCCGTTCTTTGTCAATCTTTAGCATCTGAAGCCGTTCTTAACCGTTCTTAGCCATTCCTAACCATTTTTAAGCCGTTCTTAAGCCGTTCTTAGCCGTTCATCAGCGTCTTAAGCCGTTCTTAGCCGTTCTTTAGCGTCTTTTGCCGTTTTTAGCCGTAATCACCGTTCTTTAGCCGTTCTTAGCCGTTCTTGACCGTTCTTAAGCTGTTCTTAAGCCGTTTTTAGCCGTTCTTTGCCGCTCTTCAGCGTCTTAAGCCGTTCTTAGCCGTTCTTGACCGTTCTTAAGCCTTTCTTAGCCGTTCTTAAGCCGTTCTTAGCCGTTCTTTGCCGTTCTTCAGCATCTGAAGCCGTTCTTAACCGTTCTTAGCCATTCCTAACCATTTGAAAGCCGTTCTTAGCCGTTCTAAGCCGTTCTTAAGCCGTTCTTAGCCGTTCTTCAGCGTCTTAAGCCGTTTATACCGTTCTTTGCCGTTCTTCAGCGTCTTAAGCCGTTCTTAGCCGTTCTTGACCGTTCTTAAGCCTTTCTTAGCCGTTCTTAAGCCGTTCTTTGCCGTTCTTCAGCATCTGAAGCCGTTCTTAACCGTTCTTAGCCATTCCTAACCATTTGAAAGCCGTTCTTAGCCGTTCTTAAGCCGTTCTTAGCCGTTCTTCAACGTTCTTAAGCCGTTCTTAGCCATTCCTAACCATTTGAAAGCCGTTCTTAGCCGTTATTAAGCCATTCTTAGCCGTTCTTCAACGATCTTAAGCCGTTCTTAGCCGTTCATCAGCGTCTTAAGCCGTTCTTACCCGTTCTTTAGCGTCTTTAGCCGTTCTTGACCGTTCTTTAGCCGTTCTTTGCCGTTCTTCAGCGTCAAAAGCCATTCTTAGACGTTGTTAACCGTTCTTCACCGTTTTTAAGCTGTTCTTAGCCGTTCTTAGCTGTTCTTAAGCCGGTCTTAACCATCCTTAGCCATTCTTCATCGTTCTTAAGCCATTCATAGCCGTTCTTGAGCGTTCTTGACCGTTCTTAAGCCGTTTTTAGCCATTCTTGACTGTTCTTAAGCTATTGTTAGCCGTTCTTTGCCATTCTTTAGCCGTTCTTAACCGTTCTTAGCCAATCTTCACCGTTCTGAAGCCGTTCTTAGTCGTTCTTAGCCGTTCTTAAGCCGTTCTTAGCCGATCATCAGCGTCTTAAGCCGTTCTTAGCCTTTCTTTAGCGTCTTTAGCCGTTCTTAGCCGTTAATCACCGTTCTTTAGCCGTTCTTAGCCGTTCTTCACCATTCTTAAGCCGTTCTTAGCTATTCTTAGCCGTTCTTAACCGTTCTTAAGCCGTTCTTTGACGTTCTTCACCGTCCTTTAGCCGTTCTTAGTCGTTCCTAGCCATTCTTAAGCCGTTCTTAGCCGTTCTTTGCCGTTTTTAAGCGTCTTAAGCCGTTCTTAACCGTTCTTAGCCGTTCTTCACCGTTCTTAAGCTGTTCTTTGCCGTTCTTAGCCATTCTTAGCCGTTCTTCACCGTTCTTAAGCCGTTCTTAGTCGTTCTTTGCCGTTCTTCACCATCCTTAAGCCGTTCTTAGCCGTTCTTTAGCGTTTTTAGCCGTTCTTGACCGTTCTTAAGCCGTTCTTAGCCGTTCCTCGCCATTCTTTAGCGTCAAAAGCCATTCTTAGACGTTGTTAACCGTTCTTCACCGTTTTTAAGCCGTTCTTAGCCGTTCTTAGCTATTCTTAGCCGTTCTTCACCGTTCTTAAGCAGTTCTTAGCCGTTCTTAGCAATTCTTAGCCGTTCTTCACCGTTCTTAAGCCGTTCTTAGTCGTTCTTTGCCGTTCTTCACCGTCCTTAAGCCATTCTTAGCCGTTCTTTAGCGTTCTTAAGCCGTTCTTAGCCGTTCTTAAGCCGTTCTTCGCTGTTTTTCAGCGTCTTAAGCCGTTCTTAGCCGTTCTTGACAGTTCTTTAGCCGTTCTTTGCCGTTCCTCGCTATTCTTCAGCGTCATAAGACATTCTTAGACGTTCTTAGCAGTTCTTCACTGTTTTTAAGCCGTTCTTAGCCGTTTTTAGCTATTTTTAGCCGTTCTTCACCGTTCTTAAGCCGTTCTTTGCCGTTCTTCACCGTCCTTAAGCCGTTCTTAGTCGTTCCTAGCCGTTCTTAAGCCGTTCTTAGCCGTTTATCAGCGTCTTAAGCCGTTCTTACCCGTTCCTTAGCGTCTTTAGCCGTTCTTGACCGTTCTTTTGCCGTTCTTAAGCCGTTTTTAGCCGTTCTCCGCCGTTCTTCAGCGTCTTAAGCCGTTCTTAACAGTTCTTAGCCATTCGTTGCCGTTCTTTAGACGTTCTTAACCGTTCTTAGCCGTTCTTTACCGTTCAGAACCCGTTCTTAGCCGTTCTTAAGCCGTTCTTAGCCGTTCTCTAGCCTTCTTAGCCGTTCTTGATCGTTGTTAAGCCGTTCTTAAGGCGTTCTTAGCCGTTCTTTGCCGTTCTTCAGCGTCTTAAGACATTCTTTGCCGTTCTTTACCGTTCTTTACCGTTCTTAGCCATTCTTCACTGTTCTTAAGTCGTTCTTAACTCTTCTTATCCATTCTTTACCGCTCTTAAGCCGTTCTTCGCCGTTCTTCGCCGTCTTAAGCCGTTCTTAGCCGTTCTTGACCGTTCTTAAGCCGTTCTTAGCCGTTCTTGATCGTTTTGAAGCCGTTTTTAAGCCGTTTTTAGCGGTTCTTCGCCGTTCTTCAGCATCTTAAGCCGTTCTTAGCCGTTCTTGACCGTTCTTAAGCCGTTGTTAGCCGTTCTTAAGCCGTTCTTAACCGTTCTTAGCCATTCTTCACCGTTCTTAAGCCGTTCTTAGCTGTTCTTAGCCATTCTTAGTTGTTCCTCACCGTTCTCAAGCCGTTCGTAGTCGTTCTTAGCCGTTCTTTACCGTCCTTAAGCCGTTCTGAGCCATTCTTAGCCGTTCTTCATCGTTCTTAAGCCATTCTTAGCCGTTCTTTAGCGTTCTGAAGCTGTTCTTAAGCCGTTCTTAGCCGTTCTTTCCCGTTCTTCAGCGTCTTAAGCCGTTCTTAGCCGTTCTTGACCGTTCTTAAGCCGTTCTTAGCCATTCATCAGCGTCTTGAGCCGTTCTTAGCCGTTCTTAGCCGTTCTTCAGCTGTTCTTAGCTGTTCTTAGCCATTCTTAGCCGTTCTTCACCATTCTCAAGCCATTCTTTGTCTTTTTTGCCGTTCTTAACCGTCCTTAAGCCGTTCTTCACCGTTCTTAGCCGTTCTTCATGGTTCTTAAGCCATTCTTAGCCGTTCTTTAGCGTTCTTAAGCTGTTCTTAAGCCGTTCATCAGCGTCTTAAGCCGTTCTTACCCCTTCTTTAGCGTCTTTAGCCGTTCTTGACCGTTCTTTAGCCGTTCTTAGCTGTTCTTAAGCCGTCTTTAGCCGTTCTTCGCCGTTCTTCAGCGTCTTAAGCCGTTCTTTACCGTTCTTAGCCGTTCTTCGCCGTTCTTTAGCCGGTCTTAACCATTCTTAGCCCTTCTTCATTGTTCTTAAGCCATTCTTCACCGTTCTCAAGCCGTTCGTAGTCATTCTTTGCCGTTCTTGACCGTCCTTAAGCCGTTCTGAGCCATTCTTAGACGTTCTTTAGCGTTCTTAGCCGTTCTTTGCCTATCTTCAGCGTCTTAAGCCGTTCTTAGCCGTTCTTGACCGTTCTTCAGCGTCTTAAGCCTTTCTTAGCCGTTCTTAAGCCGTTCTTTGCCGTTCTTCAGCGTCTTAAGCCGTTCTTAACCGTTCTTAGCCATTCCTAACCATTTTTAAGCCGTTCTTAGCCGTTCTTAAGCCGTTCTTAGCCGTTCATCAGCGTCTTATGTCGTTCTTAGCCGTTCTTTAGCGTCTTTATCCGTTCTTAGCCGTTAATCACCATTCTTTAGCCGTTCTTAGCCGTTCTTGACCGTTCTTAAGCCGTTCTTTGCCGTTCTCCAGCGTCTTAAGCCGTTCTTAGCTGTTCTTCGCCGTTCTTCAGCGTCGTATGCCGTTCTTAGCCGTTCTTGACCGTTCGTAAAGCGTTCTTAGCCGTTCATCAGCGTCTTTAGCCGTTCTTACCCGTTTTTTAGCGTCTTAAGCCGTTCTTGACCGTTCTTTAGCCGTTCTTAGCCGTTCTTAAGCCGTTTTTAGCCGTTCTCCGCCGTTCTTTAGCGTCTTAAGCCGTTCTTAACCATTCTTAGCCGTTTTTTGCCGTTCTTAAGCCGTTGTTAACCGTTCTTAGCCGTTCTTAAACGTTCTGAAGACGTTCTTAACCGTTCTTAGCCATTCCTAACCATTTTTAAGCCGTTCTTAGCCGTTCTTAGCCGATCATCAGCGTCTTAAGCCGTTCTTAGCCGTTATTTAGCGTCTTTAGCTGTTCTTAGCCGTTCTTTAGCCGTTTTTAACCGTTTTCAATTGTTCTCCACCGTTCTTTAGCGTCTTAAGCCGTTATTAACCGTTCTTTGCCGTTCTTAGCCGTTCTTCACCGTTCTGATGCCGTTCTTAGCCGTTCTTAAGCCGTTCTTAGCCGATCATCAGCGTCTTAAGCCGTTCTTAGCCGTTCTTTAGCGTCTTAAGCCATTCTTAGCCGTTCTTGACCGTTCTTAAGCCATTTTTAGCCGTTCTTTGCCGTTCTTCAGCGTCTTAAGCCGTTCTTAAGCCATTCTTAACCGTTCTTAGCCGTTCTTCACCGTTCTTAAGCCGTTCTTAGCCGTTCTTAGCCACTCTTAGCTGTTCTTCACCGTTCTTAAGCTGTTCTTAGCTGTTCTTAGCCATTCTTAGCCGTTCTTCATCGTTCTTAAGCCATTCTTAGCCGTTCTTTAGCGTTCTTAAGCTGTTCTTAAGCCGTTTTTAGCCGTTCTTTGCCGTTCTTGACAGTTCTTTAGCCGTTCTTTGCCGTTCTTTATCGTTCTTGACCGTTCTTAAGCCGTTCTTGACCGTTCTTAAGCCGTTCTTAGCCGTTCATCAGCGTCTTAAGCCGTTCTTAGCCGTTCTTCAACGTTCTTAAGCCGTTCTTAGCCGTTCATCAGCGTCTTAAGCCGTTCTTACTGGTTCTTTAGCGTCTTTAGTCGTTCTTGACCGTTCTTTAGCCGTTCTTAGCTGTTCTTAAGCCGTTCTTAGCCGTTCTTCGCCGTTCTTCAGCGTCTTAAGCCGTTCTTAACCGTTCTTCGCCGTTCTTTAGCCGGTCTTAACCATTCTTAGCCGTTCTTCATCGTTCTTAAGCCATTCTTAGCTGTTCTTTAGCGTTCTTCACCGTTCTTAAGCCGTTCTTAGCCGTTCTTTAGCGTTCTTGACCGTTCTTAAGCCGTTCTTGACCGTTCTTAAGCCGTTCTTAGCCGTTTATCAGCGTCTTAAATCGTTCTTTAGCTGTTCTTAAGCCGTTCTTAGCCGTTCTTCGCCGTTCTTCAGCGTCTTAAGCCGTTCTTAACCGTTCTTCGCCGTTCTTTAGCCGGTCTTAACCATTCTTAGCCGTTAATCACCGTTCTTTAGCCGTTCTCAGCCGTTCTTGACCGTTCTTAAGCCGTTTTTAGCCGTTCTTCGCCGTTCTTCAGCGTCTTAAGCCGTTCTTAGCTGTTCTTAAGCCGTTCTTAGCCGTTCATCAGCGTCTTAAGCCGTTTCTAGCCGTTCTTCAGCGTCTTAAGCCGTTCTTACCCGTTCTTTAGCGTCTTTAGCCGTTCTTGACCGTTCTATAGCCGTTCTTAGCTGTTCTTAAGCCGTTCTTAGCCGTTCTTCACCGTTCTTCAGCGTCTTAAGCCGTTCTTAACCGTTCTTAGCCGTTTTTGACCGTTCTTAAGCTGTTGTTAGCCAATTTAAAGCCGTTCTTCACCGTTCTCAAGCCGTTCGTAGTCGTTCTTTGCCATTCTTCACCGTCCATAAGCCGTTCTGAGCCATTTTTAGCCGTTCTTTAGCGTTCTTAAGCTGTTCATAAGCCGTTTTTAGCCGTTCTTTGCCGTTCTTCAGCATCTTAAGCCGTTCTTGACCGTTCTTAAGCCGTTCTTAGCCGTTCTTGATCGTTCTCAAGCCGTTCTTAGCCGTTCATCAGCGTCTTAAGCCGTTCTTAGCCGTTCTTTAGCGTCTTTAGCCGTTCTTAGCCGTTAATCACCGTTCTTTAGCCGTTCTTAAGCCGTTCTTAGCCGTTCTTAGCCATTCTTAGCTGTTCTTCACCGTTCTTAAGCCGTTCTTAGCCGTTCTTAGCCGTTCTTCACCATTCTCAAGCCATTCTTTGTCTTTTTTGCCGTTCTTAACCGTCCTTAAGCCGTTCGGAGCCATTCTTAGCCGTTCTTCACCGTTCTTAAGCCATTCTTAGCCGTTCTTTAGCGTTCTTGACCGTTCTTAAGCCGTTCTTGACCGTTCTTAAGCCGTTCATAGCCGTTCATCAGCGTCTTAAGCCGTTCTTAGCCGTTCTTGACCGTTCTTAGCCGTTCTTAAGCCGTTCTTAGCAGTTCTTCAACGTTCTTAAGCCGTTCTTAGCCGTTCATTAGCGTCTTAAGCCGTTCTTACTGGTTCTTTAGCGTCTTTAGCCGTTCTTAGCTGTTCTTAAGCCGTTCTTAGCCATTCTTCGCCGTTCTTCAGCGTCTTAAGCCGTTCTTAACCGTTCTTAGCCGTTCTTCGCCGTTCCTTAGCCGGTCTTAACCATTCTTAGCCGTTCTTCATCGTTCTTGACCGTTCTCAAGCCGTTTTTAGCCGTTCTTGATCGTTCTTAAGCCGTTCTTAGCCGTTCTTGACCGTTCTAAAGCTGTTGTTAGCCGTTCTTAAGCCGTTCTTAGCTGTTCATAAGCGTCTTAACCCGTTCTTAGCCGTTCTTGACCGTTCTTACCCGTTCTTAGCCGTTCTTCAACGTTCTTAAGCCGTTCTTAGCCGTTCAGCAGCGTCTTAAGCCGTTCTTTAGCGTCTTTAGCCGTTCTTGACCGTTCTTTAGCCGTTCTTAGCTGTTCTTAGGCCGTTGTTAGTCGTTCTTTGCCGTTCTTTAGCGTCTTAAGCCGTTCTTAACCGTTCTTAGCCGTTCTTCGCCGTTCTTAAGCCATTCTTAGCCCTTCTTTAGCGTTCTTGACCGTTCTTAAGCCCTTCCTAGCCGTTCTTGAGCGTTCTAAAGCCGTTTTTAGCCGTTCTTGACCGTTCTTAAGCCCTTCCTAGCCGTTCTTGAGCGTTCTAAAGCCGTTTTTAGCCGTTTTTGACCGTTCTTAAGCTGTTCTTAAGCCATTCTTAGCCGTTCTTTCCCGTTCTTCAGCGTCTTAAGCCGTTCTTAAGCCGTTCTTAGCCATTCATCAGCGTCTTGAGCCGTTCTTAGCCGTTCTTCAGCTGTTCTTAGCTGTTCTTAGCCATTCTTAGCCGTTCTTCACCATTCTCAAGCCATTCTTTGTCTTTTTTGCCGTTCTTAACCGTCCTTAAGCCGTTCTTCACCGTTCTTAGCCGTTCTTCATGGTTCTTAAGCCATTCTTAGCCGTTCTTTAGCGTTCTTAAGCTGTTCTTAAGCCGTTCATCAGCGTCTTAAGCCGTTCTTACCCCTTCTTTAGCGTCTTTAGCCGTTCTTGACCGTTCTTTAGCCGTTCTTAGCTGTTCTTAAGCCGTCTTTAGCCGTTCTTCGCCGTTCTTCAGCGTCTTAAGCCGTTCTTTACCGGTCTTAGCCGTTCTTTGCCGTTCTTTAGCCGGTCTTAACCATTCTTAGCCCTTCTTCATTGTTCTTAAGCCATTCTTCACCGTTCTCAAGCCGTTCGTAGTCATTCTTTGCCGTTCTTGACCGTCCTTAAGCCGTTCTGAGCCATTCTTAGACGTTCTTTAGCGTTCTTAGCCGTTCTTTGCCTATCTTCAGCGTCTTAAGCCGTTCTTAGCCGTTCTTGACCGTTCTTCAGCGTCTTAAGCCTTTCTTAGCCGTTCTTAAGCCGTTCTTTGCCGTTCTTCAGCGTCTTAAGCCGTTCTTAACCGTTCTTAGCCATTCCTAACCATTTTTAAGCCGTTCTTAGCCGTTCTTAAGCCGTTCTTAGCCGTTCATCAGCGTCTTATGTCGTTCTTAGCCGTTCTTTAGCGTCTTTATCCGTTCTTAGCCGTTAATCACCATTCTTTAGCCGTTCTTAGCCGTTCTTGACCGTTCTTAAGCCGTTCTTTGCCGTTCTCCAGCGTCTTAAGCCGTTCTTAGCTGTTCTTCGCCGTTCTTCAGCGTCGTATGCCGTTCTTAGCCGTTCTTGACCGTTCGTAAAGCGTTCTTAGCCGTTCATCAGCGTCTTTAGCCGTTCTTACCCGTTTTTTAGCGTCTTAAGCCGTTCTTGACCGTTCTTTAGCCGTTCTTAGCCGTTCTTAAGCCGTTTTTAGCCGTTCTCCGCCGTTCTTTAGCGTCTTAAGCCGTTCTTATCCATTCTTAGCCGTTTTTTGCCGTTCTTAAGCCGTTGTTAACCGTTCTTAGCCGTTCTTAAACGTTCTGTAGACGTTCTTAACCGTTCTTAGCCATTCCTAACCATTTTTAAGTCGTTCTTAGCCGTTCTTAGCCGATCATCAGCGTCTTAAGCCGTTCTTAGCCGTTATTTAGCGTCTTTAGCTGTTCTTAGCCGTTCTTTAGCCGTTTTTAACCGTTTTCAATTGTTCTCCACCGTTCTTTAGCGTCTTAAGCCGTTATTAACCGTTCTTTGCCGTTCTTAGCCGTTCTTATCCGTTCTTAGCCGTTTTTCACCGTTCTGATGCCGTTCTTAGTCGTTCTTAGCCGTTCTTAAGCCGTTCTTAGCCGATCATCAGCGTCTTAAGCCGTTCTTAGCCGTTCTTTAGCGTCTTAAGCCATTCTTAGCCGTTCTTGACCGTTCTTAAGCCATTTTTAGCCGTTCTTTGCCGTTCTTCAGCGTCTTAAGCCGTTCTTAAGCCATTCTTAACCGTTCTTAGGCGTTCTTCACCGTTCTTAAGCCGTTCTTAGCCGTTCTTAGCCATTCTTAGCTGTTCTTCACCGTTCTTAAGCTGTTCTTAGCTGTTCTTAGCCATTCTTAGCCGTTCTTCACCATTCTCAAGCCATTCTTTGTCTTTTTTGCCGTTCTTAGCCGTCCTTAAGCCGTTCGGAGCCATTCTTAGCCGTTCTTCACCGTTCTTAAGCCGTTCTTTGCCGTTCTTTAGCGTTCTTGACCGTTCTTAAGCCGTTCTTGACCGTTCTTAAGCCGTTCTTAGCCGTTCATCAGCGTCTTAAGCCGTTCTTAGCCGTTCTTCAACGTTCTTAAGCCGTTCTTAGCCGTTCATCAGCGTCTTAAGCCGTTCTTACTGGTTCTTTAGCGTCTTTAGTCGTTCTTGACCGTTCTTTAGCCGTTCTTAGCTGTTCTTAAGCCGTTCTTAGCCGTTCTTCGCCGTTCTTCAGCGTCTTAAGCCGTTCTTAACCGTTCTTCGCCGGTCTTAACCATTCTTAGCCGTTCTTCATCGTTCTTAAGCCATTCTTAGCTGTTCTTTAGCGTTCTTCACCGTTCTTAAGCCGTTCTTAGCCGTTCTTTAGCGTTCTTGACCGTTCTTAAGCCGTTCTTGACCGTTCTTAAGCCGTTCTTAGCCGTTTATCAGCGTCTTAAATCGTTCTTTAGCTGTTCTTAAGCCGTTCTTAGCCGTTCTTCGCCGTTCTTCAGCGTCTTAAGCCGTTCTTAACCGTTCTTCGCCGTTCTTTAGCCGGTCTTAACCATTCTTAGCCGTTAATCACCGTTCTTTAGCCGTTCTCAGCCGTTCTTGACCGTTCTTAAGCCGTTTTTAGCCGTTCTTCGCCGTTCTTCAGCGTCTTAAGCCGTTCTTAGCTGTTCTTAAGCCGTTCTTAGCCGTTCATCAGCGTCTTAAGCCGTTTCTAGCCGTTCTTCAGCGTCTTAAGCCGTTCTTACCCGTTCTTTAGCGTCTTTAGCCGTTCTTGACCGTTCTATAGCCGTTCTTAGCTGTTCTTAAGCCGTTCTTAGCCGTTCTTCACCGTTCTTCAGCGTCTTAAGCCGTTCTTAACCGTTCTTAGCCGTTTTTGACCGTTCTTAAGCTGTTGTTAGCCAATTTAAAGCCGTTCTTCACCGTTCTCAAGCCGTTCGTAGTCGTTCTTTGCCATTCTTCACCGTCCATAAGCCGTTCTGAGCCATTTTTAGCCGTTCTTTAGCGTTCTTAAGCTGTTCATAAGCCGTTTTTAGCCGTTCTTTGCCGTTCTTCAGCATCTTAAGCCGTTCTTGACCGTTCTTAAGCCGTTCTTAGCCGTTCTTGATCGTTCTCAAGCCGTTCTTAGCCGTTCATCAGCGTCTTAAGCCGTTCTTAGCCGTTCTTTAGCGTCTTTAGCCGTTCTTAGCCGTTAATCACCGTTCTTTAGCCGTTCTTAAGCCGTTCTTAGCCGTTCTTAGCCATTCTTAGCTGTTCTTCACCGTTCTTAAGCCGTTCTTAGCTGTTCTTAGCCATTCTTAGCCGTTCTTCACCATTCTCAAGCCATTCTTTGTCTTTTTTGCCGTTCTTAACCGTCCTTAAGCCGTTCGGAGCCCTTCTTAGCCGTTCTTCACCGTTCTTAAGCCGTTCTTAGCCGTTCTTTAGCGTTCTTAAGCCGTTCTTGACCGTTCTTAAGCCGTTCTTAGCCGTTCATCAGCGTCTTAAGCCGTTCTTAGCCGTTCTTGACCGTTCTTAGCCGTTCTTAAGCCGTTCTTAGCCGTTCTTCAACGTTCTTAAGCCGTTCTTAGCCGTTCTTCAGCGTCTTAAGCCGTTCTTACCCTTTCTTCAGCGTCTTTAGCCGTTCTTAGCCATTCTTAGCCGTTCTTACCGTTCTT
>SMMW01000024.1:0-570000 GCA_004794655.1 Marisa cornuarietis
AAATTGAATATTTTTCTCCACTGACTGACAGTCAATGTCAGCTGAAGAAGCTAGACACTCGCTACCTGTTTCGGCCGCCCGTGGGGGTGAGAGATGATAAGAACATCGACTGTGTTCTTCTGACGATACAGGAAGCGAGACAGAGAGAAGTTTCGCCACGCAAACCTGTCGTCCACCCGATCCTCGGCGAGGGGGAAGAACTCCTGCATGGGCAGCGCCAGCGCGAAAGACGAGTAGTCCATCGCCCACACCGAGCGGAAGTGACGGGAGCTGCCCGGGCACTGCAAAAGTCCACAGTCCACACGTAACAGAAGTTTTTGTTTGTTTGTTTTTAAGTGATAGGACCAGAGAAGATGAGGATAGAATGCAACAGCGTTTGCATATCTTTTTCCACTAATAAACCGGCCAGTGAACTTGAAAAGGGTGGATGAGGTATGGCGAGTTGTCAGTTTACAGTAGCCTATTTGAATGGCTGATGGTGAGCCGAACTTTTACGGTAATCTAAATGATGATCGGATCATGACAAGTTGTAACTTTACAGAATGTGCAGAAACTGATCCTATAATTTCACCAGCACCCCACCCTCCATCCCTCAGAAATAAACACGTTAGAACCAATTATAAGTTGCACGAAATTCATTAAAAGTTTTCTAAGAGGAGATGATGATGATGATGATGATTTAGCGCAGAATCCCAGCACGTGGCCAGGCACACACGCACGTACACGCACACACGCATGCATACACACATCTACAATGACACACGCACACACAAAACGCACACACAAATGGAGCCCCCCCCCCGCCTACCCACCCAGCTCTTAACCATGGGCAACATATGACTACAACGAGAACGGAGTTACTGTATTTCCGAAAAAAAGTCTTTGATGTCTTCTTGGATCAGGCTGAATGGTTCGATGAGTTCAATAGTTTAGGTTCATCTTTGCCCAAACCTTTTGGTAGGAACTAACTTTCCTTAAAGAATAAACGTTACTGTTATTTTAAAACATTACTTTCTGCGCTTCACTCGCCAACATCGTTCGCATGCTCCGACAAACAATAATACCGCACCTTTAGCAGAGATCTGTTGCCGCTGTCGTCTCGGTCGTAGAAAAAAGTGACCATCGTGTTATCCGCCTCGAAACAGTCGAAGACCACGTGCTTGCACGTGTGCACGACGGCCCCCCAGCGCGGGTGAAAGGTCACGAAGCCCGTCCCAACATGGCCGCCAGGACGTGGTTCACCTGCACGCGCGCTACTCCGCTTTTTGACCGTCAGTTTTACGACGCGTCGAGCGACAGCTTGAACGTCAGATAGCACTTGCTGGTGGCGCCATCCGTCGGGAAGCTGGTGGAGCTGCAGGTCAGTAATGGGAATGTACCTGGGATGGTTCTGTTCGGATTTTAAGCAGGACCGGGCCCAGTTGTCTCCTTCAGATAGATAAGTTGGTTCGATCTCTGGTATCAGTTTAGGTTCTGGACGCTGTTAACAGAAGAAAGAAAGAATGAATATTCAATTAAAAAAGAATAAAAAAATTGACGCCTTGATCGAATCTAGAAAATACGGAGGAAGTAGGAAAATTACAAACCCTATTTTTTGTGTGTGTGTAGAATATAGGTTTACTGATTTCTTTTTAATTATTATATATATAAACTTTTTAGTTTTGGCTTTTTTAAGGAATAAAAGGAAATGAAGAGGCAGATAAACTAGCTAAACTGGCAGTAAAACAAGAAATTAACCCTAAAGTCACCACCCTAAACATCTCTATTTCACCAGCAGAGAGAAAAATAGCTATAAAACCAGCAATAAAAATAAGGTGGCAAGAAAAATACAAAAATGAAGGTATAGGTGCTAGGAGACTGATAGACGACCAGCCTAGTCTCACCTTGATGTACCTAAAGTCAATCAGGTCGGACCAAACTAAAATAACCAGAATGAGGCTTAGTGGAGAATATTATAAAATGTATAAAGACCCACCTTCATGTGCCTGTGGGGACAGACTTAGCACCCCGCACGTACTGTTGGAATGCAATGAAAATAAACCAGAGAGAGAAGAACTAAAACATTTCCTAGATAAGTATAGACTGGGACTAAACCTCAGAAACTGCCTCAACCCACCTAAAGAACTATGGAACAGTATACTGTCACTAGTAGTAGTAATAGCAACAAGCCACCCAAACTCTAGTCTAACATAAAATAAGACTAGGGGTAAACAGGATAACATAGCCATCCACACTGGAAAAATAAAAAAAAAATAATTTTTAAAAAAAATTGAGGAAGAGCAATACATGGAACCCAGCAAAGAAACACAATACACCACCACCGTACACGTGGCAGGACCCCTAAACACTGGCAACAAACGGCAGCAGCACCAGCACCAGCAGCAGCAGGAGGAAAGAGGGCAGTAGCACTGTAACGACCCATGCAAACTTGGCAGATCAACAATGGATAAAGAGGGCACAAATACAGTACACCACCCATGCAGACTTGGAAAACCTCAACACCAACAAAAATAGAGGGCACGTACAAAAGTGAAACCACGCATCAGGCACCACAAACAGCAACCCTTCCCCCACATCTCCCCATCCCCTAATACCCTCAACCACATCCCCAACACCCACACTCCCCAAAGACCCCATCCCCCACAGTGCGAAATCACCGAGAGGTGGAAGCACTTTCCCTTTCAAAGTCAACAACAACAACTTTTTTAAACATATTTTGAATGCATGTACAAGAGTACCTATACTCTCTATAAGTACAACGTGCAAACCAAATGTGCCACCGGGTCCGCCAAAGGAGTACCAAAAGCAAATAGAAAATGATTTTAAGTTTACAAAGATTAAAAAATAAAACAAAAGTGAAAAATTAAATTAATACAAAGTAATAAATTATAAAATATTACAGCATAAAAGAAGCAGAAATGAATTATAAAATAAAAATAAAAATCATATAATTTTTAAATTTGTATATATCTATATATGAGGAGTACAAGCCTTTAATGTTTGCTTAGTTTTACTTATTCAAAAGTAGGAAACCACTGAACCATTTTATTTGAATAAAAAAATTAGCTAGCAAAGTAAGTAAATAAAAAGTGAACAAGAAAATTATATGCTGACACCCCTCTTCTAATTTTAGCGGAATGTTACTCTTTAAATCTTTTTTTGCTTGTGTCTAGTTTTATTTAATGGATTGGTCATGAAAAATCACAATGACTTGCAATAAATAAAGACAAGTGCTAATTTGAATCTCTAATTCGTTCATAAAGCTGACTACCCTACACGTCCAGCCACTATTTGTAGCAGCGTTTCTACACGTGTAACAGTCCACTTGACTTTTGCTCATCGGATGGTGTAGACTGTAGACTGTAGACTGTAGAGTGTTACGTTTCCCTAGTGCTACCTGTTGCTGTGCCCTTGAAACACAGACATCCACGCTGAAACACAGCCCGTCTATCTTCCGCTACTAGCACGATGCCAGTAGACTTGAAGTTTGTCGAAGCCCTCGGCCTACCCTCAAGGTTATAACTTTTCTTCCAATGACACAAAAAAGTGGACAAAAGCAAAATAATAAGACGCCTACCTCGCTGGAAGGAGATACATCTTGCAGCCACTTTCTCCACGTGGAGTATCCCGAGTTAGCATCTGACACCATACTGAGTTGCTGCAGGCAACTAAAAAAGAAAATAGACTAAAGATAACGCTAGAAAAATTTGCCAATGACAATCATCCAGCTGAAGCGGAACCTTATCTGATGTACTGTCTGAAAGGGACAGTGATGAAGATGATGTACATTGTCCATAAAAACAGTTTCGCCAGAAAGCAGAAGATCCTGATGTTATGGTAGTGAAGAAAACGATATGGAATTACCTTCCTTTCGTCACGTTTTTAAAACATGAGGGGGAGGGGTGAATGCTGCCAGTGAAAGCAGAGGGTGGGAGGTCTTCTTGCAATGGCCGACAACACCGTAAACGCGTGATCGAAATTTAAGAAGTTTGAGAGAGTACCTGTAGAGTGTAGACGATGTGAAGGTCTCGCTCCTTGAGACTGTTTCTGGGCGAGGAAGACTGTTCGCTGTCACCGCAGTGAAATTCAAAGGAGGAGCTTGGCTTTGGAGTTAGTCATCTCTCACCAGCAGGAAGTAGCATCCAATTCCCCACATGAGTGGACTCCTTCTGCGCAATTGTAATTTGCACACCGACACCGACTGCAGCAGTCAGAGCAAAAAGGATACTCTTTGGTCAGAGGGCTATATGGTGGTTGTGCTTCTTGTAGTGGTGGTCGGATCTTGACATCATGCAGCTCTCATGTGTGTAGATGCAGTCACCGTGCAGCGACACCCGTGCACTGCGGAGCTGCAGAAATTTCCGAAGTAGAGAGATTTCTTCCGAAAACAAAACTATTTTTAGATTCCGGAAAATCCCAGAAACCCACAATTTATGCACGGGCACTTTCTGTACATCCTCGCTTTGTCTTTCTCTTTTTGCGTATTCATTTTGTGGATTTCTCTCTGTCGTATACCTACTTCGCCGTGTCTGTTATCAGGGCCGCCGAAAGCCAACACGGGCCCCGGGACAAATGATTCTTCCGAGGCCCCTTGCATCAATCATTAATTGTAATAGTTAATCATTTTCCAGTAAGTAACAGTACGTTTACAGGTTATAATTCGGCTGACGATATCTTCTACATTTCGTTTAGTAACGTAACATAGACAGCAGACGATTGGACAAGTGCACACAAGTAGAAACTACACCACTGCATGAGAAAATCGTGTTAGAGCCGTGTACACGTCAGTGGTCGATAAATGATTAAAAATGACATGAAAAGGACCAAACTTGTTGTATCCCTTCTGCAAGAAAACTCCCCAGAGTGGAAAGAGGCCTGACTTATCACCAGTCGACGTCAAACGCTCGACAGATTAAAGAAACGAAGATTAAAAACAACACAAGGTGTAGATGCTTCACCCTTTTGCGTGTGTAATGTCACAGGTTTGGCTACAATTATTATGGAGTTAGCAGTAACTGTAGTACTGCGGAGGCCTACACTTTGCAGCAATTTTTGAAGTCTAGCTTTTGTGGGTTTTTTGTTTGTTTTTGTACTCAAGACTCGTGATAGTACGTGAGTAAGGCCTAAGCTTTCCTTGATCAAGCAAAAGGTAAGGGGAAAATAAGAGTCAGGGTCAAAGAGGATGGGAGGACATTTGTGAGTTGTCGAAACACCGCTCTCAAGCCCCCAGCCATTCTTCCCCCCACCCCACGACACCGCGATGAAAAATGTATCAGGCTCACTGTCTGCGCCACAGCAGTTTTAAAATATTCTTGAAATAATTCCTGCTATTTTGTTGGCTGTGGTATTAGTGTATTACTGGTGCTAATATGATGTCATGCTGTTTGGTTCACCACGGACGTGTACAGGTGGACTGCTGTCTGTCTGCAGAGACCAACGCTGAGCCTCTTGCGAAGTTCTCCGCTGTTAGTCTCGGCGAGCCTTAACAATGAATTTGAATAAACCAGAAGCTATTTCGTAACCAGCCTCGTTCTAGTATTTAAACTGAAACGTGACTAAACCGGAAGCTATTTCGTAACCAGCCTCGTTCTATGACTTCACTGAAAAAAATCGTCTGCAAGCAGTCCAGTAATACAAGTCCGTGGGTTCACAGATAGCATGTATGTAGACCAGTGTACAAGTAGTTGTCTGTCTTCTGATAGAGAAGTCGGCGAAGAAAAAAAATCTTACGATGTTCCTTTAAGTAACTTTGAAAACCAGGAGCGGGCCTCCTCTCTCTTTATTCACACAGTTGCCCACACATTGGTCACATACTATCCTCTTCACTGTCGTTTCAGCATTGCGTGCACCCGCCCCTACCCCTTCGGTGGCGGATACACCCAGCTACCTCTATGCCCACGTGCACGAACTTACTGTAGTTGTAGAATCTAGACAGTGCAGCTCATGCCTTCCGACACCAAGCGCGTCCAGCGTGACGCAACAGTGGCGTAGGAACAGGGGGGGGGCAAAGGGGACCGCCGCCCCCCCCCACAAAAAAGATCCTGGGAAGGCAAGAATGTGAACGTTATTCATTGTCAGCATGGAGCTTGCCCCCCCCCCCAAAGCCGAGCATCTTCCTACGCCACTGCGCAAACATGACAACACTGACTACATCTCACTCCCCAGCTCCACTACCTCACCGCCCCACCTCACTGCTCCACCAGACCTGCGAATGGTACAAAGTGTAGGCAACTTGACACCTCTCCATAATTATGTATTGCTTTGGTGTTCTTTTCGCAGAAGTTTTCTGAACAGAAAAAGAAAAGGAACATACAGATAGTGACCAAGGCCGGGCCCCTTTCACAGCCGCGGGTCCGGGTACACTACACCTCTCTGGCTCCACCCCACATCTCGTCAGATCTGTCTGTAATATGATTTTTATGCCTAGATAATTTTTTTGATTTTCACGTTCATTTCTTTCTCTTACTGACGGAGAAAAAAATCTAGCAAATTTGGAGAATTATTTCGTTAAAAGACATCAGATATTCGATAAGAATGCCGCTCAGTTTAAACTCATTGCTGACTTGTAGGCGACCTGACAACCCCAAAAAGGTGTTCATAGATTTGTTCGTAAGCCTGCGCACGTATGTTTCTGTATGTATTATATACGTGTTGATACGTTTCTCTCTCTTTTCTCTCTCTCTCTCTGTGTGCACACGCACGCGCGCGCACGCCATGCATGCAACTTTGCATAGGTTTAGGACTGAATTTACGTGCATTTATAGATTCTTGTACATGTAATAGGTTGCTACAGTTTCATTCACTTGTATTCGCGCCCGTGCTTGCACGCACACGCGCATGTCAATGTACACGTATATTACTTCTCTTCTACTTGTTTCAAATGAAACACTTCCCTTGTGTATGTTTACTTTTAAATGAATTGATTTCTCTCTGTTCCTCTCTGTAGCATGGTTAGTCACTGCATACATGATGAACATTTTCAGATTTTATGCAGATAAGTATCCCAGCTAAATAGGTATCTTATAATTCACATCTCACATTTACACAGTATTTTGGACAGTATCTCACGTCCACTTAATATCTCAAAAACCTGTATTTCCGTCAGTCTTTCCATCTCAGTATATCGTTCAGTGTAGTAAAATTAAATAGCCGGCTGTCAGACTGTGTACATTAGGTACAGGCACCGTGAGTGTGTGTAATGAGGTATAGGTCACGTGAGTGTGTGTAATGAGGTATAGGTCACGTGAGTGTGTGTAATGAAGTATAGGTCACGTGAGTGTGTGTGTGTGTGTGCTGCAGTATACATCGTCTGATTGTGTACTAGTTCACGTTTTCTCCTCCCCATTTGTCTCCTCTTCCACCTGTCAAATTTCCACACACAGCAGTGCACGTGGGATTGTCGACATTCAAAAGATGCAGGGTGCAGCGGCTGAATGAGGTCGTTATCATCAGTGCAAGAAAGAAAGTTTTCCAAAATGATAATCATGTAGGGGTGGTTGTCTCTGAGCTCCGGTAAACATTTTTTTTACAATAAAGGACAACATGACAATAATAAAATAATAAAAAAGCAAAACTTTCTAAGAGTTTGTTTTACTAGTATTCAATGCAGTGTCTTCCTTTAAGACACTAAAGACAAGACTAGCAGTAAAAATGACGAACAAAATATTTTTATTTACATAATTACTAGTACAACTACTACTAAACATAATTTTACATCTGTACAGTGCTCTACATTAGTGCCATGTTAATCAAGTATGTTATGAACATGTTATGAGCATGTGTTACCACCCCTGATTGATTGATGTGACGAGGTTGTCGCCCTTGTGTATATTCTTGTTTGAGTAGGGATTGTCACCCCTGGATTTAATGTTGATATAGGGGGCGTTGTTTAGAAATTAAATTCAGCCCTCGCACGACGCGTGCGGGAGCGGCAACCTGTAGCGTCACGGGAATTTGCGCCCTACATCATCACATCCACAAAATCCAACCAATGGATTTCTCACAATGGGTAGGTTTAGAGGCTCGCCGTTCTCGTTGCCGCACACGTCTCCCTACGCGTCGTGGATCTCAAACTCTCTAAAGAGAGAAGTAGACGTGAGAGTCGGGTGCAAGGAAGAATTTGTGAAAGAGGTTAGAATTGATATTATCTGTGTGGAGAAATATTAACTGTGTGGAGAAGTAGTAACTGTGTGGAGAAATATTAACTGTGTGGAGAAATATTAACTGTAGGGAGAAGTATTAAATGTGTGGATTGTCATTGATAAGCGACTGTGTGGTTTCTCGCTTTACTAATTTTCTCAGCTGCTGTGTGATCTCCTGGGAAGATTGTATAACTGTGTGGATTACGTCGTTTACCTACTGTGGGAATTATTATTGACTTGATCATTTGTCTGCCGTTAAGACTGTCGGAGTTGTTTCGTCGATGTATGCTGTCCGTATGATCAACGCCAGTGAAGAAGACTGAAAGAGTGGAACTGTTTGCCGTGTCAACCTCCCCCCTCCAACAACAGAAGAAGAGAGAACTTGAAGAAAAAACAGACTTTAATATAAACTGCTTGTATACATTTGTTTTGAGTAGACTCAGTGTAGGATATTTGTGATGAACTTTTCTTTAGTTATTTAGTGAAGAATATATTGTACGTTCACCCGATTATTAGAAACGTTCGAGCCCACGTACAGGTGTTAGTGATTTGTTGTCTGAAAGAATTCCTGTGGAACTCAGTGTTTGCAGCTAGGCGTGCTCTGTGGAGTCTGTGTGTGTCTGAGAGTATGTTTCTCAACAAATTAATAGTACAACTACTACTAAACATAAATGTACATCTGTACAGTGCTCTACATTAGTGCCATGTTAATCAAGTACTTGAACGATGGAACTTATAAAATAAGAGATCAAAACAATTATCTGAAAACAATGTAAGTACAAGAGAAGACCAAAAACTAAAGTTAAAAGTTCGGTATTTTATTTGCAGCACACGCGCTTCTGACGTTCATTTTGAAGGCACATTCTCTTGTTGCAACTAGAACTGGTCCGATAAACAAAATAAAAAATGTGTTCAGCTACATGGGTTCCAGCAAGTGATCGCCAAATGACTTAATCCCTATACAAAAGCAAAACAAGCTGTTGCTGCTGTTGCTGTTATTGTTATTTGTATTGTTGTTGTTGTTGTTGTTGCTGTTGCTGCTGCTGCTACTGCCATATACTATTACTACTGATAGTATTTTTATAACGCATTCCCCTCTCGGAAAATTCAAGAATCTGATCCAGTGGCTTTGTCAGCTCCTTTGCTCTGGTGTCATAAACTAGAAAAGAGTTGATCACAAAGGTTACACACAGTGACAGACAGAATAAACATTAGCAATGCAGTAGACATTTCTCTTAGCATTTGTGTACACAGATTAGCGATGACGTCTTGATGATGTGGAGAGATAAATCAACGTTCATTCATGCTTTGGATGATGGTTCGTGAGTTGAGACCCAGAAATGAAATATCGCATCAAGTTCAGAATCACTTCTACAGAATTTATGTTGATAACATTGTTATGGTGCTTTTTTCAGCAGGTTGCGTTTTTTTAAGCCCAGTGTAACAGACCTTACAGAAGCTGCATCTACTTTTTCGACCCACTTTAATATTTAAATTCCGTCTTCCCCCCTCCCAACCTCCTTTTTTTTCATCCACTCCCACCTCCTTCAATTTTTCACTCCAACCTTTCTGTCGTTTTCGACCCCCACCATCTCCAACTTTCAAGAACGTCAACGTCACTAGCATCGAAGAGCACACGAGTTTCCCCAGCAAGCTAGACAAATATGGCAGACCACACTTCTTGAGCTGGAATGTTCGGATCGAGACGAGTTTGCCTAGCCTAAGCTCCGGTTCAAACACTGGAAACCACTCGCGGCGGCTAACTTTTCGCAGTTTAGTTCCCTGTCGTCCATTCGACGAAGTTTGACGAAATGGACGAGACTAAGCGATGTCACAGCCAGCTGCCCAGGAGACGACGTCCTTGTTTGAGGCTGACCACTTTTCTGTCACGACAGTGTTGACCCTGAGGTCGTTTTCTCTGGAAATTCATTGACAAAAACAGTTTGCGACTGTGACTTCTACCCTCCCCGGCCTCCCGCACCCCCAAACTTAAAAAAGAATTATCTACGAAGGCGCTTGTAGTAGGGCGCCTGAACGATTTCAGAAAGTATTTATAGAAATGTGCTACGCTACGTCAGTGTAAGTAAAAAAATTGTCGCACTGACCTCCAGGTAGGGCGTCAAATTTAGCTCGTGTATTGTTCTCTTGTACGCACTCTTTTCAGATTCACCTGGTATTGTCATATTTTAGGAAACCTGGGGCCAGTTGCACAACACGTTTCTAAACCTTAAAACTGTTCTTAAGAAGCAAAATCTCTTCTTAGCCATTTTGATGCATTGCAGAAGAACGTACAAAAAATTGTACTGAGAGGACGGAAAGTCAGACTTAAACAACTTTATCTTACTTAAAGCAGTTTTGCTTTAAAAATTCTAAAATTGTGATGTGCACTTTAAACTAATTATCTAAATAGAGTTAAGGCCTAAAAGTGTTTAAAATTAGAAATGTGTTGTGCAACTGGCCCCTGGCTGACAACAGTCATCGCTGGGTGAATAAGAAAAAAAAAGTTAGGACGAAGAAAGAGAAAGAGGATATAAGAAGAACATGATGATGATGATGATGATGATGATGATGATGAAGGATTTTTCTTTCATTATTCCTTTTTCTTTACTTCCTGCTTATTTTTGTCTCTTTTTTTCTCCTCCTCTCTTTTCGTTCAACTGTTGTTATCTGTGTCTGACGGGACATCCAGCATCAAAAAAAGAAAAAAATATATCGGTCGCAAACTGCAAGATAAGTGTCTATTTGTGTGTTGCACGTGAAGATAAAAATGGTGCAGAACTGTGTTACTCCGCCTTCTTCTGAGAACCAGCAGACCGGCGAAGTAGGCCAGTTCCATGTTTAGACGAAGTGATTTCAGTTTTCGTCAGAGCTGATCAAGGACACTGTAAAAATGTCTTTAACGATTACGCCCATTTACCTTGAACGTTATCTCATCAAATCGCAGACAAATTACGGAGGATGAATCAGCAAGAACTTTAACGGAGACTTGTGTACGCAATCATTCTTTTTTCCGTTTATTTCCGTTTATTTTGCCCGGGTTCAGTTCCCGTCTCAGGCACGCTGTTCTTTCTCTGCATGTGGCATCTGTTTACAGGGCTGGCTGCCTTGCCCTGATATAGCCTTAGTTGCTGGCTCGGCGTAAAACACCAATCCCCCCCCCTCCGTTTATTTCGTCAATTTCTTTCTTCTTTTTGACAATAAACTGCTTTCTCTGATCCCTTAAGGAGTGTGATTTTACACTTATTTTCTAAAACCAGGTCCTGTTAGCAAAGTATTTTAAACAAATACTTCAGGATCTTCAATGTGTCATGGGTCCAAGGTAAAGTGATTTTACAGCTCATTTTCAACTCTTGACATATACATCTGTGTGCATGTTTTGTTAGCTAAGTATTTTAAACTAATACTTCTGGATCTCCAGTGTGTTGTGGTATAAAGTACAGTGATTTTGCAGCTTAGTATAAACTCTTGATATATTTTTTTTCAGGCTGATATGAAATGTACAGTGCTGATTGCTGGCTGGAATGAAAGTAGTACAGAGTAGCCTATCGTTTTAGGTGTCACAATGACCCAAGATCTATGTCTCCATTTGTCGTCTACGATTTGCGTTTCTTTAAGCTTTCTCTTTTTCCTTATTATGCCCTTGTTCAAAGCAAGGACAATTCTCCTTTAAACTTCGTTTTCTTTGATATCTGTAACATCGTAACAGGGACGTGTATAGGTGGATTGCTGTCTGTCTGCCGAGACCAACGCTGATCGAAGCCTCTTGCGAAGTTCTCCGCTGTTAGTCTCGGCGAGCCTTAATAATGAATGGGAATAAACCGGAAGCTATTTCGTAACCAGCCTCGTTCTATAACTTCATTGAAAAAAAGTCGTCTGCAAGCAGTCCAGTAATACAAGTCCGCGATCGTAACCTTTATTGCCGACGATCTACCTCATGACCTGATGACACTGTGACCCGCACGTGAACTCCACGTGCACTGCACGCTCTTAGGAAAGTAAAGTTTTGCCCAGTTATATTCTGAAGAACAATGTTCTCATTTTTAAACTGTTTTAAATAACGGCTTAATCTCAGTTGTAAGCGAGCGGGAACGGGGATATATTCTGTTCTTCTGAGTCACTTTGTGAGGTTTCCCCTTTCCCTGTCCAATTCCCCATGTATGCACTTACAGTAATTGTTTGACTGCAATAAACCGCTACCTCAGTGGGAACCGGTATGACTGTGTTCACAAACCTTCAAAGTAAGCAAATCTATTTCACACCGACAATGAAAGGCTTTGATAGCCATTACGTAATGAAGACGACTCTAAAGGCCGTTCTTAACTGCGCAAAGTGCCGGCATTCAGACCTCCAAAATGCCCTAAAAGTATCATTTTTTGACAAATGCATTGGATTGTCAGTGTATTAACAAACACGTACGCACTAAGCTCAGCATGTTGACCAAACTTGCCCCATAGAACCATTGGCTTCCTTACGACCTCCACACGCAGCTTCGCTAAACTTGGTCAAACGTTTGACGTTTGTGCTTCCCCCCTCCCTCCCACCCACCTGAAGAAGAGTCTTAAGTTCATCAGTGCGACAAGGTCAACGTTTCTTCGTCAACGTTGCTTAGTGGTCCTTGGTCGGATAATCTTACTAGCTTTCGCCTTATCGTGTCCTGCTACTACCCATTTTTGAGATAAGGTAAGACAGGCCGAGTGCAGACTGCCAGTCCAGCAGGAACTGGAAAGAGTACAGACAGAGTACACTTGAGTTCATTCATAACAGATGTACTTATTAAGCATTAGACTGTCTAACTCACATGTTAAAATTAGTTGAAATAATCGACTGGCTCATGTTCATCAGATACTTTCTTCCTCTTTCTCTTTACCTTATGCTGAATCTTTCTGGGAAATAGAAATGAACCGGACCACCGAATAAATCCCTCGTAAACCCATGGGAACTGAAATATCGATAACTCACTAAATCTTGCCTGAGTGATCCTTCAAAATTGGTACATAACTGTAAACTAAACACGTAATCTTTCCTGGGATCCTATGGAAAATACAACACAAGCTTTCCACTAAAAAAGATCTGATAGGAAACGAAGCTATAACTAGCTCGATGTTTTGTTTTCCTGCTTGCCCGAGGATAAATAACAACACAAGAAACTATGTGAATCAGCTAGGGTTATAGGATACTGTTCCCTCCTATTCGTCCATACAAGTGCACAGAAGGCATGCTACCTATATAAAATTATAGACACATAACCTATGTTTGATAAGAAGAAACAGTTTCTCAAGGAACTCAAGCCAAGACTGGCTTACAATTATAGTAATATGTGGCTTCACTTGTTGAGCGGTCAGAACACAATTTATCTATATATCACATCCACATGAGTACGATCTACTTTAAGTTAAAATCACAAAATTTTTAAAACTGAGCGCAAAAAAATCCAGTGAAGATTGAGAGAAATCGGCTAATTTTTTATGCTAATTAAAATGCAAGGTAACACTGACACATTTACGGTTCACGTGCCTGATTAGCTGATGACCATGCCGAAGTGTAGTGATCAATTACAGAAAATAGGCGACACAGACATGCCAGATAAGCAGGAAAAATAAAATTTAGAAACGCACACAAAAACGTCGGCAATTAAAAAAAAAAGATATATTTGATCACTTACATCACGAAGTCCCATGGGTGTCTTCATGGGTGCACTCGACACCTGCACTGGAAGTTTTACGCATGAGTCCTCGTGGGTTGGTGAGCACTATATATATATATATAGAGAGAGAGAGGCAGACAGACCGATAACAGATTATCGAAGACTGTGGATTACAGTAGGCTCACTTTGGTTCTCTCAGTCGGTACTAAACAACTACGTGCTGAAAATAATAAGAACAGTTGACGTCTACGTGCTGGGTGTACGTCCCATACTACAACGAGAACGCAACTTGATCTACAAAGTGTTGCTGTCGTCTGCTTGTGTCTCCAGTCCGCCATTTGCAGTGAGAACCGCTTTCTGAGTTGCGACAACTCGAGTGTCCTTATGTTGCACATATATGTTGATATAAAAAAAAGCTTTCTAGAGGCTGGAGAAGAAAAAAAAAGCTTAAATTAATGAACAAACGGATTTTACTAATTTTTGTCTTGAGTAATCATTTTCCAGCCGTTCTCCAATGATACAAAAATATTTAAATGATAGAAGAAGCTCGCCACCAAAATCTCAGCAATTCTTTCTTCGTTGCTAAGGATTCTTCAGTGTACTCTTTTTCGTAGTTTACCTTTCTTGATGACACCCACTGGGCCTTTCTTCTAATTCCTTTTTTTTCATTTAACAGTCAGAAGTCGACACAAAGTCAGTCACGATGGCATCATCATCATCAAGCTTTCCTCTAAGTCGTCATCTCTGCATTCATCTAGAGAAGAGCGTACCTTGGCAAGGGTGTACGTGATCCCGTGTCGTCACCTCTGATATTCGTGACACTAGCCATTTTTTACGTGACGTGAATATTCTGACGTCGTGAACGTTTTCTGAAAGGATTTCCGGTGGAACGAATCTACCTAAGGAGAAAGCCTAGGACAGCGCTTCAGAAAAAAAAACAACCAAACCTGTCATTAAGTTTATGAAATCTCGCCCTTCCCCACGCCCGATGGTGGTGCTGCTGATAGTGCAGGTGAAAGTCAGTTAACTTTCGAACCAGCAGCATTTTTACAGCTCATGCACGAGATGCCAGCCCGACTGTTCACAGACGGGAGGGGCGCCAGCCTAGAACTAGAGGAAATTGAGGGCTTGTTGTATCCTGTTTTCCACGACCACGTCGAGCAGCAACTCAAACAAGTACGGCGCATGGACGTGCGTGATGATGACGTCATCCTCTGCACGTACCCTAAGGCTGGTCAGTTAGCCGCCTTTATTTTCCTCTCCTTTCAATTAGAAAGCTCCTCGACACTTCAGCGCCCTGCATTCATTAACTTATATTAATTCTGTGCTGTATTCCCGGTCGTCAAATCTTCTGCGTATTGTTTAGACTCGTTCTTTACAAAGAAGATGCTGTAGTGAAAAGCTATCTGATTAAGCTAAGTAGACGTTGCGTACATATTATCGATTGGTATCAAGTTTGATAATGATGATATCACGTTTCCTGCAGATCTAAAGACCCAAGGAGACTGGATTCGATCGTAGTTCTATCCTTCACGCTGTTCCAAGGCGAATGAAACACTCAGATTGTCCAAATATGACAAAAAGAACTTTATTCTGTACAGCGATGAGTAGAAAGATTTCTCTAGTAACTTTTTAACTGTTTGGAGAAGTTCATGGAGGGTAGCTGGGGGGGGGATTTTACGTCATTCCAACGTGATCTGACGTGAGAACCGATTGTAAAGGAGCCGAAAGCAGTCTTTCTTATTCTGGTCTCAAAAGGATGGAAAGGTTGTTTTCAACTCCTTTACAATCACTTCTCACGTCAGATCACGTTGTAATGACGTAAACATCCACCATATATCGCGTTAAAATGGATAAATTATTTCTTACATCGAATTTTCGTTGCAGACACTTGTACTAGTTTTTTCACGATGTTTCTGTTTATTAAATGGAATCAGTGTAAGGCCACCCGTATCGTATCTGGACAAACAGCCAGAACCACGCTTGGGCTGTAGAAGGTATAAACCACTGATACAGATATAAACGCAAACATTAAGCACTTCACTAAAGAAAACTTAATCATAGCACGTAATAATTATCAGCTAAATAATTAATATCATAAACTTTCATTATAACACGTAGTTCGTAGATTTTCCCCCCATAATCGTCATAGTTTTGGGGTGAGTAAAACCTGCAGGTTCCAGCAGAAGGAGTGCAGTGTGTCTATATATATATATACATACAAAATCACTGCCTGTAAGGAAGAAATAATTTGAAATAATGGGACGTGCCCAAATATCGATTTCACGACCTTATCAGACAGAACATCGTTAAGAAAAAAAACCATCTTCTTATGATGCCGATCAGGTAAAACTAGTGTTTGTCAAACTTTCTTGTGTAGTTAATCTCACCAAAGACGATACCTCTTTGATCTCACCGTCAAATGACAAGGGGTGATACCGAGAAGGCCTCTTGTTTTATCCTCTCACAGGCACTCACTGGATATGGGAAATACTCACCATGCTAACAAGCGGTTCCAGCGTGTACTGCCAAGAAATGAAGAAGAGTTTTATGCTTGAAAACGCTGACCTATCCAACGTGAACTCCCAGCCTTCACGGCGCGTGCTCAACACTCACCTGCTGCCCCCAGCTCTTCCTGAGACGACGTGGACCAGTCAGGCTCGTCTGGTTGTCTTCCACCGCAACCCCAAAGACAGCGTCGTCTCTCTTTACAGCATGGCGCGCCAAGTCACCTTCAAGTCGGCTTTTGAAGGTTCATTTGATGGCTATGCTGAGTTGTTCTTAAAAGGAACAGGTATGTTTATCAAACAGTTGTTGAAATCACACACAAAGTTTAGATGTTCTGACTACAGGTAATTTGTCAAAAATTAAAACGGCTCCACTTAAATTGATTCAAAATAATTGTGGGATTACCTTTTGTGTTAAATCAAAGGACAGTAGATAATAGTCTCAAACGTAGATCATATTTAACATAAGTGTAAGTGTTACAGCATGTGCTTTATAGAAATTATAACTATGGGCCTTTATGTACATAATGTATTTAAACATAAACAAATCATATTTGTAGCTAAAAGATTCATATGCATACACAGCTGCTGGGGAGTCTTCTCAGTTGGGCAGTCAGTGTGTGTGTGTGTGTGTTTGTTAAAGATTTTCCCTCTTGTTTCACATGACATACCATCGGGTGTGACGTAGGACATCAACAGCAGCATAAACATACCTTTGGCTGTTGCAGTTCCTTACGGATCCTGGTTCGATTACGTGCGCGCGTGGGAGGACGTGCGCGTGCGCCTGCCCAGTCACCGGATATACGTGGGCTGCTATGAAGACATGCACCGCGACCCCGTTGGGGAGGTCAGCCGACTCGCTTCGTTCCTTGAGTTAGGAGCCAGCCAGGACTTGTGTCGAGACATAGCATCGGCCTGCAGCTTCCAGAGGATGAAGATAGCTGCCGAGGACAAACGTGGCGCCAAGGAATCTCGGCATTTCTGGAAGCCGAATGCCACGGGCATTTTCAGAAAAGGTAATCCAGAGTATTTACGAGTGTCAGTTGTATGGTTCAAGCGCTCTCCTGTTCACCAGCATCACTCTGTTGTTGGGAGAAATACACTTAAAGCACTATTAAAGTAGGGGTACAGTTTTTTCCTTGCACAACCCTGAAGTCTGTGCGTGTTGTTGACCCGCTTTTCTGTGCATTGTGATTTTTGTAGGCGTGTATTTCAAGAACGAAAGGGGAAATAATCACCTAGATTTTGAGAAATAATATCTTCCACTGAGCTACAATCATTAGAAAAAAAAACTGCACCACACCGGTCCTTTCATGCTTGTAAGTAACGTCAGCATCTTGAGGGAAGTCCTTTGTCCATTGTGCACTATTTCTCTCTTGTTAGTTTACTAAGAGAGGTGAGAGAAAGTGACCAAGTATGGATGCATATAAGCCTATATGTTTGTACTTATTGTTAACCTGTGTATTTCATTAAATCAAGGGATTAAGTCACCACACTTAAGCATCCTAGTGAAATAGGTCTGTATAGGATGAACTTAGGTTTATGTATAATTCTGCTAATAATTTTCTTCTGCGAATGGACGTGTGCAGGTTTTACTCCTCGCAATAACAACGTTGGTCGTCTCCCTAAATTTCAAACATTTTTCATATATACCATATCATTCAGAGATTTCCAACGGTCTGAGAATGGCTGCAGTAAAGCTTTACACAAGGTGAACTGATTCTACTGTGAAAAATTGTCATTTGTTTCCGCCTTTGATCTGGGAAATTGGTTGGGGGGGGGGAATTCAAGTTAGGTGGCCAGTGGTCATTCTGCAAAAACTAAAGGGAACGTACGTTTCAAGTGAGTTAATGTCATTGTCTGCTTTGTGTACCTGGACGAATATTTCAACAGACATTCTGAACCTGTATTTTTATTTTAACAGGACAGGTTGGGGACTGGAAAAACTGGATGACACAAGAGCAGAGTGAAGCTTTTGACCAGAAATTTAACCAAAAATTAGCCGACTTCACCCATCTTCACTTCACTTTTGAACTCTGAAGTATGTTTGAATTTCATGGGACAACCTGGACATACACCTATAATTTTATTTACATATTTACGTTTCTTGTCCTTTAAATGTACGTTTTAATGGAATCCATATGTATAAATGTGTGTACAGATAACACAAGTCGTGTGATCCATAACTAGGGGTATCTTTAGAGTCGGCATGAATGTATAGATGTGTGCATGCAAACAACAATGATATTGTATTTATTGCATTGGTTTTCTGAAAGTTCTCGTTTTCAGCATTGCTGGTGATTGGCGACAATTTCTTTTGGAATAACCAAAAGCATAAATATGCAAACCCCTCTTCACACTTGATGCACAGTGGTCCAGATTAGATAATCATTAGAAATTTTTAAAGGGATAAAAGGGTGGACAAAGAAAATTTATTTTTGTCTTTCATCCTACACGTTCAGTTGAACTTTTCTTTTAAAAATACACGAGTGGCAAAGATAATAGGTAGACAAGAAGTTACTGAAGACGAGCACAAAAAACAGCGATAATGACCTATTAATCAGGTGATTTTCCCTTAAGGAGACGAAACCAACGTTCTTGGCATTATTAATAATAAAGAGCTAGCACGAGAAATGAACATGACGATATAAACAGAGAACAGAACAATATGGGCAGAGCGATCGAGAGGGGAGCCATACCCTTTGCAAGATCTGTGAGAACACGTGCATTAGCTCGAACGCCTGCTGCAAGTCCACAAGCTGTAGGCTGACGTCATCTAAAGAAACCTACAGCAGACGTAAACCGAAAGACCTGCAGCGACTGAGGACAGGTGAAACGAAGTCCCGTTGTCATTCCTTCGGCAAGCTGAGGTCGATTAGGAAGAGGAGGGTGGGAGCCAGGCAAATTGCGAAAATCAACAAGAGCACGTTCAGGCGTATTGGTTCACAGCAGCTTTTAATTCTTTTCAAGCTATGAGTGAAAAATACTTTGCAGTAAAAGCAATTTTACATCAACTTTGGTATTATTTGTTACCCCAAGGTATTCTAAAAATGCGTTAAAAAAGCAGAGGGTGAGAGTTTTTAATCGCATTAAAAAGGGTATCCACTTTCTCAAATGACAATGACTGCAAGTTTTGATAGATATAAATGGAGAGGTATGTAACAAAACAAAAGAAAACGAAACTGATTAAACTGCTTGAATACCACTCTCTCAAACATTTCGGGTCTTACACCTGCTCACAAAAAACCCGTGTTTCTTGTTTACACCACTCTGGTTATCAAAGTCCCATTCCCAGATTTTGTTGCGTCTTTCCCCACAGATAGATTTAAGAGTTAAGGAAGAAGCATTCTTTGTTTTTAATCAGTTCTATTCGACAGACCATAATAGGACTGATCCTAGTTCAGCCCTATATTTTGTATCTTCTGTCAGCGCGGCTCAGAATTGCTGGATGTTCAAGCTCTTGCGCATCCCCATGCACTCGACCTCGTCGATGAAGAGCGTATTGGTCTTAACCTTGATGTCGTCCTCTAGACTCAGCTGGTTTCTGGCTAGGCCCTTCAGTGAGTCCTGTGTGTCCGCCAATCGTTGCTTTAACTGAGCGATCGAAGACTCCAGCTCTCCCACCTGCGGAAAAAAAAGAAAGAGGAAAAAGCATTCATAAAAATCCGTAGCCAGTTGCAAGAAGCATCAATGGCCTTTAAACTTTTAAACTGTTTGACCCCTTTTTTTTTTGGGGGGGGGGTAAGGAGCTATATATCTTTCGCCTGGTTATTGCGTTTGTACATTCATTCATTTAATTATTCCTTGGCTGGTACCGGTCTATGGGGGAAATACATGGATAAACGTGGGAGCTGAAAAGGCCGGTCACTCACGCCTATTTGTTTAAGCATTTAGCAGTCGAGCCCTGGCTGGCACTGTAGCTGAATCGTTTCGTTTTTCGCATACTCCATCCCTCCATTTGTGCACTAAACTACTGCCTCAACACGTTATCTCGCCACAGTCCGTCCAACATACACTTTTAGCGAGAGGTGAGGGTGGTGACAATCGAGGGATTAATCATATATACTTGGCAATAGCTTTGTGCAAAATCATTTCCCTCTCCCGGTATCGTGGCGAGGAGCGCAGCTGCCAAGCTATCCACATTGTAAACTGTCAGCCTTCCTCCCCTACCCAGTCTGCCAGCCACCCGACCAGTTTCTAAATGATCTCCGCAGACTGTGAGCTCACCTCCTCAATAAGACGATATTGCACCGGGTCGCGACACAGCTCGACGTTAGGACGGTTTTTGCGTGTGTCCAGGCGAGTCTCAGCCAGCATCATGGGAGGCTGCTTGTCAGCGATGGCCTTCTGTAAGCGGGCCACGTTCTCCTCGTTTTCTATTATTTGTGCGAGCACCTGTATAGAAGAACAAAAGCGATCGTCATTAAATTATAATTTAACAATATTCGTCTTCCCCTCTCTTGTAAACACGGAAACATTTTCTTCCCTTCCATGCAGTCGTTTGAGTCCAAGGGAAGCTACTCCATAGTCACATGACATGGCGCTGGCAACCAGCAGCACTAACCTTGTTCAGATGGTCCTCCAGCTTTCCTTTGGTGTCCTTGGTCTCAGCGATTCGCTTGGTAAAAGCCAAGTTGGTGGCGTCCGTCTGTTTGCGTATGTCGTTGGTCGTCTGCTGCAGAATTCCATCAATGCTGGAGCGTAGGTTAGTGGAGTTCATGCATTCGCGCTCGGCGTTCTCGATGTTGGCATTGGAGAAATCCTGCCATTCCTCTGGCGACGTGGAACTGTCGAGTTCAAGGTTTAGTTTAGATAATTATGTTTTATTTGGCGCAACTAATAATTAAAATAAGATTGTTATAGCTCGATTCTTCTCTTCAAAATAGGCTTAATGTGTTGTACAGACATGAAATACCAATATATAAATATTTACTCAAACACATCACACACACACACACACATAAATATATAGACTGAAGCATACCAACAAAGAATAATACAAAGCTACAATAATACAGCACCAAAATGAGAAGGATCACAAATTCAAGGTGAGGTGGAGAAAGATTAGTCTGAACACTTTTTTTTTTTGAAGTTTTGGAATGGCTTACCAGGCATTGACATATTGTTACCGATCCCATGACCTACACTCACGACCACGACCACCCTTCAAAAAACCTCTAACCTAACCCAGTCCAAAACCTAACTCTAACCCAGACCCAAATCCTAACTCTAATTATACCTCCTTTTCCACTTTGTTAACATAGTCATAGTTTCCTTGGACCGCCTTAAGTTGTATCCACAAATTTTACTTTGGTGGCATGTGACAGCATGGTCCTTACCTGTTTGGCCTAATTTTAATAGATGAAAGAAAACCTTAATTAGCACTATCACGTCGTTCATTAAGGGCACACAACTCGACACCTCATCTCCCCTCTGTCCAGCCTGTTCAGCTTCACTCCTCTCTGTTCGATGGGATCATATCCTGTACCTCTGTTCAACCACCAGAACATGACATCATGCATGCCACCCAAGAATCATTTGTACCTAATATGTTAATATTAGTTTTAAAAAAAACCAGTGCATTACTTGGTGGTGAACCAAAGGGGTAGCACTGCACGTGCAAGCAAATGCACAGTATAAGAAGTTTTTTGCCTTTTTAAAATAAATGCTTAAGTGTAATTATTTGTTTATTAAAGCAGATACATATTCTTTGTCAAGATTTTTCTCAAGTTTCATCTTTTCACAACACCTACTTTTGATCACAATAGATTTTTTAATTAAAAACAGTTTTGTCTTAGTGCTATAAACCTCCATGATTTTTCTTCAGCAAAATGAGCAAGTATTTTTTTCTGATGGTGACTGAGGATGGGATTGGGGGTGGAGCTTGGTGGAAAGATAGCATTTTGCTTTGCTCACTTTGGGTTTCAGTGGTATCACTCAGCTTTGGAACAAGCTGTCTTTAGTATGTTCTGGCAAACTAAATCAATTTTATTTTGGTTGGTCAGTTGATTAAATAATAATCTGATTTATTTTGTGATCAAGTGAGAAGGATGGATTAAAAAAACGGCTTATGAAAATCAATTTGTGAGTCATTAAATATTTGTTGTTTTTTTTTACTGTTACAGCATTTATAGGTATAATTGTGCCCACAGTAAAAACTGGTTACAAAAAGATGTGTGAGTGCAATATGAATCAAATGTATTTGACATGTGAAGTATGAGTCTACATGCATTGAGTTAATACTGTGTAAGTGTTGCACATAACTCTTATGAAAATAAAGTGTAACTAACTTAGTTTCAATCTTGATAGCTCCATCCTTGTAATGAATTTCGGCTGAGTTATTGCGAAGATGCTCACAGTATTCATCAATATCTTGAGCATGGAACTTGTCTTTGAGGTCTTTTTCAAGTAGATACTTGGCTTTCCTGTTCAGTCTGCATCAGAAAAACAGAAGCACTTTACTACTCAGCAGCTGCCTGGTTTCAAACACTGAGAAAGTTTGGAGACAGGGTCATTTAGGGAAAGGACACTTTAGTTAATCAGTGAAATGCATACACATACAGTGTCACTCATGTAAAACAAAACAACACTGCTCATGTAACCAAATAAAGTTGTCCCTTGAGCTGCAGAGAGTTAATGTCCAAGATTGCTGGAGGGTTAATATTCTTCTTTGCCTCAGGAATGAATTTTCAAACATGGCAACCATTTTCTTTCCACTGAAGCTATTAATGCATAGAAATAGTAAAATATAAACATGATATACAGATTCGGAAATAAACTTTGTCCTCTTGCAGACTCTGATGGCATTTTATGTCTCCCTAGGATCGGGAGGGGGGGGAGTTATCTAGAAACAGTGAGAGAAACTATGGTTTCTTAAAATGTGTGTTAAAATAAGTCTTCAAAACCCTCACAGTGACCTAAGAGAGTGTGTACTGCTTCTCTTCGTCTTGTTCCTTTTTGTCTTCTTTTATCTCTTTTTTGTGATTTTTCCTTGTGGGATGCCCTCCTTTTCCCTCATCATTTTCAGTGTCTGTATAATTTTTCTGCAAAAATGTTTTAGTGCAAGCAGTAAAATCTAGATTTTTTACTCAAATACAACAGTGAAGTTGAAAAAAAATTTAGTGTGGCTGTGCAAGGTGGGCCCTTTCAGTCATAACCCAGAGACTAAGCATTCATATTCTGAAATGAGCCTGTCACTGTCAGAACTTGAATACCTAAGTTGCTCAGTGGCTTCCTCCAAGGTACGCTGCAGAAGAGCCTGCACACCTTCGAGGGTCTCCACTTCTTTCAACAACTCCTTCTGCACATCATCATGCACTAGGTCAATGGATGTTCGCCTTTCCCTGTTGACAAGTAAAACCTTTTTAGTCTATGATAACAAGGTGATTTTAGAATTTTAGCCGTATCATTAATGAGCATTTATACTGGTATTTTCTTACATTTACGGATAAAAACATACTATCAAAATCCATTTCCAAGCAAATACATATTTTTTTATTTCGGTTGTTTGCATGAGTTTATAAGTTTTATTATACACAGTCTCTTTCTTTTGTCTCAATACCCACTGCCTTTATCCCCTATCCACACACGCACGCAAACATGACAATAGCCTAAAGTCTCTACCAGCAAACAAAATAAGAAAATGGAAACATTTGCATGAGCTTGTGAACTGTTAAGTGCTTATTGGCAAACTGCACTTATGTTTAATCATGATAAAAAATAACAATACTAGAGTGTTTTTACTGTGAAGCATCACGACCAATGCAGTCACACAACCAACAATAATTAAGAACTGACTTTAAAGAGACTGGCTAATGATAATATGCTATGATGCAAAAGACGTTCAGCCACTGGGCCACAGGTTAAAGAATAAACAGGAATGAATGTTAAAAGTAAGAAATCAAGTGTAAAAAGTATGCATTTAACTAATACTATGTAGAACTGATTTAATAGTTGTTTTTTTTTTAATTCCTGACAATTGTCTGTAGAAACACCTTCAAAATAAGCAAAATATTCATTGAGTTTCTTACCTGTTGGCTAAACATTGTTTTGCAATGTGCAGTGGTTCTTCAGTTGCTTGAAGAGCTTTTTCAACACGTGTTTTATATGCCAGCAGACTATCAATCTCTGTTACAAGCTTATTTAATTTGTCATCCAGTTCTTTCTTCCAATATCTGATGTCATCTAGACGTTGCTCTGTGATTAGAAAGCACAAGGGTATTATACTCAAATGTCTTCTACTAAATTCTTGGAGTATCTTAATCTACTGCCCTATTAAAAATCTTCACAGCACACTGAGGCTACAATAAATACTCATTCTAGCTTATTTTTTAGTGTATATTGTAGAATTATTTATTATGAAATACTTTCTTTAAAGGTATGCTCCAAACAGAACGCTTGTAGTTTTTTATTTAAAAAAAGCAAGTAAGCAAAAACTCTTGATCTTTCAATGAATGCATTCTGCATAAAATCTGTCAAGAAATGCTGTTGAAGGTCTAGTAAAGTGTAATTTTTTTACAATGACTAATACAGTGCAAGATACTAATTCCTCAAATCTGGATGAACTTTTCCCATTCTTGCCATCAATTTCAAATGAAAAAATATACCCTAAAACATCATGAAACAAAAACAGGTAATGTCTTATATCATGTATTAGTACAGATATGCCTAATAACATATGGTCTCAGCTCTCAAAAAAACAAAACAAAACAAGCATCAGGAAAAGGATAGCACCATGGCAAACATAAAATGAAAAACTGAGGAATGACCAGAACAGCATGCTTGATCATGATTATCAATGTGATTTTGGGAACAAAAATATTTTCTTAAGTTCCCATCAAAATGTTGACAACATACGCAGCTTTTTATGCACATCAGCTTGTGTCCTTTCTGAACGCTTCTGAGTTTCATCTGAAAGACGCTTGGATTCCGCTACCAATCGTTCTGCAGACTGTCGCTCAACGTCAGCATTTGCATATTTAGTGAGGTTTGATCGAGTCCACTCTTCGTGGTTAAAACGAGGAGGGGGACGAACCAGCTTAGCCATGACTGCAAAATGTAAATTATTATTAATATAGTAAAATTGTTAGTACCGCGATACACTTCAGTGAAATGAAAATACCAGCTAAAAAGTGAAGGTTTTAATGATATTTAAAATGAAGGGTGGGTTTGTAAACATGCAAACTGAGGATATCAGTTACTTATTGAGCAGTTAGAAATCTTATGATGGCTTTACGAGTTGGTCCAGCAGTCAATTATTGGTGTCTGAATGACCAACAGACGCTGTTATTAGGGCGGCGATAAAATTTCAGTTTAAGAGATGAAGAAAGACAGAAACCATTGAGAAGGATCTTCGTGTGCCTACAATTTACGGTACGCACCTTGTTTTCTGGTTTATTCCCACAATTCTTGTTGGAAATAATGATTGAAGACTGTCAACTCCACGTTGTTTACAATGGAACACCTCCTGGCAACGGTGGTTGTGGATGCAATTTAAAATGGTATTTTCCATTGGTCGGCAGTCTTCATTGCTTTGATTGGTCGAACCCTGAGACGTCCGGTTGAACTTCGACACTTGAAGTGGTTCAGTCTACTTACCACGTGTAGAAGGCAGCATTACTGTCGAATCGATTAGGCAGTCGACGGGTGAAAGCTCCGGGGTAGAGACGCCAAGCGTGTCTTGTTATTTTCAGACCCATGGATCATGGCAGAGAATCGTTTTCTTCCCCGTTTTTGCGGCCTGGTGCACACAGCATGGCCGCTTCGACGTCAGGGCACATGCCAAGCTCGAAAACGTTGAAAGGAATCCTTGCTGGTAAGTTGCTGTGATTGTAGAAGCAGACGACATTTTATTTTTAGACCACGTAGTGACGTATCACTCAGTTGGCATATGACCTTCCGCAACCAATGTTTGCTCACGCTTCAGTCCCCAGTAATAGATAACTGACAGTCAGGGTAAGAAGCGTGTAATAGTTTAAGCACGGACGTGGTTTAAGAAAGCTTAAACAAGGAGGGGATAGATACTTTGGGGATAATTATTAACGTTTATAATAGGGGGATAGCGGAAGAACACCATCAGTGCAAACGAAAGATTATTACAGATCAGCATTAGAGCGATTGATAATAATCATAGCATTTGTTTCCCCTGAACATTTCCGTGTTTGAATGTGTTTGGTCGCGTGTATATCCTACTTGTATTACAATGTTAGCTTTGTTTTCTAGTTTATGGCGTGTTTCCGGTTCCCCTGAAAAGCTGGTGCACGAGCATCGTCTGCTTCTGTGTGGTACGAGAGTGGCGAGGGCAGGAGAAGGGTGGTGTGATGTTCGTCATGCGATGCGCGGGCAGTGTTTTGATGGCGTCGGTCTGTTGTTGTTACAGCTAATTTACAGTTCCCGCTCCATTTTTGTTAAACAGCAGCATCTTTAAAAGTCGTTCATGGGAAAAAAGTGGCTAGCTTTATTATTATTTTTTTTAAATCCTGATATTTTTTGTTAAGCGATGCCAATGGTAAACAGCGTAGGTGTTGCATGTGTGCTCCCATTCAGACTGTGTATTCAATGGTAATGAAGGTCCGTGGTGTAAAGCGTAATGTTTTCGTTGTCGCATAGAAGGCAGAGTAAATAATACCAACAATAAACGCACGTTTACCTGGTTCTCTTACACATACATTTGGGGATTCTATTGGAATAGTGTCCAAGTCCTCGTTTTAACATACAGCACGATTATGTTGCTGCAGACTCCTCATATTGTCAGTGGCAAGTGAATGACGCGTCAACGTAATTGTATGTATAAAAAGACTTGTCATTAGTGTCGCAGGTATGCTAAGCAGATGTCAGGAGGTGTAAAGTGAATGTATCACACGAAAAAGCAGTCAGTTTATCACAAGACGGTTTAACTTATGTGGGGAAAATTCCATGCAGGAGAGTGGTATCTGAGGTATACACAGCAGAGTATAAATAGGATGAGTGTGGTCCAAGTGATTTCAATTACAAAAACAAAAAATGGGAACATTTTTGCTGTACTTCAAAAGTGCAAAGGTCTTTTTGTCATTATAGATTTGTTAGATAAGATGAATATCCAAATCAGCTGTCGTTCAATAAATCTTTAGAGAAATAGATGTTAGGCTGTGATCATGTCGCAAAGACTTTGATATATTTAGTCTCAGATACATCTCAAAGTGCAAGGTTCATAATGTGTCTTACAATACATATGAGAAGAGTGTGACAGTTTTGCTGTCTGGCAGATATCGGCTATCAAGAAGTTGGACTGATAGTGTTATTGATATTTGGAGAGGGTTACATTATGTATTTATAGCTTTTTTGTTTGCATTTTATGAGAAAGACCTTTGTGTAAATATGACTTTGATGAGTGTCAGAAATTATCAAGGATAAACTGAGCACTGTTGCAGTCTTTATGTTGCAAATCTCTATCATAACTGGTTTTGTTACTAATAAACAGGTCTTAATTTTTAGGTCATAAAAATGTTGCCTGATACTTTTCTTTTTATGCATTGCATATTTGTATCTCAGTCCTGACATACTATAATGCCCATTTCAGAAGGGTGCTATTGTTTATTACTAGCCAGGAGATGATCTATTTTTAGACATTTTCTATTAAAGAACTGTCTACTGTTCTAAGAAACCAGGAACTGCATTCAAAGCAGAATAGATTTTCTGTTGCACTGCATTCCTTTGAAATTTATTTCTTATATAAAGTCAGGATTGAGTTACAGATTTTAGCAGTTGCAGTGCCAGCTCAACTTATACCCTTTATCATTCAGTATTATCTTAACCAACATAAATTGGATTTCATTTTGCCATGGAGACATGTCTGTGTTGGAACATATTCACATGATATTAAATGCACAGAATAAAATTAGATGTGGTTGTCTGGATGGCCAAAGTCTGATGGCTGTGATGCAGAAATTTGTTTTGCTAAAGCAGACAGTTTCAAGGTCCCTGGCATTGCCGCAGGTACAAATATGTTAATATGGAGTCAACTTGCTTGGGGCTACATCTTGGCTTGGAGACCATATTAATGTATGTCTTTACGGGAGGCAACAGATCAACATGGTTTTCAATGCATTGCTTTTGTTGAAAAACATCCCATTTTGTCTGTCATCAAATAGTTTATTAAAATGTTTGCCCACATCATTTGCATAGGCAATTTAGTTTTAGTGCCTAGAAGCAGATGATATCTATTTTCTTGGGACCCCAGAAAATTAAACATGGTCTCCATGCATTTCCTGCAGCTTTTGATTCTCGGCAACATTCATTCGCTGAAACCATGGCGAGCGCTCGTCTTTCTAAGCGGCACAAAATAACAGTTTTCATCTTCATCGAGGTGTCGGAATTTCAAGGTCAGGTTGCACATAGATAATATTAAAGAACGAGAGAGTCTGCAGGTCACTGACCTGCTGGCCCCGACCCGACCAGTGGTAATACCCGACTTCCTCAAATCTGCCTTTTGAGAGCAGGATTGTTGACAACCCCGATACACGTGGATGACTATACCCTTAGCAAGAGTTGATTTACCTCAACCGGGGTAGATCCACCGCTAGCCCTAGTTGAGTTACCCCAGTCGCAAAGAGGGTTGGTATTGCGTTGGTTTGAGTGCGTGTCAGGTCTTGAAAGGGAGTTCTTAAGCCAACGGTCAGAAAATGGCAAATCGACTGTTCAGACTACACTTACCAAAGACGACTTGCACGAGACCGGCGATTTAAGACCTATTTTCAAGACCTCGCGTGAGTCTAGAATAAGTCTGATATTCGCCAGTCGTCCAGCGCTTCGTCTGTTTGCGACTGAAAGACCATCATTTAAAAAAAAAAGCACGGAAATCACGTGTTTGAGCTCAATTTGTCCCGAACACCCTCGTCGTCATTTGTTTGTAAAACAGTTCGTCAAGGGCACGACTTTGTGGCCTTTGGTTTGTGTCTAGACGATATTTTGGGGGGTCTGGTATTGCGCGACAGAAGGCTGTGTTCTCTAACCTTTCGGCAGTGCGTCTTCCACTCCCCCCTCCCCCCTCCCCCCTCAGTCTTACGTTTTCTTTAATTACATCGCTGGGGAATGTGTTTTTGATGCAGGACATTTCTGTTCCTGATTCTTTGCAAGGATTGGCATCCTTACTCGTGTTTTTGTAACACGATCTTTTTGCTAACGGTCTGACCTTTGCAATACCTCTGCACTTAGTTTTTTAATCTAGGGTTTGGCGAACCAGGTAAACTGAGTTGTTTTTTTTTTTAACGTCATCGTTGCGACCTCCCTAGCGTTCATACCCTTATAGCGTGTAGGCGGACTTCCGCCACCTACTCGTTACACTGCACCCGAGGAGAAGACGTGGTAGACGTCAGAACGGGTACAATAAAATATAGGTTGCTGGGGCTACTGTTTTGCCTCAGTTGACGATCCTCTTATGAAATGTTCAGAAAACCCAAAATTAACTTAGCAACTTAAATATTACTTCGTGTTCAATGGCTTGTCCTCTAACATGAGTTTGGGAGTGCTGCGAATAAAAAAAAATCTGGATAGTAAAAACGACCTTTTATTTACTAAATAATACGTTTTCTTATCTGCCACTTAAAAATATGCACGAAGAATTAAAACACGTTTTAAAAATTCCTGAAGGCCGGTGCATCAGCTGTTTGTTTAGTGTATTTAGGTCAGCAACCGCCTTTAAGAGTGTTTGCCAGGTGGACTTCACTCGATCCCGGCTGCTGGCGTTAGCTGCAGACTACTGAGACTCGTTTGAATCAAAGAAATACCCAACATTTTTATAAGACGTCAGCAACTGTTCCAAAAAAAAAAAAAAAAAAGACAGTTCCACAACGACCAGTAGAATGTGGAGATGATTGAAAGATCGAGCAACAGGAGGGCGTAACAGGTCCAGTGGGTCCTCACCCATAATTATTATCAGCGGCTTTGTTTGCGGAGGTGGGTAAGACTTAAGGTTGAACACTCGCAATGAGGTATTTGAATAAAAAGTGAAAAAAGAGTCGAGTCAACTGACTCAGAATTTGCTTTCTCACTCACGCGCCCGCGTGCGCGCACACACACACACACACAAAAACATTTGTCAGTGATACTAATGCCTTGTGGTAGCGTTATCAGATTTTCGTGAGATGATGAGTCAGGTTATTATTTTTTTTAGCCAATTTCTGCGACGCAGTAGAATGCCCTGTACCTGTTTTTTTTTCTTAGAAACAGTGAAACAAACAGATTTACTCGGTTATGAGCAAGATTGCCTGTTTACGCGAAAAAACCGTGGCAGTGTTATGTCGGTTAGGCGGCTAATTGTGTAAGTCTTGCTTCCACACAGTCCCATCTCTCACGATGCTGAACCAACATGCCTTGCCTGAGCTTTAGTTGACGTCAACCACCGGCTTTGGGTGATGTATACAGACAGAACATGCGGCTTTGTGTGTGTGTGTGTGTGTGTGTTTTAAGTGCAGAGATTTAAACTGAATCTTCAAGTGATGTGACAAGTTGTCCCAAGGACGTTATGTTCCAAGCATCAATTTGTCATCCATAGGGAGAAATGTTTTTTTTACACTGGTTGGTTTTCTATATGCAAGAAAATGTTATGCCTTTTATTTAAAATTTCAATAAACCGATAAAATACAATTTCTGATGCATACCTGTTGGCTTTTATTGTTAAAGATGTTGTGGTTCTATCACTTGGGGGCTTTTGTCCCGAAACATTTTAAGGAAAGATTACCAACCAACCAGCCTTCTGATGCATACCCTTGAATATGCTATACCCATTAACTTTAGTTAACCCCTTAAGAAATGTCAGTGCTACATTAGACCTCTTCCTAACCAAAGTGTTGTCCCAATTAACATCAAAACTCACAGCAAGGCCATGTACATTAGTTAACATTTCCTCAATTTGTTACTTTAAACTGTTACCTTTCAATAAATACATTTACATCTGCCACATATTGAGTTGACCATCTGTAACAAGGTTCACACCCACCAATTAACAATGATCAAGCTATGGAATGAAGGTAGTGGGTGAGCTTAATTTAAACACTTCCCATCACACAGAATAAAGATCAGTAGGTTGTAAATGAAGACAAAAGATTTTGGAAGGTCATTTCCATTTCTGAAGGCTGAACAGATTCTGGGATGGGTTATAATATTTCATCTTAAAGTTTCTTGGGAACTTTACAGGTGGAATTTCTTTGAATAAACTTTAAGTTTAGTCATGCTATATTGATTGGATTCATTTATGAAGTAGAAACAGATCAGTGTTTTTGAAATGACTTTTCATAAATTTTGCACATGTACAATTTAGACACAATTTTTGTCAAATGCTGTACACAATTTGTACTTGTAATCAAATTTGTCACAAAGCCTGTTTTACTGGTGATGAAGATAAACTATAAGATATCTGGAGTTTGTGTATATAAATAAATGGATATCGGGTACTTAAACATTCACATTATGCACATAAAGAGTGTAACTTAAATCTGTGTGTGCACATGTTTGCATGCAGGTGGCATAACTGGAGGCTTGGAGATCTGCATCACTTTCCCTACAGAGTATGTTAAAACACAGCTCCAGCTAGATGAACGATCAGGTGCTCAGAAACGTTACAAGGGACCTATTGACTGTGTCCAAGTCACAGTACGGGAACATGGTGTCAGAGGCTTATATCGTGGGCTCAGTGTTCTGCTGTATGGCTCAATACCCAAATCGGCTGTCAGGTAAGAAGGACCGTTTATATTTCCTCTTTCCTATTTTGTGTCAAGAAATAGTAACTCAAGTGCCCATGAACTAATACTGTAACAGTCCTTTATTTGCATGACTTGGTTTATTTTAATAAAACAGGTAGCAAATATTGTGATCCTGGCAACTGCTAGCACCTGGATCTTAAAGATTTTTCTGAAGATTGCATCACCTTTAGGTATAGTCTCATGTTAATGTACCATCAAGCTTATCTGTCCCTTTGGCATATTTTTCACGTGAAATAGTTTAAGGGTAAGTTGAGTAGAAATATCACTTTACTGCCTGCACATTTCTGTAAGATCCGGATATAGTCTACTCTAAGTGCAGTAATATAAGGTGAAAATGGTGTGTGCTAACATTACAGATAAGGAATTTTAGGAGTCCTGGTTTCATATGGGTAGGCTAGCATGTGAGGACACAGAATCCTAGCCAGACACTTCAAGAGAAAAAGAGAAGTGATCAGAAAGTTTACTGCTGAGTTGGGAACACCTGCATACTTAAAAAGTTTCAGTCAGCTACTTATGCAGAGTTGAAGAAAAGTTTGTGCTAAGTGTTACGCATTACCATCAAATTTTTATGCCTAGTGTATTCTGCAATATAAAATTAAGAACGTGTGTGTGTGCACGCACAGATGTGTATGCATACACTTTTCTGTTTGTGAATATATGTGTGAACATCAAATACTTTAAAAAAAATTCCACTAAAGGTTTGGAGCCTTTGAAGAGCTGAAGAAGCGATCTGTTGGACCTGATGGTGTGCTAGATCCACACAAACGTCTCCTATGTGGTCTGGGTAGGTAGACATCACACATGTTTGACATTTTATGAGAAGCATGAGACATTGAGCAATGTTTAACAATGACGTAGTTAGGAACTAACATCCAGAAAGGGATATGCATGCTTTTGCAATCTTGAAATCCTCTGTGCTTTAGAGCCAACAATAGCATTTATCTCAGAGTCAGCAGCAGCAGCCCTGCATATATCAAGATGGAAATATGTACGCATGGCATCCCTGTGTGTCTTTACATTTTAGTTATTTATGTGCTCTTTGTTTTGCTGCAAAATTTTTTTTTTTTTTTTTTTAATGTAAAGGGCTGGTGATTTTTGTGTGCCACAGGTGCTGGAGTTTGTGAGGCCATTTTAGCTGTGACACCAATGGAGACAATCAAAGTCAAGTTTATCAATGACCAGACATCAGCACGTCCACATTATCGTGGCTTCTTCCATGGTGTCTCTCAAATAGTTAAAGAGCAGGGTAAATCAAATCGGCCTAAATCAACAGTCCCAACGAAATCTCATTTTAGGCATAAAGTGCAATATTATTTACATATCATCAGGAAACAATGAGTCTGTTAATAATATTTTAAATATTAACCCTTCCTTCACTACAGCTTTCACCTTGCCAGGTGTTCAATTCTGACATACCTAGACATAATTTGAAGATAATATTTGAACCAGTTTCCCAGGTTTTTTATTATCTCGGTTGCTTGCTAAGCAGACTATTAAAAGAAGGTTGTATTACCCAACAAATTTCATGATCTTTCACTGATTTGTCATGAATAACCAAAAGCATGTATAAATGTTGAAATGCGGCGTATGTGGACAGGGCTTCGAGGTGTTTACCAGGGTCTGACAGCTACCATTATTAAGCAAGGAAGTAACCAGGCCATTCGCTTTTTTGTCATGGAGACCTTGAAGGACTGGTACAGAGGCGATGACAAAAATATGAAAGTCCCGACATTGATCACAGGGTTATTTGGTGCTGTGGCTGGGGCAGCCTCTGTGTTTGGTAATACACCAGTTGATGTCGTCAAAACAAGGTTACAGGTGATATAGCTAATCCCCTTTGTTTTTTGCATGCTTGTGTGCGTGCCTCGGTGTGTGTGTGTATATATATATATGTATACTTTAGAAAGGTAGCTATTTACTGCTAACAGGAATTCATTCTTTTTCCTACCCCCCTGCCTTTTTTTTTTTTTTTGAACTGGATGCAAGAGTTACATTTGCCAACAGGAATCATTCATGTTTCTTACAAAAAGACTGTGAGGGGAAATAACTGCAATGAATGGAAATGTTATGAGAAGAAAGATTGAAGAAAGCACTAATCTGCATTCCAGGGTTTGGATGCTCACAAGTACAAGAACACTTTAGACTGTGCCATAAAAATTTTTCGCTATGAAGGACCACGAGCGTAAGTAATACCCTGCTTTGTTTGTGTTTCTACCCTTCCTCCCAGTTTGCGAGTATTTGTAAAATACCTAAAATTGATGAAAGATATTAAAAAGAAATATTGTGTATACGCTGGAAGCTGAATGCAAAATCTTGTAGATGATGGTTAATTTTTTTATAGGTATGTCAGAGGAATGTAAGCAGAGGTTAACTAAATTTGGCAATTTTGATGTCCTGAAGATATTCTGATAAAAATGTTCACAACAGTGCAACTAAGTGAGAGTTTTGTGCACATGCAGCTTTGTGACTGTCAGGTTTTGTGGCTAGTGCAGAGTTTCAAATTTGTTAAGATGTGTTTGCAAAGGATTGAAGAGAGAATGCATGTATGTTTTACATATATTTATGCATACAAACCAATAAACTTCTTTTTTTGTTTGTTTTTTGGTCTGAATACAGATTTTACAAAGGAACTATTCCAAGGTTGAGTCGAGTGACTTTGGATGTTGCGATTACATTCATGATCTATGACAACTTTATGCACGCCTTCAACAAGATCTGGAAAACGTAATTCCCCCCCACACACACCAAATTCTCACCTTTCTATTTTCCATTGTCTTGCATTTACTAACAATATCTATAATTTGTTGATACAAGTATTGGGGTCTGTGTGGAGTGACTAAGAGAGGAGTATAAGGGTAGTTAACTCTTTGTATATTGGGAGATGCACTTGACATTACACATTTTTATCTTTATTATATCATGCTTAATTTTGTGTATTATATGCATCATATATATTTGGGGTCATTGTCTGGGTCAAACATTTGCAGGAGAATCTTAATAATTTTAAGAAAAGGCAGGAAGTCAAATCAGATTTTGTGAGAAGAACATGTTAATTTTTCCACTTAATGTGTTCAGTACCAAATGCTGTGACCTTAAAAATTACTCCAATAATCGATCACCTTATTAGAGATAAATAACATGCTAGATATGTACAAAGATTGGTTTTTAACAGTTGTTATTGACTCGATGACATTGCAAAAAATTACATTTCAAGGTATGTAAGTGAATAAAAAATTTATTCTAATTTTGAATAAATCAATACTTTCCCTGGAACAATAGGTTTTGAGCAGAATTTTTTCAGAGTAACTGCATCCAGCGAGTGCTCAGCAGTAAATACTCAGTTCCTATTAAAATAGGAGAATGTCAGGATTAAGTTATAGAGCATTTTCCATTATCAACTATTTCACCAGTCATTAAGATTGAGCTAGATGTCAAGACCTTAATGGTGGTTTTAGGTACAAACATTTTATCAAAGGTCTTATCAATGTATGAGGTGTATAGATGTATATTGCTTGTGAAAAAAAACAGTAGGTATTTTCAGCTCCTAGTAAATCAGCTGCTAACTTGATCACAAATTATTATGACCTTTTTGATATTTTGGGCAAGCCCTCACCAATTTCATTGCTTAAAGTTACTTAAATTTTACTTCTTTCCCAAAACATTTTTTTCAGTAATGGCTGCTTGCTTGATTGCGAATGATATTGATGAATAGAGAGAAGATGCAGTCATAAGCACAATAATTTAAACGTTTGTATTTGTTGGTGATACTTGGCCAGCAAGAAGCTTTTCTTACGGGCAACAACTGTTTTTTTTAAGTTCTTGTGAACCATGTTCATTAGTGTTCTTTCCTTCTCTTTTTTTACTCCTTAAACAAAGAGCTACAAAAATGTTACAACTGTCTAATTTTCAACTTTGATGAAAAGGAAAAAAGAAGAAAGTGTTCAGATAGCAATTGAATAGGTAAAATGGATGATTAAGGCAAATCATGAATTTTACATAGCTGTTTTATATATATATATATATACTGATATTCTTGTATTAGATTGGATTACATTTCTTTAATAGATGCAATAGCTACATCATTTTTAGAGCATGACATGGTTGTGAAAGTTGGCCTTTTCTAAGATAAACTTTCTGCCCATGGCTGAATGGAAAAATCGCAATTTTTTTATTTTTTTTTTAAATCAAGAAAATTTCTCTGAAAGAAAATTAAATAGAAGAATAGATTTCTGACATAAAATCTTTGCAATCTGTAACCTTAAATTTTTATGTTCTTATTCATCATTAGGCTGAAGAACTGGGGAAAAAATGAAACTTATCATGGTCGTCGATAGTTGGGATGTTTTCTTATATATAACTTCAATCTAGGGCAACTTCCAGAGACATAAAATAGTTTGTGCAGACAACTCATATAAGATGTTTAAAATTCCTGTTTTATGCTATGACTTAATTGAAGGGTCAGTTGATAGAATGAGTTCATTTTGATAGTTACAGTTACATTAGCATCTGTGTTCTTGTGCTGCAAGGCTAAGCTTTTTGTATTTATGCAGTCTAATCACCACATCTCATCTTTCCCAGTGGAAATTTTATTACAGTGCCAAAAGAATCCTTAACAAATAATTACATACATTTTTAGAGAGATGTTAAGTGGCATGAGAATAAAGAAAAGGGGCTGATGACAACTTGAATATTTCTGGGACCAGAATGTGATGAATGTTGATGATCACGTTTCATTTTGTTACCTTTTTGTTTAAATAGTTTAACAAGCCGACACGTTCTGTTTTGTTTATCAGGAAAGAGATGTTATAAAATGGGATCTTCATCGGCTACTTCATTGAGAGATGTTGGTAAAACTTCCTCATTGACTTTGTTAACCATCAGTTGTTCTTACAGTTTAACTAACAATGTCTTTCTTTGCAGTGTGTGCGTGTGTGCCCCATTAGAAGTGCACACTGTATCATACACTGTGACAAAACATATCATTTGCTTTGCAGCATGCACATATACACCGAGTTAAAAAATTTGTTTGTTAGAAGTGTGTGGCGCCAGGCATGTCAAGGAGTGTGATGTAACAGCTGCAGTCACTCACTGCATGCAACTAGCCTCTCGCATGTCCTCAAGCATGTCAGAAACAAGTTCCTAGTTGTGTTTTGTTGAGTTAGTTCTTTTCCTTTTGAGTTTTGACAAACTATGCTGTGATACTGTAGGATAAAGATATGAATACAAAATTCAGGGCCTGTTACCTTAGGAGACAAGATGAGTTGTGTAGAAAAAAACATGTTTCTTGAGGGTCACATTGTAATATGCATGTATAGTCTAGTCAAATGTTTTAAAATGGGCCCTTAGCAAAAAGCATGAGCTTTGGTATTTTTCAAGGAAGTGCATTTAGATCTAGTAGAAATGGGGTGTGACAGCAGTTGGTGTGATCCTGACAGAAATAATTAACATGGTGTTTTCAGTAAATATCTGTTATATTAAGAGACAAGATTCTTTATTTGAAAATACAAGGTTGTAGTTCATTATTAGTGTTGCTCCTAAGTTGTGGTTGTGTTGTTAAAGAGGGAAGCGTTCAGTGAGAGGCAAAATTTGTTTTATTTATTGATTTGATAGTTTTTGTGACTTTATGTCAGTTTAAAGTAACCATTTATCATTTTTATTCATGGTTGTTTGCACTTTCTTCAGTCCAGAAATTTAAGTGAATATTAAAATTGTCAAATTGTTCATACCACAGGTTGTTCTCTTGATCCCAGAACATGGAGCAACAAAAGTAGTGATTATTTTTATACTTATCCCCCTTTGTTCTCTTGATGCAAAAGCTGCACTATGTAGTTGCTGATAAATATGCAGCTTTTAAAGTACTCCAAGAGATTATCCTTGTCTGTATAGTCATTTTCAGATAGCAAAATTATTTGTAGGTTAATATGTGTAGCTTAATTTAAAATAATGGTTCAGAAAAGAAAAAAATTTAAGACTTGAATTTAATACCATGCAGATGACCAGCGGCTTGTATCCCAGAATGCATTCCAGTTGTTGTGAACATGTCCCCTTGATCAGACAACTAGCAGCTGAGAGTTTGTACCTCGAAAACATGCTCGAAACTTGACATGTCGGAATACTGGGTCTCGATTTATGTGCTGAGAAACAGATATATTTATTTTTGTAATTTTTGGATGTAACTGGACCAAGAAGGAGCTATCTTTTTTTAAAAATATTTTTATATCATTGTGCTCTTATCTAGAGCTTACCCAAATAACACAAAATGCAGTATTATCGGGCTATAAACGTATAAGTAAAGAAAATTCTATATAGTATACCAAGAAAAAAAAGGCTGAATGAGTTTTCAAAATATGCTGTGCTTTTTTGTCAATTTAAAGTGCAAATGTGTTTGTTTTTTTAATTTCTATTCATCCAAGTAGAAGTTACAAGACAACTAATAATTTTGTACATGAAAGGGTTGTGGCTGTGTTTTATGTATGCTCATCCATTGTCTTTTTGATTCAGTTCCTTATATGTCTGCTTCTTCCTTTACAGTTCCCATGACAGTCGAAAACAACCATGAATTTTTTTTTTAACTCATTTAAACTTTTTGTGCATAAGTGACCTACACTGTGGCTGCATCTTAGACACATAATAAATGTGTGGGACTGTTCTTTTACACAAATATTATGGATATAAAACATGGAAGACAGTCAAGCTACTGAAGCATTTCCAAACACAACTATATTAGGCGATAAAATTGACTTTGACAGGAAGTTTCCCATCGCAACTTTCTGCATAAATATGACAACGGCTAGCAGTTCAAAGTTGAATCACCAAACTGCAGAGGCTGATAATACTTATTATATTATTATAGTTGGTTTTCATCACTGTGAGTTGTGTTCATTCAATATGACTTGAAGTATTATTATTTAAGCCTACTAAGTAGCCTGCAGAAATAGACTCATAGTCTGTATAATTCCGTATCTCAAAGATATTTTTAAAATTCCATGGGACATACCTCATACCTTTTGGATTTACAAAAATGTGCACTTTCAGGAAGGATTGGTAAGATGGATGTTTTTCTACTTATTTCAAAATTTAAGTGTGTTTTGTCCATCTGTTTCTCATAGCTCTTTTTGAAAAAAAGTAATTTCATGCATTCCAGGGTTATTGTCCTTGTTTTTTGAACTAGTTAGAAAAAAGAGAATGCACTTAATGGATTCTTAAAACATTAAATAGGTATTGATAATTTCATGGCTTTATTTTTTATGTTTTATATATTTATGCATTTATCTACTATTTCTGATCCATAGGCTTGTTGTACAGTACTGCTATGGATTGAGTTTTGCTCAGCGTAGCTTTATGACCATATGGATAGACAGAAAGATGTCTTTTTTTCATTACAAATTATTTGTTTTAATAAATGAGTGGTGAGTTTATACACAGCTGGTATGATGAGGATGGTTTGAAGTTTTATTGACCAAGCAAGTTGTGTAGTGCCATTTTTGATTACTCTCCCAGGTATGAATGAGTAGACATCCTAGCAAAGTAGATGGAAAATCTTTTGCCACATCACTCATTTTAGTTTAAGTAATAACATACAAGATTTCATAAACTCCAGAAAAATGTTGAAATAGCTGTGTGTGTGTGTGTGAGAGAGAGAGAGCCTCAGGATGTGACAGCTCAGACCACAGTGTAGATCTTGAACCCTAGAATTTATAGCAAAACTAAGAAGCTGACTTTTGCAGGCACACTTTTGTACGCTGTATGGACAACTTGAACACATTCTTCTTATTTGATGCTATAATTCATGGTACCATACACCATCCAACAGTTGGTCGGCAAACTTGGTGCCAGCTGCCATGAAGATGGAAAAAAAATCACAGAATCGTAAATGACTGATCCTACTCTAGTCATACATACATTTTTAAACCTTTTTTTCAATAAACACTGGATAGCTGTAAAACAAATTCTGTGCACGTCCATTTGACTGCTTGACTGATAAAGGTAGTCAGAAATATTACAAGCTGGTGCTTGTAGGAAGTGGGAGATGTTGAACCTGTTTCAAATAAGTTAATTAAAAAGGGATATATTTACTGCTTCATTGCTTCATGTTTATTGGAAGTTGCCCAGAGCTAGGGAGGAAGACTGAAGTACAAAGTCAATGTAAGAATGGGCAGTGGACAGATCCTGTTAACATGGTGCAGGCAGGCATCTGTATGAATTAGGTATGTATTCAAACATTGCCATTATAGTTATTTATCCTACTTTCTAGTAATTTGAGAATCTTCAGAAAGTAATATCTAAAAGTTGACCAACTCTTTGCTGAAGAGTGCATAAAGCCTTCTGGGGAGTTTTAGTTTAGGGGGGGGGGGAGGGCAGGTGCACTACATTGTGAGGTGCTCACTAGACGGCTAATATGCAGCAAATATGCTAGTATAACTAATTTAGCATACTGCTGTAAGCCCAGCCTCAGGTGATAATTGCTGGAGTACATATCACATGGTGTCCTCTCATTCTTGGGATAAATGGATTCTTATAAATAATTGTTTCATGCTTACAGCATTTTCTGTCGGTAGATTTATCTTCAGCATCTGCTGTTTGATTCATTTAACAACTCATGAAAATGGCAACCATTCTTCAAGTACATAAATCATACTTCACTATCAGTAATAATTTAAATTATAAATTAAGGGTGGATGGAGTCATTACAGTCTTCATTGTGCAGCTCTTTAAATAGTGACAACTAGCCAAGGGGTATTGAGTTCTGCCTTTCACAGCTAACTCAAAATAAAAAATAAGGCTTGAAATGCTGACAATCAACACTGTTGCACCAAAATGCATAGCTTTCTACAGAAAAAAGCTATTACAGATTATGAAATACAGCTCATTTAGTGTAATCAATATTGGTAGGTTTTGCCCAACTGTTACCAAGCAAGACCTTGTATACAAAATTCCTAATATAAAATGTTTAACAGTAACTAATGCTCAAGTAATATTTGTCACGGAAAAATGTTTTGAAGGTAATGCACAAAAAATGATATTCTGAATGTGAAACCGTGGACAGATGCAGCAGTAGCTTTGCGTCATAACGGTAGGTATCACCAATAATTAATATCTCGCAAAGCTTTGTGGCATTGACCAAATTAGTAACAAATATTTGAAAATAATTACTAAACAGAAATTTTCAACTGTAGCTCTGTTCTTTATAAGTATTCACAGTCATTATAAGACTTTCCATGTATATAGACCATTTAAAAAGTACTCATTGGACATACTGAAGATCAGAGAATGTGTAACGCTTCACAAGTGATTTCAAGATAAGTGTATCAAACCTATTTTAAAGCATATGTAGGATCTTATGAAGATGTTTGTTGGCATTACCAACTTTTCTTGCAGTAATCTGACTTGTTCAGTAGGTTTCAAATGGCCACTGTCATTAAATCTGCATAGATAAAATTTAAAAAAAAATTTGCAGTTCCCTGCATGAAAAGTTGGGGAGATGGTGGAGGAGTCATCATTCATCACAGACAGGGGCCGAGGTCTTGTCACGTCTCTAAGCCACTTACAGACCGGCAATGTACGGCAGAGTCTCTAAGCCGCTTATGTCGGTGCGCGTGTGTCACTGTTACAAGCAATTTCCAGCAGACAGCTTGTTGGATTAATTGAAATGTGACAAACAACACTGCATTATATGGAAAACCGGTCTGTAAGTGGCATATTAGAGACGTGACAATACCTCGGCCCCTGAGGCTTAGCGATGCGTAACTTAGAGACGTGACAAGACCTCGGCCCCAGGTCATTTTAATGACCAGCAAGCAGATAGTGTTGCCAGGTGTGAACATAAATAGGCAACAGTTTCTGTACAGGAACAAATCGAACAAATATTTAGCAGGGAAACAATCACCAGACAGAACATTCCTCACAGATCATGGTTCACTAATGACAGGGTGGTTATTCGTTATTGCTGTGTACCTCAAAGCTGCAGTTGACCTATAACGTACTGCTAAAGAAGAATGCGGAAAGAAACTAACGAGAAAGCAGAGCTAATGATGGACATTAGTCCAAACTAGAAGAACATCAGCTTTTATAGTAGTTAAACCTTGTTCAAAGGGTCAACTGCTTAAAAATTTTCTTTTTGTTCACTTCATCATTTCCTGCACCTAGGCTCCGCACACTGGTTTTGTACTTGGTGGATCCAATGACAGGAGTAATGAGGTTCTGGCTGTTTCAGATGAAGGGTCATTGCCACAGGTGTAACGCTCTAACAAGATGGCTGGTCTGTCGGTAAACGTCAGAGCTTGCAAATCATGCGGAATCCGCAGAGGTCGAGAGGTCACCACGGCAACTCCATCCAGGGCCACCGAAAGCCAGCACAGGGCCCTTGCATTAATCATTAATTGTAATCGTTTATCATCGATGTCCAGCGTCTTTCCGACACCAAGCGCGCGTTAAGTGTGACGCAAACATGATAACGCCGATTAGTGACTACACCTCTCTTCCCAGCCCCTCTTCCGACCTCACTATTCCATTAGGCCTGAGAATAGTATTATATATAGCACACCTAAAATCAGATTTCTGCATGTGTAATGTTCTGGCATTTGTTCCCCCAGACATTTGTTTAGAAGAAAAAGAAAACGAAACAAATTTCCTACCAAGGCCTGGCGCCCTCTACAGCCGCGGGCCGAGGTCCACTAGCCCTCCCTGACCCCCCCTCTCCATCTCGTCAGGTCTGGCTCCATCGTTTATGTAGATTACACCCCGCTTCTTCGTACTTTTCATATATTGGAATGCAAATGAGTCAAATCAATGGAAGCCCCTCAGGTGCCAAAGGGGAATCATCTCGATCACACCCCGACCAGCCATGATTTTTGTATACAACTAATTTGAGGGAAACAGCCATTGCCTTTCTTTTGTTTTCTTTCATTAGTTTACATATTTATACGCAAATATAATTATTTTAGCTTAATTTGGAGCAGTATACACCCACTAACGATGGCAGCAGCAATGACCAGGCTAAAAAGAATTTGGCGCAGCAGCAAAATCAGATTTACTACCAAGTACAGTCCATCGTACTGCCCATCCTGCAGTACAGCTGGGAGACGTGGACTCTATTGAAACAGAAAGACGATTCCAGGCATCTGAGACCTAACCCAAACTCTAACCCTACCCCAAACCTCTGACAAAATAACATAGACCGGCACTCCGACTGGCTAAATTTCCGCCCCCCCCCCACTCCTATCTCGTGGGAAAAAGAATTCCGCCCGCGGGACACCAGGAAACCACATTCTAGCAACAACGAAGCGGCGCGAGCTGGTCTGGTTCGGCCATGTCGCCCGACAGGACAACCTAATCAGATCGACCTAAGTGGTGAGCTTCGTCAGCTGCTGCGTCTAGCCACGTTCCCTCCACGACAGGGGCCGGCGCAATTGGTGATCAGCTAGTACCAGTCTAGGGATGGATGATAATGATGATAACTCGCAAAGACATGTTAACTTGAAGGCCTTGCCCCCATCACCACCAAAAATTAAATAAAAAGCGCTCCTTTGTAAACGCAGAACATACAGGAATGCTGATTGCGGAAGTCTTGCAAAATAACTTAGAACTTTTGGAGGGGATGTTAGGGGGAGGGTATGTATTAAGATAAAGACCTGTACAGGTACATATAAAGCTTGGGTAAAGGCAGATCAGTGTCTTCTGTCGTACTATTTCTACGGAACTTTTAAAGTCGCTTTTGTCGACAGTTTCCTAGCGTCTTGTTCCGGCTCTGCCTCATTGTTTAGGTAACCCAGCGCCCGGATGGTCTTGTACTGGTCAGGTATTTCCATCATCACGTGCAAGGCCAGGCAAGCGTCCGGGTTGCGTCGCTTTGCCGTCACCTTGTGGTAGTTGACGAACTGGAAGTTGTCGAACTGCCGCTCGGGGATGCGGTCGTCGAACTTTTCCATTGCGTCCCAGGGCCCGTCGCCCACGCCGACGACGACAATGCTGAGCGGATAGAAGGAGGCCTCGATGATGGCGTCCACCGTGGGCCCGTACTCGTTGACCTGGCCGTCGGCGATGATGATGAGGATGTGGTAGCAGGCGCGGGCCTTGACAATCTCGATGGCCTGTCGGATGACCGGAGCGAAGCTAGTGGGGCCCCCTAGCGTCAGGCGCGCCACCAGCCGCTCGTAGCGCGCCAGCACCTCGGAGAAACCATGGCAACCGCTGGGGTGCGTCGTGAAGGAAAAAGCCGCATCGCCGCCCGTGGTCTTGTCTCCGAAGCCGAAGGCTGGGATGAAGTTGTCGTTGTCGAACGACTCCAAGGTGCGACCAATGATGGAAATGACCTTCTGGTAGGGGTTCAGAATCTTGCCAGGGATCACGCGGTGCAGGCAGCTGCCGCCAAAAGTCTTGCGGCCCTGCCACTCGTTGCTGGCGCTGAAGTCGACCCCCAGGATCAGCTGGCAGCGGGTCAGTCCTGCCCTCTTGCAAGCCTCAGCCACTTCCCCAAAGGAGGAGAAGTGGTCCTCGAAGGCGCAGAAGTTCTGGTAGTCGCCCAGGCCCAGGATGGACATAAAGCTGCTTTGTCGGCTAGCCGACCAGCGGCTACTGCCGCTGCTGACGGCGGTGCTGAAGCCGTTGGCCAGGTGACCGGGGGTAGGACCGTTCCGCGCGGTCGCCGGGCGCTGGGGCCGACGGATGTAGAGCCACACCAGCACCATGAACACCACGTTAGCGCAGATGTACAGGAGGCAAGGCACTAAAGACATGGGCCGCCCTCACTGCAACCATCCGCACTGCAACAAAATAATAATAATAATAATCATCATCATCATCATCATCAAGATGCTGATAACAGGCATTACAATCACCAGTGAGGTGTTTCATCTGAGGGTTAGCCGCTGCTTTAAATCCCAAACATTTTCTGTATTTCGTCAGCATGCACTCTGTTTTTCTTGCTGTAAGTGTGGATAACGCGAAATATTTCTGGATACCGCACAGAAGGTCAGATTGTAGTGTTTTGTATTTGATTTGTGCGGCTGGACTGGTGAATGCGCAGTTACACGACATAACTGCATGCGCCTGCGAATTCAAAGGCGGGTGGCCGCCTGCTCTGTGAAACATTTACCGCTCTTATCTTCCTGGCAAGCTGCGGCGGTCGTCCGGCTGACAAAAGGTCTGAGTACGCCATCAAACGTCCGTTTTAATTGCATTGCTGATGCTGCTATTAAGAAATCAAATAACTAACTCGGGGTCGGAGTCTGTTTGTCCAAGACCCATGACGTAGAATGCTCATCACACGAGCAGGTCCCACGTGACACAAATCGACTTTTTGAGAGAGAAAAAAACAACAACAAAAAAACAAAAAAACAACAGAACGGAAGGCAGGTGAAACGCGCCGGGCGAGTGTCTAATACACTCGGCATTGACTGTGTTACTGAGTGCTACCACGAGTTTTGTCCTGCCCACTCCTTCACCCAGTCGTTCATCCACTCACTCCATCAACCATCGCTCAGTGAATCGATCACTCGCGAGCTCACGCATTTGAATACTCATTTACTGGTACACGCATCACAACTCAATCACTCATCCACTTATGCACTCACTTAATCTACTGTCCACTCAACCACGGATGAACTGGATGGCTGAATCCACTCACTAACGCGATCAACCACACACTCAGACTCGTCCATTCACTAACTTGGTGACTCAGCCGCTCTTTGCATGCACGCACTATGTAAAAGAGAGAGAATTTAAAAAAAAATACACCTAGCAGGTAACTGACAGATGAAACAGGAAGAGTAAGGTCTATCAGCGTTCAAGGGCATCCCGACCACAAAGGTGTTGACGATGGCTCTCCACTGTCAACCGTAACACTAACCTTCTTTCTTGTTCTGTTCACACGTGGCCGTGAGCGTCACGTGAAGTAGCACTTACACTTGTACGTGATACGCTATCATCTCGCGGATCCGTCCAGCCGTACAGCACTGTTGTATACATGTAATATCCGGGTGCACTGTACCACACAGCATGCAGCAGGGTACAGAGAGTCGCCAGTCACACTGTCTAAACGAAACAGGGTTTAAGAACTAATTTTTGCTATCTGCACCGAACGCGTATCGACAGGTTTTCCTCATTCTCTGGTCTAAATAAGCGAGGTGGGAGAGGGGTGAGGTGGAGAATATATTTACCTCTGCACAGGAGAGGGTTTGCTCCCCTTTCCACCGCTGTACCATAGACACGGTGCACTATTTCTAGTGTAATGCACCTTTTCTCTTTCAGCTGAGGCTACTTGAAGCTTGCAAGTACGGGCTCAAAACCCACCCCATTAATAAATCTCTTTAACTTCATCAGTTCTTTATCTTCGTCCATGCACTTGGTTTATGACTGTCACAGTGCCATGCTGTTTCCTGTATCGTTGACTGTCGATTCGTTTGAAGTCGTTCGTGTGCACCGCGTGGAGCTCGCCTACACGCGGGTAGATGCGCTCTACAGCTCAATTATTAATAATATTTCCTTCGTGGCCACCATTTTCCTTTACCTGAACAGCTTTGATCTGGTTTCGTCTAACGTTAAACCAACAGTTTCTCTCTGACGATCAGAGCATTTTTTCATGACCTCTGACCTGTATCATTCACTTTGTGAAGCTGATCCCCATCTCACGCATGTGCCCACGTGCACGACGGACACATGGCGACATTACTGCAGTTTCTGAAAGCATTCCGTCCAACTATCATTATGCAATCAGGTATGAAACGGCAGCGGTGGTAGTACCTGCTGTGCGTGTCAAATGTTCCGACACCCAGATTAAACTGTTATTAAAAACTCCATCTGATCAATACTTCATGCAAGAAACATGCTGTCCTGCGGTTGGAAGAGTGTATGAATCAGCACTCAGTGTGCCCCAAACAGCTGGCGAGCCTGTTAAGTTAAGCAGACAAAACATGTCAAATCGAGATGAAACGACAAGAACCAAGGCGAAGAAAGGATGCATTCAGAAATATCCGGTGTACCTACGTGTGAAGAAAGCAGACATCCTCCTCCTTGCCACACACTTGCATGTTTGTAAACGTGAACGCAGATTCCGCACGGTCCATCATTTCACAATTCCATTTCTGTTGTAGCTACTTATAAAAAAAGCCAATCTCCTCTACCCCATCTTTAAAAATTCCTTGTACGCTTTCGTTGTGGTTTCCGTTTTTAAAGCCAGCCAGCAACTGATACAGCGTGGCAAAAGAAGCTGAGAATAAAGTTTGTAAACTTGTAAAGATGTAAGCTCAGCCAGCTAAACCCTAGATGCAAAAGTACACCTCGAACAAACAGCCGAGAGGAAGGATTTCTAGTACTCGCTGTATTAGAAGAGCTCGCCACTGTAATGAGACTCATTTAGTGCAAAGCCACAGCTGGTAAGACCGACACGACTTCATTCAGTAACTTTATTTATCGGCAGAGGCGCGTGCTAAAGAAGTCATTTGTCCGCGTCGAGCTCTCGGATCCGCCAAACAGACGTGTTATTGAACAAGGCGTGACGAATGAACGGCCCGAGGTGACCAGCGGTGGCAGAAATAACGCAGGACCACAAACGACACCTGCCGGCCACCGGTATGACCACGCGCAGGAAAGCTTGTCGATATCGAAACAGGTGTGAGTGGCGGGCCTTTGTCAACTGCCGTGTCCATCCCCCCCCCCCCACAACGACAGGTACCACCAGTCAAGTGACGAATGACTGACAATCTCATCAGCAGTAGACGATAAACACTGCGTTCTGTCCTGGCTCTGCAAGGAATTTAACCAAACATAGCAGCTGATAAGACCATCGAGCTTGACACAAGTGAACTCACGACTCCTCTCATCCTTCTCCTCCCCACCCCAACCCCCGACGTTGAAACATCGCTGCTTCAGCTTCGTCTCAATGTGACTCCTCCCCAGAGTCCCGATTTAAGAATATGTTCGAGATGTGTTATGTCATATCTTCTTTTGCATGCTCTAGAGACGTATTGAGAACATGTTTAGGGTGCGAACCACTCAATATATATATATATACACACACAAACATGGTTAAATCGTGTTACTGTACTATATGCTGTTATACAGTATCGAGCATATTTGAGGAAGAACATTTAATGACATTAGTGCGTCAACGGAAAGCACTTGTAAAAAAGTCCAGCAATAGGCATACATGCCCAAAGCACACGACTCGACGAGCACAGTTACACGAGTGTTGCATTAGGTAAATTGTTGCGACCGGCATCTCTCTCTCTCTCACACACACACACACACACACACACGCGCGCACGAACGCACACACACAGGGGCAGACGTGGAAGAAGTCAAGGAGACAGGAGTCAAAGGTAATTTTTTGTTTGTTCGTTGTGATCATACATAACTTAACGGGAAAAGGGAGAGCAGAACGTTTGCATGTTATTCCTGTGAAGCAGCGCAAATTAAAAACGCGACCCCCGCGACCCTCGTTTTACCTTCGCCACACAAATTTCGTCAGGTGTTTAGGGAACTCTAGCTGCTCTACAGCCATCCAATCTACACGGCGGTGACACGATCCACCTGTGACATTGACTGAAAAGTTATTGATGTATTCGCGTACAGGTACCAAAAGCTCCTGACATATGCTCAGCGGGCCACTTAATTCAGGTACCCGTCTGACAGTCTACCCTGCCTAGGTCTTTGCTGCGATCAACGGCAACATCCTCTACAATTTCGACCACTTTTAGCTGAATTTCTTGACAGAAAACCACATGAGAGACAAAAGAAAGACAAGGTCTGGTAACAGCGGCGTAGGAAGATTCTTGGCCTTGGGAGGGGGAGGGCAAACTCCATGCTGACAGTGAACGACGCTCACACTCGCACATTACGAGAAGAAAGGAGGGGGTGCTTGAGTATAGTCATGAGCACACGCGCGCGTACACAATGGTAGCACCATAACATATGCTGCTTTCAGTGTCGAACTACAAAGCAACGCTTAACAAGAAACAAAACTCATTTAAAAATGACTCACCCGTTATGGCAATTACAAACAATTATGTAATATTCAGAATAAGATAAGCTAAAACGACGGCCGGAACAGCAGTCGAAGTTATATAATTTATATATGTGCGGAGAAGAGTTGATGTAGTTGTGTATTTGCGTATGAGTTGATGTAATTTATGTGCGTGTAAGAGTTGATGTAATATCAGTCAGTCAGTCAGTCAGTCAGTCAGTCAGTCAGTCAGTCGTCCATTGACCGGCACGTGTCGTTGAGGGGAGCACATGGATAGACACGGCAGCTGACAGGGCCCGCCATTCTTGTCTATTGTGGGCGATAGTCAGCAGGTTCTGTACAGGACGACCAGTCCAGTCTTTGATGTTCGTAAGCCAGTTCTTCCTCTGGCCACCTCGACGTCGGCCACCCTCCAAGGTGTCTTGAAGAATAGTCTTCGACAAGGTGTCGTGCCGGGTCACATGACCGAAGAAGACCAGCTTACGTCACTTGACTGTTGATAGTAGAGGTTCCTGGTGTCCTACGAGTGTGGCCATCTTGTTTCTTACAAAGTCGTTGGTTTTATGTTCTTTGTATGAGATCCGGAGCAGCCTCCCCAAGCACTTGTTCTCGAATGCCTGGATTCTCCTTTCCGTTTCTGCGAGCAGAGTCCACGTGTCACATCCGTAGAGCAGGATCGGCACTACCAGGGATTTGGACCATACAACTTTTTGGTAGTGAACCTTATCTTATGACTATGCCAGATCCTATCTAAACTAGCCACTGCCACTGTTACTGTCGCGATCATGATGCGGATATCTAGCGTAGAGCTGCCGTCCTTGGAGAGGGTGGATCCCAAGTATTTGAAGCTGCTTACCCCTTTAAACTGTACCCCGTTCATAAAGATCTCTGCCTTGCCTTTGCCATTGATCATAATTTTGCTCTTTTCAGTGGTGGTTTCCATTCCATATGCATTTGAGCTGTCTGTCAGTCTGTTAGTAAGGTCTTGCAGTTCTTTGTTAGTACCTGCTAACAGATCCATGTACTCTGCAAAGCGCTCAAGAGTACACATCTTGTTTACTGTGTTTAATCTTATATATAACATATATTATGCATACATTATAGCATTTTCACAATGGAATGGCGTGTTTACCTGGAGTGGGAAGTTCACGAATCCAGTTGTATAGGTCAATGGTCTAACAATAAAGAATCTGAGTCTTTGAGTCTCTCCTTCGGCTTCTCTTCCTTTTTTGTACTGCGCCATTGGGCCGGTGGAAGGGGAAGAGATTCTTGCCCCCTCAGTATCTTTTTTTTTTAGGGTGGCGGCTGCACTACACCAATGAGTAAGCATTAGCTACACCAGAGGTGGGGTACGTTCGGCCCGCGAAATCATTTGATCTGGAGAGGCCAAGGCAGCCTCAGGAACTCAATAAATCAAGGAACTGTATTCATAGTAATAAATTCATATTACTTGAATCATAATAACAATAACAAGACATAGACGAGTACATGACGGTACACACTTATGCTCCACGTCGCCTGCCCGCGGCCTGCATTGCGGTGACTCAGAAAACAGTGCCAGACGGGGTTTAAGTGTAGATGTTGCTGATGCGTTAACAAACTGCGGTGAAACTAATGCTTTACCAAACATAACAGGTCCATTTGATTAATTTTGTATGGTCCACGAATGATGTTATAAATATCTAAATGGCCATTGGAAGAAAAAAAAGGTTTCCCACACATGACCTACAGAATTAACTGCAGCTTGCTTCGTCAGGTCCAACTTCTTCTGACGGGCAAAAAAGAGGCGAAGAAACGCATGCGATGCCATCTACACCAGTTGCCAAGCGTCACATGAAGAGGTCACTGTGTAACGTCACCCAACCTCTGCGAACTGTTCACTAATTTTATTTATTTATTTTTTGCACTCTATTTTCGATTCCTTTTTCTGCACCAGTGACTAGGAGCCGAATTGATGTTCAGTGTGTTGATGTCGAAGGTTGGTTTGACTACCAACGTAGGGTTCATTCCTTCATGATGCTTCAGCTTATATATATATATAAAACTGGCGATGAGAGAGATCATTTCCGCAGGTACCTGTACACAAGTTATATTGCGCTACACAGACTTTCATACCTTCCGTTGCTGGGCGCCTAAACCGATGACGTCATGACCGCTTATGAAGTCGATAATCTGCGACGTCATAAAGCTGCTGAGATCGTACATCTATGGCGTCACACCACCCCATATTTCACAAACGATGATGTCATACCAATGCCTGCTGCCATAAGCTGATAACGTCCCACCACGCAGACGCCGTAACAAAACGGCGTTGGGAGGACATCCTGATAGCTGCCCCACTAGTCCAGCATGGGAATTTCAATTATGCTGTCTGCCCACCTCTTTCTCGAATTCTCTCTCGCCAGCCCTATTTTCAAACCCAACACCACCGCGTCGCTTGGCATGCTGAGCTTCAAACAGTGAGAGCTTGTGTTGACGATGCGAGCTTGTGTTTTTTACAAAAAATTTTTATTATTATTATTATTTTTTTTGCCAGTGCCTGCCGCAGTCAAATTGATAAAATGATTGTGTCACCGCTACGCTTGGGAAGCGCTCGGTGGAAAGGGGTGGGTAGGGGAACTGGTTTTGGAACAAAAGCATGCAGTACGTGCTGAAACTGAACCAGGACGATGAGTTGTCCGCCTCGCCTTCTCGAGTCGCAGCTCGTAAGTGATGACCCAATCAATCAATCAATCAATCAATCAATCAATCAATCAATCAATCAATCAATCAATCAATCAATCAATCAATCAATCAATCAATCAAAGCACACAACTCTACTCAGGGCAGACAGAAGCGTGGCCATGCCCCGATAAAGATGCCGAATGCTGTATCAATGATGTGACAGCCAACACCTCACTAAATATATCAAATGTGCCATACTGAGGACACTGTTTTATATGTACAGGTGCAAAACAATGGAGTGGTCTTGTTGTACGAGGAGTTCAAGTGCTCAGGTTCCTCGCTGCTGTCTACCCGCTTCTCACATTAAAAAGGGCGATGGTTTTGTCTTTCTTGTCGCTCTCGTGCTAAGGGGGCTACAATCTGAATTTAGTTTTAAGCCTTTTCTTTATTGTTTTTAATTTGTAGAGAGATGGGGTCAACAACACGGCGATGTAGCCCAGCTAATAGTGTGTCCAGCCCGGTAAACAGGCGCTATACAAAATCGGTGGCCCAATGGGAGTTGGACAAATTGTCCTGTCGAGAGAATTTGTCCAGCTCCCATCGGACCGCCGATTTTGTATACCTGCATGCAGGACTAACAGACTGAGGCTGTCCTTTGTTACGCCAGTGCGTCTTTTGAATGCTGCTGTGTGCGATTTAATAAAACATGAATGTGTAAGTCTGTTCGGTGCATACGAATTTGTTTTGATGGTTTTTTTATATTTGGTTATCGAGCTGCCCCCAAATTGCCCTCCGGGACAAACAAAGTTTCATCTTATCGAGAGAGTGTACAGGTGTAATGGAGTGTGTGTGTGCGTGCGTACGTGCGTGTCTGTGTGAGAGAGAGACTCCTCTGGGCAGAGGCAAGATGAGAACCGATGTCACGGTCTTGGCAATAGCTGGTTTATCAAGTCTCACTGGCTTCATTCTGTAGGAGGCTGTGTTCTATACCTGCTTTATCTGGCGTCTGCTAATAAAAAGGCACGCACGGAGGAAGGCAAGAAAGTACAAGGGACTAACAGCAGTTCGCCCCGTGCTGGCCTCGGCTTTGTGTGAAGAACACGCAATGGCAGAGTGTGTAGTTGCGGTGTGAGGGCTTATAAACTGCAAGATCTTGGTAAACGTTTGTGCGTATGTGCGTGGGTGCGTGCTCTCGAATTTTGCTGCTGGCTTGGCACACTGTGTTGCGCCCCTCCCACTTTATGGTTGGTCCCTCCTTTGTGCCCGTGCTGTTTACTGTGGGATCGGGGTAACGCTCAATGAGGCCTGTAAGGTTGACGTCATCACCTGCGAGTGACTTCCCTTAGTTGGGGTAAACAAAGCCGCCCATGAAGCCGCCAGCTTCGTGAGATTCGAAAACTATAAGACCAAGACATTATTGAGCTAGTGTTAAAAAATCTGAATGCGCCATATGCTAAATATGGAAATAAAGTAGTAAGTCATTCGCATTTTTTTCATTGTTAAAAGTCCATGTGTGCTAGTTCTGTTACTTATCCAAGTGCAAAACTATGTCAGTTATGTTTACAACAGGTGACGGATGAGTCGCCAATACCGAAATCACTGTATCAATTCTTTAACAACGCCTTTGCACCATGGGTCCTCTTTAAGCTCATATTCATATTAGTCTAACTCTGTGGTATATAAAGGTGATAATATTTTATATTATGATATAAATATCTTACTTAAAAGATGTATATTTAATTATCCATCCTGTTTTGTGGAAAATAATGTGGTAAAAATCGGATGAGCTGAATTTTAGATGTAAGGTAAGGTCTATAACTTTGTGTGTTCTTGTTTTGTATTTTTCACAAACATTGATAATCAATATAAATTTAATATAGCATTATTAATAGTTCATCACAGTTTAGGTTGCCATATATAAGCATACAAATCAAGATATATATATATACAGGGAGACACTAAGATAGAACCCTGACTTTTAACCTACTGTAATTAAAACTGACCCATGGATTTCAGAAGTTTTTAAGTGGTGGATGAACATTCAATTAGAATATTCTAATATTAAAATTAATTGTAAAAAATGTTATGATATAAGACAGGAGTACAAATTTTCTCTAAAATAACTGATGATTTTAATAGTCCTCCTAAAGCTTAACTTTAAAGAAGAAAAATTCATAAGCCTTATCAAAACCAAAAACAAAATGGTTAGTTTATCCTAACTGCAGGATTCAAACAGATGGGAACTAAGTTCCAGGCTTCTTTCCAAACATCTTTTAACATTTCCTAGACAGCTACTTTTACAATAGAACATAAAAACAGTACATTGATGATATATGATTTGAACATGAGATCTGTGGCATCAGAGATGCTGTTCTTTCTGTCAAACATTACAAGTGACAATTGAAAAAAAAACCCTGACAAACATCTATATGTGTAAATGAATATCTTGATGAAGATCTATGTGTTTCTATCAACCAGTGTGTGTGTTATGTGTTGCGCTGAGTGATGTGTGTGTGTGTGTGTGTGTGTGTGTGTGTGTGTGTGTGTGTGTGTGTGCTTACGCAAAAGTAAGAGACAAATAAGCAGCATAAAAGTGCTAAGTAAAAAACAAGCTAAAATATCTTTTCAGAAGTAACAATAAATTTAAATTTAGCTTGATAGTTTGCCGATAAGCATTAAACCCGTGCATTGCAAACTGTCCAAGTTTATGACCTTTTTAGACTTAACAAAACTCTCCTTGAATCTTGTGTTAGTTATCTCTTTGCCTTGATTCATTTTCAAAAGTCACCAAAGTGTTTTGTTTAACAATAGTGATTTTAACATTCTTAAAATAATTATGACTTTAAGGATAAATGTCGGTTTTTGTAACTTTAGAGAAGTAGTGTGAATGAAAGGACCACCTATCAAAATTAATTAAACTGATATGTTAGTATTTTATATTACCTGTTTTTACTAGATCTTGCAGTGAGAGAAATGACTAAATTTAGGGTACTGCATGATGCAGTCTGTAATTAATTCTTTTTTCTATTTCTTTTCTATGAAATATTTTATGCTTGTTTTGAACAAACTGTACCAAATGAACAGCCTTTCCATGAAATAAAATATTCATAGAATAAGATAAGTATTTTTTCGACTGTTATTGCTATTAAATAACAGGCACATACAGCTGGTGTGGCCAATTATTTTGACTAACCTACATAAAAGTCTTGAAGGCAATGAGACGGTTTTCTTTGAGTTGGCGCCACTTACTATCAGTAACTATGTAAGCGAATTACAGCTGTGACAGTATAGGGACTTTTAGTAAGTTGTGTTGATTTATTAGCCAGCTAAAAAAACAAAACAAAACAACAAATGTATGTAGCTTATTCCACAGAATATGACCATGTATTTTTCACAGAAAAAATCGTGTGAAAAGCTTTTAAATGCTTAAAAATGCGATGGTGTCTCACTAACAGCACACAGCCGCTTAGTCTTGATCGTGTTTGTTTACCTCAAGTAAGGGCAAGTAACTCTCGCTCACATCAAACCTTACAGGCCTAATATACTGCTCCACTTCCCTGGCCGTTCCTGGCGGGAGACTAGGCGGAGGCATTTTGCATTTTTATTTATTACTACCATTATACTCTTTTCCTCTTTTTTTCTTTGGTGGGGCTTTACGCAGGAAAAAAGACGTTGCCTTAAAGTGACTTTCCTTACCGACACTTTTCCTTGACTGGTTAATTGTGATAATACTGCGTTACTCCTGTTTTTATTTTATTCTTTTTCTGTCACGAGTGTCAAACTTTATAATCCATAAGACAGCTGACAACATATAGACTGTTCTTGGGCTATAGAATGTTCTATTCTTTACACATAGACTGTTATTTAACACGCATCCTAACACGCATTTCTCTCTAAAACCGTTCTTCCTCCTCTCCTATTGTTGAATAGTGAGGGGTAGCTCAGCATTAGTTTAACCATTTATACACTGTATTTTAAAAATCACAGGCTAGCTACGAACCGTTTTGACTTTTGTCTTAAAAGAGAGCACTCTGGACAGTGTCTATGAGCCACACCCACCGGTGTCCGAAACAGTGTCGCCGTGTCGTAGATTCGGGGCTGCAAGTCACGTGCCACCGATCAATCAAATCAGATCATCACTTTAAAAACGCGAGAGCTCGTTATGGGCACTGCTCCTTCCACCGAAAACACTTTCCATTACCCAGCTGGAGGCCATTTGTCTCACAAATACAATAAAGCCAGCTCCTTGTCTGTGTCACATTTTATTAGGGATGGTGGCATTGACATACCGGCGTTTGGGGGGTGCTATGGCCCAGGCTTCTCCCTGACAGTGGGCTGAAGGCTGGTCTTCCGCGTGACTCCACGGCCGGCCAGCCACCAGTGTCTTGTCCAGATCACCAGTAAAGGACGAGGATCTTAATTAAGCGCCCCCAACTATCGACGTGGGTGGAAGGGGTGGTCAACGACCGACACGAATGGCTAGTGTGGATCTGCAGTCCAGACAATAAGATGTATTCGGGGGTTTTGTTAAAACAAACAAAAAAATCAACATTATCATTGATTATTATCAATATTATCGATTCACTAGGTGACAAGGTCTGTCACATGGCCGTTTACGCAATGCAAGGTTATATTGGGCATGAGTGTGTCACACGGCGTGACTCAAGCAGTTGTAAATTAAAAGAGAATGTACTGCACTTGTAGATCATAAATCCATCAATAATTTTGTTAAGCGAATCCTTAACCGACAAGAGTCGCAGGTCGTGTCCTTTCAACTTGTTGCATGAGAAAGGACAGGAGGGTGTTACATAGTAGAGGAAGCATGTTCCTGTTCAGACCATGCTTTCTGTTCATCTTCAGAATACTGTTCGGACTCGATTCAGATTCCTGTTCATGTTCGACATTCACATTTAACATCGAAATTTGAGGTTCATCTCTCGTTTAAAAATTCAACGCGAAGTTCACCTCCATCTTCAGAATGAAAATGCGAGTTCGTGGATTTAAGTTCTCACTATTAACAGAGAGCCAAGCACGTCTTCCATTATCAGCACAGAAGGACTAAGTGAGTAAACACTTCCTCATATTCCTCGCCGCGGGACACTGTCATCGTATTAAGTCAATCATCACCCTCTGGTGTTTAGTTAGCTACAACAATAAATGTGTAAAACTTTGGTCAGTTCCCTTTTTCCCGCTGAAAACAGCAGGATTTTGTTTGTGCGTGACGCCTCACATATGACCACGCAAGCTCCGCATGCCAACATTAACTGAATCCACAAAATGTCACGAGAACGAACAGAGGATCGATGATAAATCGCCGATTCGTCAGGGGCTCAGACCGGCACGGCTCGCTCAGCCAAGGCTATGGGATCGCCGGCGGAACTGGCGCAGTAGTTTTTCCATGTGGCCGACTACTGTCCGGTGTATCTGCCACTGTAATCTTCTCAAGCTCGCGGAGTCTTCACGATGCACATCGATCAGAAAAAAACTCTGTCAAGATGGACTGGAGGCTGCCGGTTACAGCGGTTCGCACGCGAAGTCTGCGAGTGACGAGACGTTTGTCAGATGTCAAGCAGACTGCAGGCCCGGGACGCAACCATAAGCTAGCTATATATGGCATCACTGCATCTCATAGTCAACTGTTACGTCTGTGACATCACTGTCCTAGCTTCCCGTATAGTCGCCTACTCTACACCACTGACCCGCTCATCTAATCGACTGTATGTTCAATAACGTCACTGCTAAGATTATTCAACAAAGTGTTGCTCCCTGGAGATGATTTTGCACTATGGACGGGAAAAGTGATGATGATGATGGGAAAGGAATCTTGAGTACCCGAGCTAACACCCCACCCCCCACCCCCGACGACCAGCCCTAAGATCTCACCATCCAGATAGATGTGGATATTTTCCGAGACGTGATGGCGGAACAGTGTGATTGTGAAGTGGCAGGGGCGACAAACGATAGATTTGATTTTGGCCCCCCGCTGACCGTTACCCCCTTCCACCGCCCCCGGGCACCACCTTCATCCTATCTCTGTTCACGATCATCGCGCCTCAGCCCTCACTCCTGAGCACCGCCATGATTTGCCAACTGTACTCTCTGTCCCCATCCTACTTAACATGAAGCCAAACCGACCGGAGAGTCCCTCTTGACGAAAAAAAGGATCAGCTTTCTGTTGGTAACAGAAGTGGAAGGGTGATAGGATCGGGAACTCAATTGTGGCTGAAGTACTTGGTACTTGGCATTTGGAAAATAGCAGGAGAGGAGTCGCTGTAGGTATGACCAGTACGGGAGTCTCCACGTCAAAATGTATTTTGATCAGGTGATCCGAAAGACTACCTTGTGATATCCCTCTATTTTATTAAACTCTCATGGTCCCTGCTACTACAGTGAGACGAAAGCAGCGTCAACACATTCATCGCAGCAAGAGCATTGCGCTGCCATCTTGTCACGATATGATGTCACAGCCTCGATGTGACCTGGTCGTAGATAACATGCTGCCCCCTAGCGATACATTCCTGCGTCGAGTGCAGCGCTCTCTCCGAAGATAAGGGCCAGGGAACTCGTTTTACATGCACACGGGGTGCACAGAAGCCGCCAGGTATTAGCAGGACGGCTAAAGCATAACCACAATGTTTTTAGTTAACATATAAGAGAATTGCAGCTGATTGGCTACAGTTAGCAACTTAGCAATCCACTGAGCGCCTGGTGGCTTACTGTGCTTACAGGCCTCGAGAACGACTACACGAAACGCTTTCAACACAACTTTCATTTCGTAGACAGGACTTTAGAACCCTTTGTACACAGCTGGATTACCCAAACAGGATGTACTTACCGTTTCGACACATCTGCGTCTCCGACAGAGCTTTAGTAATCATTTTAAAACAGCTGCATCTACCAGCCAGCAGGACTTTACGAATCTGTTGAGCACAGCTGCATTGCTAAAACTGGACTTACTGACCCTTCCAGCAAAGCTAGGTGTCCCCGCCCCAACGAAACCTGGGTCTCGGCCGGCTGCCTTGCACAGCTCCCACCACTGTTAACCGACTTTATTCTTTACTCATCAATAATCCAGCGTCTGTTTATGTTCCCTCTACAAACCTCTTCCTAAAAATATATATAAATGACTCAACATAATCTGCAACATCACCATATCTGAACCACACACATTTCCGAAAATCGTAATCACAGCGGAAAATAATAATAAGCTGGGGGTGGGAAGGAACCCTGAAAAAAAAAACCAGGCAAGCTTGAAATTGAGATTGTCTGTTGCTGCTCTGCTCATTGGCAGCTGGTCGATAACGTTTAGATGAAGGGGGCCTGGAGTAACGGTTGCACCCGACTGTTTTGCAAACAGCGGCCAGGCGATAACGTGGGGGAGGGGGCGTTTCTCTCTGGGATCGATAGCCTTCCGGGTGCAGAAGAGAGTGACGGGAAGCCAAGGCCAGGCGCGCCCAGCTGTCTAGAATTGAGGTGATGAGGCTCAAACACCAGCAGGTGCTTTTCTGCGGCCCGCCAGCCATGCAGCACGTCAAGCCGACGAGTGAGGAGCAGCTCACCGCACGGGCTGCAGTCATAAAGCGAGGGCAAGTCAGTGTCCTGAGGTAGAGCGGATAAATCAAGGACACGCATTTTATCCCTTAGTTATAAAATGGAGTCCGGACCACATAAGAATGTTGATGTATTTTCACCTGGGGCCCAGATATAAAGCAGTGCAAAGATGTTTAAAGCAGTATCCACGGAGACTAGAAACCGCTTCGCAACGAGACACAAGACACTTGCCCTTCTTGTTCTCAGTTTGCTCCGAGACAATGGCGCCCTCTATTTCTAATTACGGCTCCAGATTGGGGAGGGCGAAGAGAGAAAGAGCAACAGGAGAGAGAGATTGACAAAGAGAAAGGGTGAGAAATGTGTTCATGGAAAGCAGTGGTCAAAGAGGCAGTCCGGTGTATGTGGTTTACTAGCTGATCAGCTAGTCAGCTAGTGTCAGTTGAGACGGATGATGATTCAGTTGTAGCTAATCAGCTTGTACCAGTCAAGAAATGGATGCTGATGACAATGGTGGTGATGGTAATGATGGTTCAACCGTCATTAATCAGCTTGTAGCAGTCAAGAGAAGAATGATAAATCGTTTCCTCTACAGCACTGCAATCAGAAGGCGGGCCCAACTCGCCCATTCGCCGCCTTTTCAGTTACTTGACAATAAATCAGGCAGCCTTCATTGCTGGATGGGCAGAACCTCGAACTGCGACCTTCTGCTCCAGGTTTTCCAGTATAAGGAACATCCGTTGTGGTCAGCTTAAAACTGCGTAATAACCAATCTGTTGACTAAAGGGTAGCTCAAGGATTGAAAGGTCTGACTGACACACACACACACACACACACACTACCCAGCCAGCCAACTACCTTTCACAGCCTCCTCCATACAATATGCACCCAAATACATTTACAGTTCCGCAGATTTAAACTAGAACATGCTCTTTGCTGTTAGCTCTCAAGAGCTTATGAGACCCCCAAACAACAGAAAACAAGAAATCACTAGTATAATACTATTATTACGACAATGAGAGACGGGCATCTACCGCTAGCAGGTAATGTAAGGGGACACGCACAGTTCCCCTCATTACAGCGAATGAGACCAATAAATATTCTTCTTTCTTTCTCCTTCTCCCTTCATGTGATTACATTCACTCGGCAAATGCTTAATGAGAGAGAGAGAAAAAAAAGAGAGAAAGAAAGAGGGTGGGTGGGAATTGGTGTTTTATGCCGAGTCAGCAACTAAGGCTATATCACGACAAGGCAGCCAGCCCTGTAAACAGTAGCCACATGCAGAGAAAGAACAGTGTGCCGTTGACGAGATCTGAACCTACGGCTACCAGTCTTCACTGTATTGTGCCACCGTACCACCCAGAAAGAAAGAGAAAGAGAGAGAGAGAGAAAGAAAAAAAAAGAAAGAGACATAGAAACGGAGAGAGAGAGTACTGTTCACGCAAAATGCCAGCATCTTTTGTACCCTCCTGTCACAGCCTCGTCCACAAGATTCACCTAGTGTCTCAATTAACAATGATCTGCGATGACTGTGACCTGAATATATTTTCATACATTTTCATACTCGCTTTAAGCAAGTGTATTTTTATGTAGTCGAGAAACATTAGCGGGAAAGAGAGAGAGAGAGAGAGCCACTGAAGGATAGTGCTGTTGACACTGGCTGTAGGGAAAGATGGGTGTGGGTGGGAGTGAGAGAGCGATGGGAAGGGCAAGAAGTAAGAGACGGGAACGAAAGGGGGAGAAATGAACTTTATTGTGCAGGCCAGCAGTCCATCACAAGAGAACTAAAAAAATGAAACCAAGTGAAAATTTACATAACAGCAAATAGAGAATATATGTTACATATCAGGCATTAAAACAAAAAGAAACCAGAAGAGAAAGAGAGACAGAGAATGAGAGATTGTACTGGACTGTATTCTTGAGACCATCGGAGAAACTGAAACCATCACAGAAGCTGAGGGTTCAGATCTCGTCTCGGGACACTCTCTGTATGTGACACCTGTTCGCATGGCTGGGCGGCGGGGGTTTTCTAGGGGTACTCCGGTTTCCTCCCCCCTCCCTTTCCCCCCATAGTGCGAAATCACCGCAAGGTGGAAGCACGTTCCAACTAAATAAACAACAACAACAACAACAACAATAAACAAACAGCAGTGAAATCCTGACTTTGTTCAGTTTCGGCTACAACCTACGCCTGAGGGAGGTAAGCACGTCTGTTATTCGTCGTTACAAAGCAAAATAAGATGACAGTCCCGTCCACCCACCATATTTCACGGTTGAAGAAAGTCAACGTTTTCCTATAACCTTTCGGTTGGTGGGGTGGGGTAGGGGTTGAAGTGTTAGAGACCACACTTTACTCGGGTCCACCTTTCTATTGATGGCGGCACCCGCTTTTTCTCCCTCGCTGCCTTAACTTTCATAATCTTATACAGGGTCTTGTACCCGTCATCAACTGGGTGATGTATACTTCGCCACACAGTGGATATCAAACTGGTTAGTAAGGCTCCAACATATCTCTCATTTATTATTATTGTAAAGTGGCTCCAGATTCCCTTATAGCGCACCTGCAAACTATCGGTCTGTAAGATCAGTTATCAATGCTTTACCAAAAGTCTAATCTGAAATGATGTTTTGGGATCACATCAGGTTAATGATGACACTCCGATCCCGCCGTGTTGTAGCTATTGTTGCTGACGCGGCGATAAGCAACAATAAGTCAATCAATCAATCCAACTTGGTGACAGATGTACTCTAACTATTCAGCTATCTGTCCACCCCTCCATAGGTGAAGATATATACATATATATAGATAAGGTTCTTCCCGCAAACTCAGCCACCCTCATCTACTTTGGCAATAAGTACACAAGGCCCTCGATATTTTAAGCAAAAATCCCCAAATAAAGCTTCATAACATTGCACACGTGGGGGCTGTGAACTACTAATTATCATTTTTATCATTATTCTTGTTATTATCGACGTTGTGTAAGCAAAATAATAAGGTTTCATCACGTGAGGTGCATGGCTGACTTCCACTGCGTGACGAATGCAGGGCGCCGCATCTAACACGAGGATATGCAATCAGATGAAGGAATGTCTTGTCACAGCCAACTATCACGGGGGTAGTAAACCGGATATTGCAGTCCGTGTGTGTGTCCTAGAGAGAGAGAGAGAGCGTTTGTGTAGGCGTGTATGTAAGAGAGAATGTGTGTGTGTGTGTGTGTGTGAAAGAGGGGAAAATAGAGCAGGAGAAGGAAAGGCGATATTTCAGACTTCAATATTTCTCGCAGCAGCTACACCTTGGAGAGAAGAGCAAGACGAAGGTGAACTTTTGAGGGACATGGAGGTGCTGCCCTCGGGAGTGGGAGGGAGGGTGAGTGGCCTGGATTATAGCGGCGCCAGTGATCTCAACCAGCGTGCAGACGCCCGCTGTTCAATACATGGCGGGCCACAGGACTGCCGGCTCTCACGATTCAAGGGCTGTCCCGTCCTGTCGGTCCACTTCCTCTTGGGCCACAGACACAGGCAGACATCGTTCCCAGGGCGGTATCCATGTTGGTAGAGGCCACAATGCCCAAGCTCTTAGATCGCATATTTATATCCAGAACAGTTTTATCTATCTTCGCTCTGACATGGGTGTGTTAGAAAGTGTGCGCACTGATTGGCTCTTATTAACACTTCCGCATTTTGTAAAATTTAACACTTTAAGACTGGTCGGGGGAGGGGAGGAAGCGGTACTATCTTGCAGTGTTGTCAGGATGCCCGATAATGCACTGATTTCTATGCCAAAAATCATGCAACAGCAATTTGACAACAAAGGATAAGTAGTGAAATGGTAGTCCTGTACACTTGAAATGATATATATATATATATATAATTGATCCAGTTCATAAATACCTGATTCTTAAATCTGCTCGTGTTTTTCAGCCATTTATTCTTGATAAAAACAAGATAAATGACTTTTCCGTTTATTCTTTGCGCGTTTTCTAGGAATTGTTCTTGCTTGCGCCAGGAATACTTGGAGACATGGATTATCACACATTTTCCTGGAATTGAAGGCTTTTCGAGGGTCATCATGTCAGCATGTGCGTCGCTTTCACACACATCATCTGTTGCCAGTCATAAAATGCCTTTATTCACTAAAAATAGTTTCACAATGTGGTAATAAAGCACTTAATGTTTAGAACATGCCATTGCTAGCACAGTTTTTTCATTTCTGCCAGTGATGAATGTTTGCGCTGGTCTTCTTGGCTTTCTGGGGAGGATAGAAGCAGACTTTTGTGAGGAATTTGTCAGAATGTCCTAAATCTGTTGTTGTGTAAACAATGTGGCAGTCTATGTTGATTCTCCCTGCTTATGGACAGTCTGCTGATTCGGCTTGTGTCTGGGCAGTCTGCGTTGGCTCAATTTGTTTCTTGGCAGATTTTGTTGATTTTACTTGTCTCTTGGTAGCCTGTGTTGATTCTGCTTGTGTCTAGGCAATGTGGTTGATTCTGGTTGTTTCGAGGCAATATGGATGATTCTGCTTGTTTATAGGCACAATGGTTGATTCTGCTTGTGTTTTTGCAGTATGTGTTTATGCTTCTTGTCATGTAATAGTTAATATTTACATAGCGCTATATCCCCTAAACCAGGCTCAAGGGGCTTTTACATACATTAACATACAATACAATGTATAACACACACATAGGGTGGAGGAAACCGGAGTACCCAGAGAAAACCATTGACGGTCTAACAGTTGATTTAAGCCTCTCCGTGTATTTTGTATACGACCGGATCTTCTCTCTGGTGCAGGAGCTCAAGAAGAATTTTTTTCATAATATGTAAAAAAAAATCCAGAAGACATGATAATTGTAAAGAGAAAGCAACGATTTCTTTAATAATCTGACACATTTGCAAGCAATATGTGTTTGTATCTAAAGTTTGTTTTCTTAGCACACTTAGTTAATGGCTGGTACAGCAGCGTGGAAATGTCACAAAATTATTCTTCGTGGGTAAAAATAAACAAAAAAGTCTATATGCTCTTAGAACTAATTACCTTTCTCCAAATATCGCTCCTCGATTGCATTATATCAATACTGAAAATATAATGATTCCTAAGCATGCACTAATTTGTAATTCCAATAAAAAACTTTAATTGTGATATCCAATTCTTATAATGAGAAGCATTTGTTGCACACCACACAACTTAATTTCGCCATCAACATCGATCATAATTCCTACGAAGCTACTTGTCAAATGTTCTTTTCGCTGTATGTTCTTCAAGAAGCCATTCCCACCGCAACTTATGGGCAACATGTCGATTTTTAAAGCTGCGGAAAAGTCTTTCCGGTTGTCTTTATTAAAGATTCGCATTTTGTAAGATTGTTTGATGACCCCTGACCCTTCTTAATCAGCGCATATGACGTTTGTATATCTCCCAACGCAATTTCGTAGAAAGGACCTGTGCTGCTGTGTGATTACTGTTAAAACCGGAAGTTGCTTACAGGCCATAATCTGATTAGACCGCACTACACGTTTTGAAGCCAAGTAAAGCTAGAATCAAGAAAGAGATTATGTCAGACCTTGTTGCCAGAAATAGTCTCTGCCAATGAACCTGGTGTCTTCTTCCCCACCCACCCCCAGCGACATTTTTTTGCGCTGTTTTTGCTGTTTTTTTCTTCTTTTTTTTTGTAAGGGGGTCTGTTTGTGGACCAGCTGAAAGCTAATGTATTCGTAAGCATCGACGGATGTTTCACTTTAATCGGAGCTGAAATATTATACATCATCTCTTGAAATTTCGCGAGTTGACAATTTTTCCTCGGCTGATAGGGTCTTGTAAAAATTTGTGTCATCCACAGCCTCAGCTGACACAGAATTATAGACATGGAAGTTCATTTTTTTTCATGGTAGTTCACGCGCGAAGGTGTAGGAGGAAAACACATCTTACATATGGAGTTTTGGGATAACGGTGAAAAGATCAAATGGTATCTGTGCCATAGTTTTTGGGAGTAAATTACTCATCACCCCTAAGATACCTGTTCCATATTTAAATGATAGCAATAAAAGCTCAACTCCTCATCCTGCTATGCCAGTTCATGCGATAAGCTCGTCGATGACTTTAAGTGGTGGAGAAAACCTCTCGCCTCTCACTGCCACTACTCAGCCAGCATCTTGTCAGACGGCGTAAAGGGTCATTTGTCGACGACACGCCTGCCAGAGGCTCCTCCTGCCGGGCGCCCCTCGACAATCGGCGGTGAGATAATCGGTAATCTATACACGCCTCTCCTGGTCGGTAACCGCGGCTCGTCTCGACCTGCGCCACGAACGCCAGGTCATCCCCTCTTTTCTTGGTTTTAAAACAGCAGACATAGCGTCTCTTCTTTTAAAAAAATATCGCTTGCGTTTTCCTTCCGTTTACCTGACTTCTCCCTTTCAGAGAAGGCTTGAGTTCGTATGATATTTCATTACCCAGACTAAGGAAATGGGGTAAACGAGGCAGTATGAGACGGCATTGTAGTACAAGCTGAGCTGCGAAGAGAACTATAGTATTTCCTAATAAACTCGCCTTGATTTCTTAGGCACTCAGGGATTTGGCCTGGCCAAAAAGGACGAAAGGGGGATGTCTCAAGCGGATCGTAGCTAAGTCTGTAACAGTGTATGTAGATGATTTTATCTGTCACGGAAATGACATAAAGAAAAGAGGCCCTAGGTTACTAACTGACAGCCTAGAGTTTGTGCAGCGTATATGTTTTTACAGGGCCGACACTGTTGGGTTCCACGTTGGGCGCTGGCTGGTGTCAAAGGTGACGATTTGGCTGGGTTTGAAAATACGCCATAAAGACATGTCGCAAAGATGAAATAAATGCACAAATATCTAACGCTCCTAAATGTGACACTCTCTGATTGTCTCTTGCGCGCATCAGCGTGTCCACAAACAGTTTGTCGTTTCACCTGCGAAGGAAACCTGTCTCAATTGTGGTTGATAAAACTCATTTGCAGTGTAGTTTCCAGCCTAATTACGGCAAACAGGCCATCCAATTAAAGCCGACACAGCTTCGTTTTCAAACCGAAGACCAGGCGAGAGATAGGACAGTCACGACTCTTGTACACCCACGCTATCACGGCACCCGAGACAGTCTCCCGCCTAACGAGCTGCTGATGGCGGCACTAGTAACATCACACCTGTACTGGGACTCACCCGTGACACGACGCAGGTCGAGCATAATGCTCGGATGACAGACCTCTTTGACATTGTAACCCAAACGGTGACTTCTGGGACATTATGGTTAGAGCATGCTTGACTAATCGCGAAGCTTGCCATGGATCGGGCTGATAGCACAATTAGTCGAGCCTTTCAGACCGCTGCTTATAATTTAAGCTGCCAATAAAGAAAAGCTAGTCGGGAACTTCAATTGCGGGCAGTTCAATATACACAAAAGTGAACAAGTCTCGATGATAATTACGTTTGGAAAAGATATTGTTCAAACGAAATAAATTAAAAAAACAAATGTGTTAGCATCTTATTAGCAAATTAATATGTTATATATAGCCTGTCGTGCGTCCGCACACTCGTACACGAACACAAGTACACACAAAATGCTCAAACATTGTTATTCTACGTGGATTAAAGGAACAAATACAAAACAGTTTAATTATATAATAGCTATGAAAGTAATTATAAGTTAACGGAGAAGGTGTCACCAAACACCACGTATATTTTCTCATCCCCACACACATTCTACTTCATTCATTTTTCCTCTCTTTCTCGCTCAATCATCGGTTTGACAGACATGTAACACTTGCCTAGACTCTAACAGCAGTTAGAACAGATGGAGAGCCCCGCAGTTCACAAATGAGACGTTTTCTCGAAAAGGTCGCTGTCGCTGGCCTTGACGTTTGATGCATTCGCCATTCCGGAAACGACCTCACCACCGCACAACAAGTTTGCCGCCAGTAGAATAACTAGAGCTGTTGCAGTGGCATTCTAATCACTGTGATGTCAGTAAACCCGTGGTTACCAGGCAACCAATAAGCTTGCTGCTGTTTGTATCATTATATTCCGGAAGTCTGTTGGACAAAATGAACGATTCTTGCCACCGACAGAACACACAATAACAACAGCTACCGCACAGAGCTAAGCTCGAGGACCAAGAAAAGCTGATGCAGGCAGCAGATGTTACGACGAACTCCAAGCCTTGCAACCTGGCGACGATGTGATCATCTTTGTGGCTTAACTCCGCAGGCGCCAAACGGCTTCCTCTCTTCGATAAGACACTTCAATGAAGAAAAAACTTCCTTCATACATTTTAAAAGCCAAGCTAAAAATTCTGGACACAAAAGGCTGTTCTCTCTCGTCTCCCAACAGCCACATCCCAGATTCCTTGTTTGTTGGAATGAAATCACTTGATATCCCAACACGTTCTGTTCACATGCAAACTCTTTGGGGTTGTCGATATAACAAACAACAATCAGTGACTTGAAAGCTTTTCATGCTCAGCGACAACGGCAGGTGGGCCGAACATTATTCATTCTTACAAGCTTGATGCAAGCACTATAGAACATTATGGTCTTTCCAACTATTGATGTCGTGCTGATACGTGAATAAACACAAATTGTGTGTGTGTGTGTGTGTGTGTGTGTGTGTGTGTGTGTGTGTGTGTGTGTGTGTGTGTGTGTGAGAGAGAGAGAGAGAGAAAAAACCAATACATCTGAATCAGAGAAATAAAGGTGTCAGAGAAAGCGACAGTACCAATGGGAATATTTTATTTAACATGTCCATTCCCTTTTGTCAACATTTTTATTTTAACCTTTGTCTAAGTAGGAAAATTATATTCTCTTATTAAGCGATAACGTGTCTGGTGTATAATTTGTGTACACCCCTTTTAAACGACAGGCACACAGACACATAATTTATACATATTCATACAATCATATAGACGTTGACAGGCGGATGACTACAGACAATTACTGACGAAACTAAAATCCAGTCGATTAGAGTTAACGATGATCATTAGAAGGCCATGGGTTTGCTATTGTACAGGATCAGAATGCTTCCGAATCAGCAACGAGACATGTTGCAAGGCTGCCACCAAATCTTTACACGGTCAGGACGCTCGGAAACTACTTATTTCAGACATCTGACAGGTTCTTTAGCATGTCTATATCTTACTATTCCACGTCCACACAAAAAAATCAATTAATAGCACCTGCCGAAACCTGTATTAAGACAGAAAAGAAACACACGTTTTTTGTCTTCGAACAAAATGTTGACGGCAGTTACAGGTGAGGACGTGTCACTCTAGAAAACACACAAGACAAATTATAAGGTCATGTCTATGAAAAGGCAAACTTCGAAAAAGCTGCTAACTGGAAGACATTACTTAAGTAAAGTGTGCAGGCGAGCGTAATGGAAAAATTCTTTTATCCTCAGCCAGTTTTTGTCTCCCTTTTGTCGGCCGAATTATTTGCCGTTGTCCGCACTCGGGGGAAGCGGGCTGTATTGATTGGTCCGCGAACACACCCAGACCAGTTCTGCTTACCAAACCTAAGCTGACCACACAAATGCTTTAGCAGGAACAAAACCTCTTTTCAGATAAAATGCCCTTTGGCACAAAATAGCTTATGCCCTACTTATTCGATTTTTTTAAAATACGTAAAATGCCGGTCTTGCCGAAACATTTCCTGTTATCAAGTAACATTCAACAAACAAATGACAATTTATTTAAATACCCATAACTCTGCAAATGCCTGCTGATTGTTTAATGTAGTATCAATGCTGATAGCTAATAACCACGGGAATTAGGATTAGTACTGTTATCTAGGGTTGGATCATCAACCACACAAATCCAGAGGCCAGTCTGCCATTTCAATATGGCAGATGAAAAGGTCAACAGCTGTTGTGGTCTGACAGGCTAAGTCGTCGATCTGATCATCAAGCCTCGCTTGCAGCTTGAACTTTGTCGGTCCTGGTGTTTGCACACTAACCTTTCGTCCTCAGAATGCATGCCGCAGCCATTTGCAATGAGACTAATGAGCACGCTGTTGCTTTAATGTTTGGAAATGTGTTCGGAAATACACTGGAATACAGACATATTATCCTGGTCGAAATAAAATCGTGTTACTCGTATTACTTATTCCAAGCGTCAAAGGCTGTGCAGTTTGTCTGGGTTTTCTGTCGCTTAGGTTTGAGTTTGTCTGAATAAAATATGGCGACATTCAAGAGTTATTAAGTGAACCAGGGCCAACCCTGGCTATTCTGCGTCCGACGGACAACTGCTACATTCCCACCCACTCACCCCTTTCCGACAACCCCTGATAACACATTCATTAATGAGGTTGCTGTTCAGGCTATCGAGTTTAGGCGAACTAAGCAGTTGCTTGGGTTCAAACCAGGGGAATTGGGAAGGCACGACTGGGCGACGGAAAAGAGAGAGAAAGAGTGAGAGCAAATGAAAAATATTGTATTTGCCAGGGCTGATGTTAGTGCCTTATCAGATTTCAAACATAACTTCACGGTATAACTGGCCCTGACACGAAGACGGGTAAGCATTGTATCGTACGAGTCGTGTGTGAAAATTAATATCCTCATAACCCCCACAATATTTCAATTATAATTATTGTTCTCGAAAGGTGTAACAGGCATCTCCAATAATATTTTATGACAAGAAACCATGGGACTTTATCGCAGACCCTCAAAAAATGGCCCCCAACTGTCAAACGTCTCTAATTTTATTACTTACATGGAAAAATATTCTTTAAGGATAAGCCTAGTAAATGGCAAGTTTGGCTTAAAAGATAAATACCGAGGTTCTGAATCGTTTTCACTCAAAATTTCGGGCTTCAAACGAACCGTTTCCTTGGAATCGTGTTTATAACACAGCTGTACATCAGTGTTAGGAGGCTGCCATGTTTCCTACTGTTTTGCGAGAAAAATTAAGCTGATGCCCGATGGTTCCAGGACGTTACTCAACATCTAACCATGGCGTCCTCTCTGTATCGCCCGAGAGTTGTGTTTAAGATGTTTTTGTAGATAAACGATGGTTTTAAAGCCAGCCATTTTTGTTTCTGATTTCTTAATGGTAACAGCTGGTATTGGTCGTCGGTCAACAGGGGGTGGGGGGGACTGGACTGACGTTGCGGTTGACAAGGCTTGCCACTTTGGTCTGTCTGGAGCGGAGGCAAGCAAGTCCTGGGTAGGTATAAAACGAGAGTAAGCCTTTGCCCTGGGACAAGATGGGGAATTCAAGGACTAGCGTCTTGCTTCCAAACTTTTAAAGCGGTGTCCAGACCCCGCAGTTGTTTTACCCCTGGATCCGTAGTTATAAAGCGGTGGCAAGTGTGCCCTAGAGTAGAGAAACAAGAAGAAGCGCCCGCAGGGTCTGGACATCGCTTTATAGCTTTGGAAACAAGATGCTTTTCCTTGAGTTCCCCATTTTGCCCTGGAGAAGCGACTTACTCTCGCTTTATAAGTACGGACCCAGCATGGTACAGCAAGTCCCTTCTGCGTGTTAGCTAGTCATTTTCGTTTAAGACTGCCTTGGCGCAAATTTCATTCCAAGATACCCGGAAGAACGGTCTTACATGCCGGGTAACATGGACAAACCTGACTAGCTTGCGAAGCTTCACTTGGTGCCATGAGGGATTCCCGTTGGCAGAGCTAGGGGGATGCGGGGCCTTGGGCAAACAGAATTGCGGGGCCTTTGAAAGCCGGCACAGCATACGTAGCATATCTCATCCCGAAAGGGCCCATCAAGCGCGGGGCCTTGGCTCTGCCGTTGGTCCACGAAGTTTGAGACATATTCCACACATATTCGTTGGTTTTATGCTCCTTGTACACAACAGCAGTTTCCTCAGGCACTTGGCCTCCAGTGTCTTGAGCCTTTTTTCCCCATGTAAGCAAGAAGTCCACTTCTCAAATCCGTATAGCAGGATGAAGACAATGTGGGACTTGTAGAGTCTGTACTTGGTAGCAAATCTGATTGTGCTGCTGGGCTTAATTACGACATCTGTCTGAAAAGTAACGACTCTGGTGTCACAGACAATGTATCTGAATTTCCAAACAAGCTACATGGTTTCCCCTTCAAAGTAGTCCTAATCGAGTCTAATGTAGTCCTGATGCGGGCGTGCACAGTGCAGCTTCCATCTTTTGAAAGGGTGGCTAACAAGCATTTGCAGCTGTGCACCTCCTAAAGATGTGATGTGGTCGTGTATATCTCTGCTTTGTTGTCGCCGTTTGGTGTTAACCTTGACTTTGGTCTTGTCAACCCTGGCCTCCATTCCATAAGCATTGTCAGTCAGTGTGTTAGTAAGGTCTTGCATTTCATTGCCAAGCGAAATATTGAACGGAAACGATTGCGCATGTCAGTATTTATCTTTTACATTAAACTTTCCTTCACAGTTTCTTTTTCTTTATCTAAGTGAGCATCACTGCTTCAAGCACAGTCTTCTTGAGAAAGAGAGCAGAGATTTTATTTAGCGACTAGACGTTTTTCTGACGCATTGTTGGGTACATCCAAAGTGTTATCAAGAATGTCCACGTTCAGTGTACTTTTAAAACTCACTGCACTTATGTAGCTCGATGCTTCAAATTGCACGCGCCCCCCCCCCCACACACACGCACAGACATAGTTTAAAAGTTCAAGCCACTTAAGGATTTTGACATTGCGCAAAAAGGTAAAGAGTTCAAACAGAAATGCTTAATCATTTAAAAATAAAGATGAAAATTTTCTTTTAAATGAGACAAAGAACTACCATCGAACAAAACGTTCAGAGTAGCGATCTGTCTACAAGTTCACGAGAAAATATTTCAAATGGAAAACTACCATCTAAGAAAACCTATAAAACAGCGATCTGTCCACATGTTGAGGTGAAACAGGCTTCCTAAGATTAAAGCAACATCTGGGTTTGGTTATTCAAGGCACTAGCCAGCCAGTCAGCCTGAGCCCTGCCTAAGTATGCAAGATCATAAGTTTCTCGGCTTTCGCTTCCTTCGCAACTGGCCGACAAGAAATTCTGTTTCTACGAAGAATGAGAGCAAAGCATCGTAGTTACGACTGTGAAAGGGCAAAGAAAGAGATTCCTCATTTCCAAAGTTCGATTTACTAGGCATCAGTTAGTCTCCAAGATGCTAATGCTCAGTAAGTAGATGTGTTCCATAAGAGATGGTGTGGCAGGTCATCTACAAGTGGTTTTGTTTCCAATGTTATTATAATTCAAGTTTAATTATCAAAATATATGCTACTCCACTAAGAAACACACTTTCTGTTGTCAACACCTGTTGCTCGTTTTGTTATTATTACATTTTTACCAATATTTGTTATAAAAGCTGTCAATAAATATCTGTGCAGTTATCACACACATGCAAATACAACATACTTACACCCAGCCATTTACTCATTCATCGCCACCCCACACACATCAACACCAGCAGCAACAAATTGGTCTGTATGCTTAATAATCATAAACAACCTGTTTGCTACAAATTATACACCAAATACATGTTCTTGGCACAATAATTTTGGTGCTTATTCTAAGTTATACGCTTTTACGATCACATCCTTAGTTTTGTTTGCAATCAGAGGAATAAACAAGTTCGACTATTTGAATAGTACACAAATCAACTTGAAGATTTTCATTTTCAGCTCTTTATGAGTTGAAGCATTTCATAATTTTCAAGTTGCATAAACTTACAAATGTTTCATGCTTATAATTTATGGATTCAAGGTTACCTCTGGAGACAGTGGGTAATTTATTCAGCTAATCACGAGACAATGGGAACAAAACAAAAAACTGCAGTCAAAGAGACCATAAGGAGGACATGGTCTACCTGGTTAGCCTGCCTCTACAAAGCTAAAATTGTGACTCCAAAACATAAGACTGACCATAAAAGTGTTCTTTGTCCTGTTTTTTATGACTGACAAGAATAGATAGTGTGTTCCCGGATATTTCCCTGCCTGCTTTTTGATCATCACACATTTCATGCTTATCAAACAATGCACGCCGCTACAACTTGACCATAACCATTTAGCTATGAACAACAAACATAAAAATGTGAAAAAAATATGTCCCATATGAATCATGTTTACACAAAAGCACCTTATCACCACTATGTTGCACCCTGTTCGTCATGTAAAGGCATGCACATTGCACATATTTTACTGATTCGAAATGTTTTCAGTTTGACATCACTCAAACATGCTGGCATATCACGCCAATGAAACAGAAGGTAGAGGAAAAATTCTATACCAGATGAAGTTTACTGATCAAAACTGAGCGCAGATCGAACAGAACACACTTGGGAATCACGAGAACAACTGCCGAGTGCTGGGTAGTAGCGCAGAGGCAATCGATATTGAGGTAGGCTCTACAATGTAGCGATCGCTCAAGGCCATAGCTAAACATGTTTATACGAGAAAACACGCAATTTGAACAAACAGATCGTTTTCTTCAGTTGACAAAACACCTACCGTTTGCTGTTCCTTCCAGTCTACCGCCTTGTCAAATGTAGACCCAGCAGCATCCTGCAGGAACCCGTGTCGTCTGCTCGCCTCCATTCTGTTATCGTTCCCGCGTGTCAGGGCAAACTAATGATCACGTGACATTACCGGAACTAGCCGCCTTGACAGCTGGTTGGGCTTACAAGCTTTATCTCCCTTCTTTGAGCAAGTCGAAAGACGGTTATCACATGAAAGATATTCTCTTTGATCACATCGTCATTCCCCCTTCAATTTCTCGCCACCCCCACCCCATATGCTTAACCACATCATCATTCTCCCTTCAGCTTCTCATCACACCCACCCCATCTTTTCACCTTTTTACACACTGCAAAAAAATAATAATAAAATAAAACAAATAAATAAAACAAAGGTTTCTAATACTTTTGTTGAAGCAGGTTAGAAAGTTTTCAGCAACCACTTCTATTTTGATACATTTCTATCAGTTAGCGTTTTGTTACATTTTATCAGCCCGACGAACCCTCAATCGATAAAAGTTGGCCAATCTGCACCGTCAGGACGATAACAGTTACAACATCCTCATCTGTATCTGATCTGTATCTTTTCTCTGTGTTTTTGTATTTTACTCGGAAGAGACGAAATATCACTCACTCCAGTCGAGTGTCTCCTTCGCCCACTTTGTTTCGGATGAAAGACACACCATGTTAGGAAAAAAACCTTCACTCATCAAGCCACTCTTGTAATCGTCTGCGTTCTGCGACTTCTCTGTTTGATGTTTGGTGTCCGGCTGCCGCTCTTTATCCTCACAAGATAAATGTTCCTTTAATTTATTAACAATTTGATATTTGTTTAACTTGTGTGGTAAGGGGAAATGGTGGCAGCTGCATGCATGCTGTGTGCATGCCCTTATAAAGTTTTGAAGACTGATAATTACATACAGCAGCTTTAAAAAAATATTTTTGCCACTGTGGTAAACATCGCCATGCCAAGCAATGTGGTCTTTTATTTGGTGTCCAAGTAAGATACACGTTAAGATAAAGTGTTTTATAGACTAGTGAGAAGTGAATTTAAGTGCTTCACCTAAAGTCATCTTTACCTTCTCATGCCCATTTCTGCCTGGTATAGGGACAGGAGTTTTCCAGCCCACGTGGACTTCCAGCTGTCAAGGGTATTAACCACGGACCCTCCCTTTCATACAGATACCAATAAAAGTTTCTTTTTCTCACCTTTATGCTCAGTCGGTTTTTTAAATTGTTAATTATGCTATTTTTGGCGCTTTGGAGACTTGGGGTTGTGTGCACAGCTAGCCAGCTGTAACACTTAGCGACCCGTTGTTCATCAGGCACCGGATTACCGTAATTTCGCCAGAAACTGTTTATTTACCAGAGACACAACAGCTTTTGAAGCTTTTAGCCGCACAGTTCGCGACATCCGAATGTTACTCGTGCTGTGATTGGCTACAGAATAAACGAGGGGCTTATAGTCACGTGACGCTCCAGACGTTACTGTTTATGACTGGATCCGTTTCTGGATTGTACGTACAAATAGGATAGACATTTTCGTGGTTTGTGACGTACAGGATCAGCCTCGCGGTTCTGACTTCGACACAGTGTGGCTGCATGCGACACATATTAAATGCTTATTATCGCAGGACACAGTTCCGGAAGCTCGTACGCAAGTGGGCATTTCCTGATTTCCTCACAGTGCCAACTGACAACGAACGACGAAAGCTGGAGAATCGAGAAAGTTGTTAAGTGTATGAACTTGTGAATATCACGCCCTTTTGATCCTCTACAGTGACCGATAGTCTGACTGCTGAGTGTGCCTTGGGCAGAGCCTTTTGCACTCATGTTATCTCTTGCTAAACTTGAGAGTGTTGATAGAAGCTTTTGCTGATGGATGATTGTTGCAAAAAACTATTCGTAGTTTTCTTCAGCAGATATTTTGTTCCTGTCCGTGAAATGATCAGTTGATCAGTATCGGACACACACACACACACACACACACACACACACACACACACACACACACACACACAGTCACACTCAAGTATTGAACTGCATTTGTGTAATCTTAGATGTTTTTTATGATAAGCGTTAAACAACTAAAAATAAACCCGTAAACTGAATTGAAAATGTAGATTTTCCAAGTCTAGCTTCAATGACAGGACCACATGGTATTTTCAATACTGCAGATACATTTTAAATCCTGTCCCTCACACGTTAATTATCTTTTTCCTCTCTTTCTCTCTTGCCTGCAGCCTCCTCCTTCCCTACCTCATTCATTCACTTTGTCTGTCTGTCTGTCTGTCTGTCTGTCTGTCTGTCTGTCTGTCTGTCTGTCTGTCTGTCCAATAGAAGCTTCTATTAAAAAAATATGTTTGACAGCTATGTAAAGGACATATATGCCTGCATGCAGTCGACTTTACAAGATATGATCGACAGTTCGTGAGTGCGTGGGTGCGTGCGTACGCGCATGTGTGTCGTTTGCACGATATAATACTAAGAAATCGGTCATTTCTGCTACGCAGACCGGAGTTGGGCACGAAAGGACTGTTCACTTCTTGTCGTGACTCACAAGCGCCGGCCTATCCTATCGCGAAGCCATTTCCACAACATCGGCATCGTCTGCATCGGTCCGGACGCGAAAAAAGTATTATCGTGTGTGTGTGTTTTTTTAAATTGCTACTGTTGCTGGTGCTGCTGTGTTCTAATCTTTCGGCCCTGAGCCCCGTCTGGCAGTTCAAGTAAATGCAAAGAATGCATCCTGGAAGAGAGCTGGTCTGCGCTATCTGCACTTTGGTGTCGTCTGCTGCTTTGAGCTGAATGCCGGCAAATAACGAATTTCTCGAGTCAATAAATCTTGGATGAAGATGAACTTGTTCTTGATGCTAGCCCACCTGGGTAAGTTTTAATAATATATTAATATTCTAAGTATATTATTCGCGATTTGCAGCAATGCTTAATGTACGTTTACTTGCGGGTCATTCAATTTTTTTTTTGGTAACGACTATTCATAGTTTGCTACACATTTTCTAGCTTGCTTTATACTCTGCTCTCTCTCTTTATATATATATATATATATGTCCATTTTTTATTCACTCATAATCATTGTCACACTCGTCATTTCTCTTCTTCTTTCTTTTCCTCGGTCGCTCGCTCTCTCTCGTTCTCTCTCAATCTTGGTGCTTCACATTAAATTTTCTGAAGTCTGGTTCTCAGTTCTGATCGCTCTCTTCCTCTCTCTCTCTCTCTGTATATGTATAAGAGCTTAAATGAATCAGGGCATCAGCTATATTGCAATATGGATGCATTTATTTTATTGTTTGTAACAGGAGTGCTAGCTTTGCTAGTTAACACTTCTATGTAAATATGTATTTATCTTCACTCTCTTCAGTCATGGGCCACAGCCTACAGTGAATACAGTCAAAGTCAAGTCTCTCTCTCTCTCTCTCTCACACACACACACACACACACACACACACACACATCTCGGTGCCTCACGTTTAAGTTCTGGTTCTCAGTTCTGATCTCTCTCCACCCACCCTTCTTTGCCCCTCCATCCCTCCCTTATCCCCGTCTCGGTCTCACAAGAGCTGGGAATTCCAGACAATCTTTGCTAAGACATCGGCGCTCCACGAGACTGACGCTGTACTTGCCCAAAGGCTCGTTCGCGCAAAACTTTGCAGGTCCTCGAAAAAGTGACAGAAAGAAGAACAGAACACGGTAGAGTGTGGTCAAGGAAGCTATGCGATGAGAGTCCAGCTGAATGATGCAAAGCAAGCAATTACAAAACCAAAAATGGAAGAATTTTTGCTTCATGCTGGAAGAGGGAGACAGAAAATCTGCGCTCTTCCTGATGACAGTGATTCTTTCTCGCTTTCGCAAGCTTAATGTTTAATTGAGGAAATATTCCATTAGGACAATTTAATTTATTTTTATTCACTTATTTCATTTTTTGAATCTATTTAGCTCTTTGCTTAATTTGATTTTTATTTATTATTTTATTGACACATCTCTGTACTAGCAGTGCTCATATGCACACTATTTTTTTTCTTTGTGTTTGTGTTTGTGTTTTCGTGAATATGCATGTGTGTGTGTGTGTGTGTGTGTGTTCGTGTGTGTGAGAGAGAGAAAGAGAGAGACAGAGCGTTTGTATATGAATGAGAGAAAGACAGCGTATGTGTGTGATTGTGTGTGTGTGTGTGTGTGTGTGTGTGTGTGTGTGTGTGTGTGTGTGTGTTTTCAGTGTTGTCATTTTGTACATTTCTATTCGAGTCGTTGACTATGAACTCAACTTCTTACGCAAACATTCCAGACATTTTTCCACGAAAATCTTTTTAACAGTACATTAATATTCAAATAACAATACGTGTCTATGGCAATTATTTTTATTTACATAACCTTCTTGTCAAGTGCGCAAAACATGATCACATATTGTACCATCAGCGTTTAGTTAAGAAGATCCATCCTGCTTTCCTATTTATTTAAAGTTCTCGGATATGAAAGAGTTAAAGTTATGAAATTTCATATCTTTCTTATGCTGGGGCAATGGTTATGAAATAGGATAGGTCTATGCCATAAGTCAATGAAGATCAAGTGTCTTGTATACGTAAGTATAAAGTTGTATTTATGCTTTTCCCCTGGGTAATAAGTGGCAAATACCACCTAGGTAAAGCAAGATCCGCGGGGCTGTAGACACCCCGAACCATGGTGCTTTACACGGGGTAAATTTTTTCTTGATTTTGCCCCAAAGCAATGACTTCTTCTCGCTTCTTAATTATGGCCGATTGGCCTCCTTTTCACCAGCCTCGCTTGTTGCTGTGGGGGCGGCCCAGTGCCACGAAGACGAGCTGAAGCTGAGCCTGGACACTATGAATGCCAGCCTGAGCATGGCAGCTGATGCCGGATTCAGACACTCTTCTGATGACATCATTACACTTTGCCGGTTCGTTCGTTCGTTCGTTCGCCTTCAGTAGGAGAGCGTGACTCTTCCTTGTGTGTGCATGAGTGACACAAACAAACAAACAAACAAACAAACAAACAACCAACCAAACAAACAATCAATCAAACAAACACACAAACGAACAAACAAACAAAAATCGAAAGGAAAAAGAGTGTGGAAGAAACCTTTCCTAAAGACGGATTTTTTTGGGACGGGGGGAAATATAATGATTAACTCTCTTCATACAAATACACGTATCATTACAGGCTAAAAATACATCGTATCCACCTATGTTATATACCATTCTTCCGTTTACATGGCTTCTGTGAAGTGAGTTCTGTAGCAGCATGCAGCATCCTCTTTAGTGTGTGAAATGTCTCAGCACAGTGAGTAAGCGTGTTAGAGGCGGTACACGCTTTCAGTGTTGTCAGGATGCCTGATAATGTTCTTATAGTCATGCCGACCATCATAAGATATAATAATGATGACAAGTAGAGGATTAAAAACTCTGTATGTTTGAAATAATACACCTAAAAATAACTAGAAAAAGGACGCATCTGGCTAGGTGATGTTGTTCAGCGTGTCGTGACCGGTTCATTTCCCGTAGCTATTTACCCTGAATGTAAAAATAGATCGCTTTACAAAATATTTATCTTTTACTTTATTCTACATGAGTTCCTTCGGCATTCGTCTTTCATGCCCGAAAGAACATTGGAAGCGTTTTTATGCAATGTATGTTTTAGTCAGATCTTCAATGTTATGGTGTGCCATTCCACGCAAACTTTTCCAGATGTTAAAAGCTGACTTTTCGCAAGCAAACTGAGACCGATTCACTGTGCATGAGAAATATGGCTGCCTCCATAGTGGGTAGGGAACTATTTAAAATTTTTACCGTACCTTTGCTGTCCACAGGTGTTAAACTTGTCGTAAAGAAACCTTTTGAGGTGCTAAATGATTACTAGTATTAACATGAACGGGACGTGAAAGTGAACATGACATAAATGCAACTTGTTTCTGATCGACAGAGAGTTCTTTAGCAGAGAGGGCATGTTCGCAAGTTGTCGTCCAGACAGAATGAAAAGCATCTCAAGATTATCCAGAGAGGTCAAAAGGAAGCTGAAAGATTTTTGTGAGAGAGGTAAGTCAGTACTGTCGTTTATTCTTACGTCCCTCGTGTTCTGTCCATTTAGTCCATGTCTCTTCCTTGTTTTAAGCGCTAAGAGCATGCTCTCTATGAGTGTGAATATGCGCTATACAAATCTTAATTTATTATTATTATTATTATTATTTTATTATTATTATTATTATTATTATTATTATTATTATTATTATTATTATTATTATTATTAAGTCTACGTGAGACAGGACTAGGTGGTGTTATTAGTTCCGTATCAACCCCTTGGCACAATAACATCATCGTGCAAAGAACATCAAGGGAAAAGGGCATTAGCATACTAGATCCAAATGTCAGATAAAAATCATAATTATATTTTAAATTCTGGAAAAGTGTTGAACATTTGCAAATCTGTTACCTTTTTATAAGTAAATATTGTGTACTAAGAATGGAGAACCAGCGCACCAGGTCTGAATGTGTTGTGTTCGATGTGGTAGAGTATGATTCGTCTGTCGAATGGGTGCCTGAATCCTTCGAGAGTTGGAAGGTATGGTAGCTTTAACAAAACAAAACAAAAAAAGATGTCCCAGAGATAAGTGAGATTTTGAGCACCTCCCTTCCCAATGACCAAAAGAGAGGTGGAGTTGCTGGTTGCCCGTATCTCTGCCCTCAGTGGTACCTTTAGGGTACGTGTTTCTGGGTGTGGTCTTCCAACCCGCACGGGCAACAGGCAGGCGATGGTGACAGGATCGTTTTCCGACACACATGACTGGTCAGTTCGCTGATTCCTGTGCGTCTCTGGACAGCAAGCGATTCATTACGATTAAACATTATTATTATGCATTATTATTAAACATCTTGATGATGGTTGTTGTACCTGTCCGAGTACCTGACCGAATTTCGCCTTTTGGAACAAACAGTCTTCGGTGCATCTGAACTGTCTGCTTGTTCTAAGGCAAGGAAGTCGCAGAAGCTCCAGAAATAACATTTGAAATTGTTTCTGATGAAAAAAAATGAGATGGAAATAGGGGAACCAACGACGAAGCTCGATCCCTGGATCGTGTTCAGCCTCCTCATTGTTCCTCCGGTCGAGTATGTCTCGCTTTACAGACTAGAGATAATCTCGTTATAGTTTTAAGATGACAATACTAAGAAGTGAACGCTAACTCTGTTCCAGAATGCATCGGGTTTATCACCTTTAACGACTGCCTCAGTAAGATCTACGGTACAGACCTCGACAGCGCAAGGTCCAACAGCAGCACTAAGTACTGCGAGTAGGTATATTTAGCATTAGCTAAAAATTGTTCGTTGTACTTAAAGGTTTAATCTGGAGCATTTTTTAGATGAGACCGAAAAAAGATCAGTTTATATCCTTTTCCCCAAATCTGGGTAAATACCCCTTTTGCGTTCTCAAGATACACGCTTACAAAGAAGACCAAGCATATTCGTGACTTCGCGTTTGTACACAGATATATTTAATTTACATATGTTCCCAGGTCTTCCATTTCTTGTAGCCTTTGTGTATCCATATAAACCCCACCTTCTGTGTTATTGATCTCTTTCTGTGCATTTTGGTGTTTGTAAACGTGTATCTCGAGAACAGAAGGGGATATTTATTCAGATTTTGGAGAACAGTATTTTGCACTGAGCTCTGACCACTCACTAAATAATAATTCCGCCCCCAGTAGACCTTTAAAAAAGATACCTTGCACTTTCTAATGGGGTAACAGAAATTTGGTTCAAGTATCACAGGATAATATTGTGTGAAAAAATTACAGGACTGTTTCTTTTATCTACAACGTTTGTCGTCACTGACACTAACCAGCCAACCATCCAGTAAAAGAAAGAAAGAAAGACAGACAGAAACAAACAAACAAAGAAGCAAACAAACAAAAACAAAGAAACAAAGAAACAAACAAACAAAAACAAAGAAGCAAACAAACAAAAACAAACATACAAAAAAACTACAATCATCTATTTATAACAAAGCAAGGAAGAACAGAATAAATCTGTCGGCTAAGAAGGTTGTCTAATTATATGACCAGTTTAGGACTGTAGGGCTTTTGTTTCAGCCTGTACCTGAAGGTGGTCAGAGAATGTGTTAGCGACTCGCATGAATGCAAGGTGCGAGAGCCACTGTTCCTGGCCATCCTGTCGAATACCTTCAGAGAGCAGCTGTATGAGGAGGGCTGCGTTCCCCGCCCAGGTAACTTTACTCACTGGCCTGGCCAACCCACAAAAAGTACCTGGTGATAAATGAGTCAATTCCCTGCGTTGGCTGGTCAGGGGAGCTATCGATTGAATTCCCATCCTCATCCTCATCCTCATCCTCCTCATCCTTCTCCTCCTCATCATCATCATCATCTCTGATAACTACTACTTCTTTTTTGTCTACTTGTACTGCTACCACTGTACTGTTTTCTTTAAAATCGTCTTTGAAAGTGTGGAAGATGATGAGGTATGCTCGGAGCACTTTGGTTTGCATCTTTTCACTGCGGACCAGAGGTTGTTACAGTGTGCAATTGTTTGCCTGCCTCTCTTTCCTGCGTCCTCCTTGGTGATATGGTCTTTGATGGAGATACAAAGTAGCCTCCTGTAGCATCTCTTTTTTCTCGGCCAGTGTCGCCTGCATTCTCTTTTACAATACAACTAAAATTGCCTTTAATATTAGTTAGCTGAGTTAATTACTTAGAAAATGCCGACCGACGGGTTACTTGCAGTCACCACTACAGTTTCCGTTGGTTCTACCACCGTGCTGACAACCTTTGACCTGTCGGCTGTGACTGACGTGACGTTATCTAACAGCGCTGCAGCTGCAACTGCATCGTCGGCCCCCGGTGATCCGTCTGCTGGTCCGTCCAGCGTGGCCACGTCTTCTTCCCTACCTGGACTGTGTAACCTGGACAAAGCAAGGAGCTGTGTGGGACAGATACAGGAGACAGTGGACTTAGCCAGCAGGGACCAGGACGCACTCGTGTCAGTCTGCATGTGAGTACACGTGGGGAATGTGTGTGCGTGCGTGCGCATGCAAGTGTCTGTAGGTTTGTGAATATCTGTGTGTGCATGTAAGTTCTCATATGTATACCCTCTTGCGACGCCTCACAACAGATAATGTAAGACGACCTTAGCTCATTTCCGGCCAAAAATGTCTTTCCTGATTTATTTACTGTCAAAATACCACCAATGCCCTCCCTCAACACCATCAGAAACACCACCCTTTCAGTGATATCACCTGGAAAAGGCTGTCCCCTAACTTTTCGGCCGTTTGAGAGTGAGATCGCACTCTTCTCGGGGCCATCTACGACACAGAAAATACAAAATACAAAAATACAAAAGTACAAAAATACAAAATACAAAATACAAAACACAAAACATCTTTATAAATCCTTTCCAGGACATGGTTATGCCGACGGTAGCATCAGAACATGATATAAGAGGTCATCACAGACTAACAAGAACATAACATTTGTGAGGGCGGCGCCTATCTGCCCTCCTCTTGTTACCTCTAGAGGGGTCAGGTACCCGTTCAACAGCTGCTTCCACCCACGGGAAACTGGACTGGGCCGCACGGATCTCGAGCCGTGTCAAGTACGTGCCAGTATTTTAACATTCATCTGCATGGAAGTACAGCACGGGCGGTGGCAATGACACTCATTTGATTAGAATTCATTAGCGAGTTACAATGAGGCCAACAAACTAGTGATAATTTGAGGGGCAGCTGTTTTCGTCTTGTACAAAGTCTTTATTTAATTACGAAAAGCGGATAGCCGAGAGGTTACACAATGGCGTTCAAACCTAGAGACAAGCCCACAATGTCCGCTTCGATTCACGGGGGACGCAGCTTACTTTTAGTTGACCCACCCGTGAAGTGAGCTTCCTGAGTGAGAGAAGATGGTCACCATCTTTACAAAAAACTGGTCTCCAGGTAAATTAAGGCTCAAACACCTCACCCCACTACGACGTTTACTTTTGTTCCATCAACTGTGCAAGTGAATGAGCGTGCACTTGTATGTCACGATTAGGTGTGTGATTATTCTTTTATTTATATATATATATATAGTGTGTTCATGTGTCTGTGTAATAGGACGCACATACACTTACCTTGCATACGCATATTACACACATACACCACGCTCGACGAGCCCCCCCCCCCCCGTAGGTGGGGATGGAGATGAAGAGATTTCTAGTTGATTTATGGAAGATGAAGAACTCGCTTCTCTCTCTTTTCTATCTGGCGGTGGAACCGTCTTGTTTCTTCTCCTTTTTACGTCATTCTTTTCCCAAAATGACGACGAACAAATGACGCACACAAGACGTCAAACACAAGACACCATTCACACACGAAACAATACAAGACCTCCCCCTAACTCATCACAGTCTGCATGTGTGTCTCTTAGTGCCAGCATGGAAGGCAACCAGCTATTCGAGTGTTTTAACAAACAAACGGCAGGCTGCGATGTCAACAGCCAGGAACTGGTAAATGCGAGGGGAATGTTGGACAAAGCCAACAACGACGCTAAAATTACCTGTGAAGATGGTAGGTTAACTCTGTATGGATGTACAAATGTGGCTGGGAACGCAATCATGCGCATGCACGCGCACGTGCGTGCCCAGACATATTTGTACGTATGAATATTTGTATTTCATTCTTTCGTAAGGGAATGTCAACCACAAACATTATTTTTCTTTACTGAAAGAAAGAAAGAAAGAAAGAAAGAAAGAAAGAAAGAAAGAAAGAAAGAAAGAAATGGCTCATCGGTGTATCTCTTATTAAATTGCGCACGTCATTATGTCTACAGCTCAGACAATCTTGCTATCACCCAAGCTTTATGTTGACTTTCTTGCCTGCTGATCTGTTGACAGTGTGTCCGACCTACCAACACGCTTTTTGGTGCGCTGGCTTATTGACAAACACCTCGCGGCCTCTTTCTCAGTTGTGCCGGTGAGTCTGCCTCCTGCGGGAGGGTCAACAAGACAACAGCAGACAAATACTACGAGACATTACATCACTTATTGTTCTCTCGTATCCTTTCTGGTCTCTGTTTTGATAACGTTTCGTCCCTCAGACACGGACTTTCTCTATGCATGCGTTCATGTGTCTGCGTGTGTGTGTTTTGTGTGCATGTGTCTGTGTATGTGGGCATCCCTGCACTAATTTGTGTGTATGTGACGCTGTGTATGTCTGCTGAAAGGGGTGTGTAATAAGTAAATATAAGTAATGAGTAAACATGATTATGGGAAGTTTATATTTGAACAGTGAATGTGAGAGGCGTGTACGAACAAGTGTGCGCGTGCGTATGTGTGTGTGTGTGTGTGTGTGTGTGTGTGAGAGAGAGAGAAAATGTACGCATGTATTTGTGCCGGCGCATGTTATGTGTGTGTGTGTGTGTGTGTGTGTCATGTGTTTATATATATATATTTATATGTGTGTGTGTCATGTGTTTATATGAAGTTTATGTCCTGCAGGTATCGTGAAGCAGCACTACAGTGCACCACGTGTCCGCTGGCCCATGCCATGCTACTCCAGCTCCTGAGACAGATTCCGTCTCCAGATTTGCTGAACGTCTGCGAGTCAGAATGCCCAGATCTTCATTTAGTCTTGCTTTCGTTGGAATCATGCGCAGAGAAGTACAACTGGACTTCCGCCTCGGACTCCACTTGCCCGTCAGTCAAACTCAATCTCTCTTTAGAAAATCGCTTCCCGGCCTTTTGCTTCAGATCAAAATGTAGAATTTAAAATGAAGCGAAATTTTCTTATTCAAACGTACAGACAATGTATTGATATCTTGTTTAATTTAGTCTGAGTTCAAGTTCGTGAAGAAGGCTTAACTGGGATTTCGAACAGACAGGGCTTAACTTGTCTGAATCCGTGTCTTAATCTGACGATCGTTACCAGTTTGGAATGGTCGAGGGAGTTTGAGGTTTGTTCTCAATACAAAGCCGATAAACTATTAGCAGGTTTCGTGTTCATTGGTGATCTGGGTTTTGGTTCTTAAATTGCCGAATCGTCGCTAGAGCGGTCCAGCTCTTGTTATCAATGTCCAAAAGATGACGAGGAAATCGATGTGACACCTCCATATTTTTAACAAGTGTCAGCAGGTCGTTATTATCATCTGTCTAATTCGCTATATATATATATATACTGGAATACCTTCTTTGTCTCTTTGGACACGACAGCTTGAGGTCAACCATGCAGCTGCAAGAATCCACGAGCAGCAGGTTTTCTGATCCTGAACCTACCTCCCGTCCCTTGTAGGGCTGGTTGTTCATAGTGAAGAAACAAAACGGGGGTAGACGTTAATCGCTGATCCTCATGAACCAGGTTCGGACTAGAATGATCCCCAGATTAAGACACGCCTAATTATTGTCTTCTGGTGTTGTTGCAGGCAGGTGTGGAACGTCACTTCCTGTCTGGAAGGTCACGAGGTCGAAGGGCTTAGATGTGATAACGTTAGTCGGCTGGTAGACAGAGTCATACCTGGTCTCTCCTCAGCACAGCTTCAGTGCGCCACAACAACGACGACAACTACCACAACGACCACCACAACCCCTTCCACCACCACCAGCACCACAACAACGTCAACTACCTCAACCACCTCAACAACTCCTACCACAACAACAACAACGCCAACAACGACCACAACAACAACGCCATCAACGACCACAACTACGACTACTCCAACGACAACGACTACTCCTTCAACGACAACTAGCCGCACGACTACACCAACAACCACATCTACCACTACAACTGTTACCACCACAACCATCCCTACAACAGCTGGTGAGGATGCAGACTTACCTATTCATCCACACAATTTGTGTTTCAAAGTTAAATTTTTGACTTGCCTCGATGATGACTGATGATGATTATAATGAATACCCAGAGTTATCTATTCAACTTTGTGTTATTCTTGCACAGTTCAAGATTTTAGACATATAGTTAGACCTGTACGCCATGAAAGCAATGATATTATCAGGTGACTACACTACAAATTTATGTATGCATTTGGCTAACTAATTGATATATATATATATATATATAGAGAGAGAGAGAGCAGCATTCTTTCCTTCCAAGTCTCTTTAGTTTCTCGTTGGTTGGAAATAAATTCCTGTTAAATCTTTCCGCTAGTTTGTGCATATCAAAAACCGGTCATCTGCTCGTCCAGATTTAATGTCGCATATACAATTTTATATTATTATACAGCTATATGAAAAACGTGTAACTCAACACAGTATAGAGTAATCACAGTATAGTAGGAAGACTCAATAGGAAACGCACCAAGCAAGAGAGTATATGTAGTCAGACTTCATAATCAGTTCCAGTTATACCAAGGGATAGCATCTGACCGACAGACAGCTTTACCGACCCCGATCCCTCCCTCGTCCTCATCACATTTCCACGTCACCACTTTCACTGAACACAGCAACCTTTAGATGAAAACCATATAATATTATCTCACCCCGGTGTTAGAGAGATGACACCGATGCTCTAGGGATGTAGAATTTGCTGTTGTTCTACAGGTGTTACAGATCTCATGCTATTACTCCCTGGATGTTACAGATCTCATGCCGTTACTCCCTGGATGTTACAGATCTCATGCCGTTACTCCCTGGATGTTACAGATCTCATTCCGTTACTCCCTGGATGTTACAGATCTCATTCCGTTACTCTCTGGATGTTAAAGATCTCATGCCGTTACTCCCTGGATGTTATAGATCTTATACCGTTATTCCCTGGATGTTATAGATCTCATGCTGTTACTCCCTGGATGTTACAGATCTCATTCCGTTACTCCCTGGATGTTAAAGATTCATGTCGTTACTCCCTGGATGTTATAGTTCTTATACCGTTATTCCCTGGATGTTACAGATCTCATGCTGTTATTCCCTGGATGTTACAGATCTCATTCCGTTACTCCCTGGATGTTAAAGATCTCATGTCGTTACTCCCTGGATGTTATAGATCTTATACCGTTATTCCCTGGATGTTACAGATCTCATGCTGTTACTCCCTGGATGTTATAGATCTCATGCCTTTACTCCCTGGATGTTACAGATCTCATGCTGTTACGCAACATGGTGTTACAAACATGTCCTCCTGACCATCTGATCGTGCAATATTATGCTGTCTCAACACCTGGGTACCATCAGCATCCCAACACAAGTCAACATTCCACGCCAATGAACATTTCATCATGCATGTGAGGTTTTTTTTGCCAAAACATTTCTCCAACACGGCATTTCATAGATTTCCATTCGTTTGTTTAATTAAAGCTTTTGTTTGCTTTTTTAAATTACACTTTTTGTGATGTAAGGAATACATCTAATTGTTTGTTTAAATAATAATTTTGTTTTGCGCACATTTTTTTAATGATAACTAGTTATTTCTTAGTTTTCCACGTTTTTCACTAAACGTCTTAACACTGTCACATATGTCAAGGAAAAGTCTTAAAAATGCTTTTGTTACTGATTTGTCTAGATGACTAGTATACTCTAACTTCTAAAAAAGCTTAAGTGAAAAGAGATTTACTGTTGGTAGTTGACTTAAAGTGATTTGAAGTAGATGTGGGATTATGCTACAGCACATGACAAGGAGTTTAGTTTAGTATGTAGTAAGTACTCTGACGGTAACATTCTACGAACCTGAATGCCACAGGTTCAAACCTGAAGGATGACACGAGAAAACAGATGACAGCGTCCCTGTATGTGAATTATCACAGCTTTTACTGTTTAATGATTTTTTTCGACTACAACATATATCTTTACAACAATGACGCCATCGTTAGTTTGTTGTAACTGTAATGGAGGTCGTTTGTGATTCAGTCACTTGCTGCAGTTCGAGGAATGCCTCTCAAAGATGCCGGCTTGCATGAGCAGTAGTCAGCGCAGTGACTGTTACACTAGCCTACCTGAGCACCTGCAGACCCTCGCGAGGAAACGAGCGATGTGCTTGTCAATGATCTACAGGGCAGCAGCCGACATGGAGCTCATCAAGTCCGGGGAATATGCTGACGCGGGGGAACAAAGCGAGGGATTCAAAGGCTTCGCTAATTTTACCTGCAGCAAAGGTCTTTCTTTCTTTTTTATTTTCTCATTTCTTTCTTGTTGTTTTTCTTTCTTTCTATTTTTGTCCTTTTCTCTTTTTCTTTTTCTTCTTTATTTTTTGTTCGTTTTTTCTTGTTGACCGTTTAAGTATTAACAGTTTTTTTCTCCCTTTAGTTAGCAGGTGCATTTCTTGGTATGTTCCTTATTAACATTGTGAAGAATTTGACAATACATATTTTAGATTTTTGTTAACTTCTGTCCAAGCTAGTTAAAGAAAATAATAGTCTTGCATATCAGCAAATAGTGTTACAAGGGAAAGACTACTCAGAGCAGACAATTTTTTTCTTTCAGGTACATCTGCTTGGAGAAATAGTCGTGGCTACCTGGTTCTTCTGTTGATGGTGCTGTGTGTTAGCTTTGGAATATCTGGCTGAGCTGCAGATTACAAACAGTAATGAGCCTATTAAACTTCGTTCATTAATTTTTTTCTTCCTTTCTTTCAGTCAATCTCTCTTTTCCTCTTTATCTCTCCTTCTTACTCTTTGAATTATTTTTCCTTCTTTCTTTTTGGCTCTTTGCCTTTCTGTTTGGTTTTGTTCTTTCATAAGCTAATGAGATTTTTCGAACTGTGAGGGGGCAATGGGAACAATAAGTGAAAACTTCGCTCCATTTCCGTCTGAACCAATGAGCAGTTAGTATAGTCATCTTTGTGTGTTTTTGCCAGCTATGAAATTATGTCCCATGCCTGTCAGCAAGAGGTCATGAATTACTTCTATCAACGAAAAAATCATTTTGCCTCAGTGAATAAAATAAAATAGGTTCCTGCTCACTGATTTATCTCGGCTTTTGTGATGGTTTCAGATGAGCCCGAAAACATGTCCTCCAGCAGCGAATGTTACATGATACATGTCGATGGTACTCTTAGCTGACTCGATTGTTAGAGCCGAGTGAAGGATTTCTGTATCCAGTCGCCGAAGGCCTCCATTCCGGCTCTAGCTTTTGACTTTCTCGACTTGACTGGTCAGCTCTCACGTAACACACCCATTCCCTCCCCCAGCCCACACCCAGCAAGCAAGCGCGAGTGCAAATATGTCTTAATTAATTTGAGCAATGAACTCTGTGGCCCTAAGGATCAATTTTCATACATCATGTCCACTTTCCAGACTCTTTAGAAACTTGTCTGAAACAAATGTTAATTAATTAATTAATTTATTGCTCAAATAAATAAACGTTTAACTGTCGATTCTGTGGCTTTGATAATCAGTTTTCTCACGTGCACGTTTTAGACTTTGGGTACTGCGGTCTAGTGGTTTAACCAATGAAGATGTCTGTATTAAATGTCCACATCCGTTAACTGACCTTTCTGTACTTATTCCCTACTATCGTTCTATGGAAGATGTGGTTTGCCCAAGATGCGATTAATCCTTTTTTTTTAATCATTAAGATAACTTTTCGAGTTGTAAAGAGCTGCATTTCAATAAGCTGAACATATTTTTGTCACGTGCATACACTATGAGCGAAAGGCTCAGTCTGCTAGGAGATAAAATTCTGAGAAAAAAAGAAAAGTTATTCAGAAATCAATATATCATTGGTTTTATGTGATGTTAGTGATCTCGAACTCATTACATTTTTATAATTCTTTTTCTGATATCCACACACTTCATATTCCTTGTATGCTGAAACAATTCGTTGGTCTTGATGCTGTGACTGACTACAATGACTCCTTGTAGATACTAACCCTTCGGACATCTGCGTACCCACTGAGAGAGAGAGAGAGAGAGTGTGTGTGTGTGTGTGTGTGTTTGTTTTAGAGAGAGTGTGTGTGGGTGTGTGTGCGAAATCGTGGATGTGTAAGCGAGTTTGTATGAGAGTGTATACGTGTGAAATAATAATATACCTTATGCAGTTATTTTTAAGTAATGGCGATTCTTTCCAATAACAAGATGCGTCTTTTGGCTGAACTAAGCAAATGAGATGAATGATTACTATGTTATAAAAAAAACATTTTTTTCTTTCTCTTTCTTATACTTTCTATTTCTGCGTCTACGTACAAATTTGTTTTACCTGTGTGTACTACCTGTGCGCGGTGCTTAACATTGTATTATTTGATGTGATTTTATATGTTCTAGGTATTAATGCACTGCATAAACAATTTCATATACGTTTTCTTTTTTGTTTTTCCGCTGGCTTGTTTGAATATATATATATATATATGTGTGTGTTTGACAGAGGTATACATCCCTTTGTGTATGTGTGTAAGCGTGCGTGTGTATGTTGTTTGTGCAGATGTGCGTGTGTGCGTGTGGGTGACTGCCTGCTCACGCGGAACTGTACATTCTTTGCAACCCACAAAACATTTCAAGTCGACCCGCGTGAAGTATCTGCGAATGTTAGTCCCTGTTACACAACCGCACACCAGTATCAGTGAGTCGTGTGCTTGGTAATGAGGCGCTACTTTTAGATGAAAGAAGCTGATCCCCTCCCCACTAGTTATATAATACACGTTCCACCGTGATATGTAACAGAGAGCTCTAGTACTGACAGAATGAACAAGCAATGCTTTGTCTGTATGTTGCTGTTGATGACCAGAAAGAAAGAAAACAAAAAGACAAGTACCCGGTAGGTCCCTGCTTCTGTTGGATCTCAAGCTTTCGAAGGTTCCCCCATTGACGGGGCCAATAGCTTTCTCTAAGACTATATATCTTATTACATACGGATCCAGATGCGGGAACACAAAAAAGACTACATACATTAAAAAGTCAACTACACAACAAATATAAGCGTCAGCAAACAGATGACACTGTGGATGGAAGAAAATGAAGAACTAAGGAGTGTGTGGAAGATATCTAGTAACATATACGTGTATATCTTAGAAACAAAGCAGAATGGGGCCATGGTTGTTTGTTTGTTTGTTTGTTTGTTTGTTTGTTTGTTTATATTGGCAGGAATTGAGTTTTCCTCAGGTGATAGGTCACAGACGTTGTTGTTCAGGCTGAATATTTTATCTGGACTTTGCTGAATATTTCCGACAATTTGTGTCAGTATCTGTGTACCTTTACATTTTCTGAATTGCAATTTAAATGTCATCGGTTGAAAAAAAAAAGTTGCATCAATGTCATGCAAAGACAAAAGTCGTCCACAAAGGACTTATCATGGATTATCCTGTCAGATAACGGCCCTTACTAAGCAAAAATATTATTAAAGAAAAGTAAACACAAAAATATTATTAAAGAAAAGCATCGAAACTTCAAATGTAAATTCATCTCACTGGGAGTTACTTATTTACCAGTCAACATTGTGTTGAATATGTCTCCTTGTTAATAAGAAGTCCTTCTAGTTAACTGTTTTCTCTTTTATAAAGTTATTTCATGGCACAGAATAACTCCACTTTCTTTATTGATATCTGAACTCCTTTATTGATCTTCGGCCCGTTTTTGGATGGACCTTAAACAAACAAACTCATCAAAAGTATTCACGCACAAGTTGTATTATAAGGAGTTAAAGTAACAAAAGTTATGCAGTAAGGAACTTGTGTTTACTCAAAAAATCCGTCAGGTCTTAACGTTTTGTATGGTCACTAAGCCCACTACTGTTAAAAGAACAAATTGCCAATGATTCCTATCTAGTGATTACAAAGTTTTCAGGAGGGAATTATTAAGCTGTACAACATTAAAACCCATATTCCATATTCATAAAGACATAAACCTTCTATACTTTATAAAATGTTGAAACAAGATGTCTAATTCCCACACAAAAGTAAAGCCTGGGTTTGTATCCATGATGCTTCTGTTCTAAACAAAACAAGGAAAGCGAAATTACTGCAGACTCGCTAAACAATGATATTAATGTTGTTGCAATAACCCTTGTCTACAACTTGGTTGATTTATCCTTCCGATGTCCAACCTGTCTAACAAACAAAACAGTTATATTAGATAACAAGAAAAGAGAAAAGGTAAGCAGGATTGGTCAGAGGTAAAGAAGGAATAAGAAAGATAATTTTATTAACAGACATGGAAAACATCCACAGGACTGCTAAAGCTTAATTGTCCTCAATCAAAACAATTCTCGTTTACAAAAATACACGTTTACAAACAATACTCGTTTACAAACAATGCAAATAATACACGTTTACAAAATACACTTCAACACTTGCGCGTGCGCTCGCATACATAAGTATGATGTATTAGCCGCGATAACAGTTTTTTTTATCAAAATGACGGGCACTCGAGGCAGATAACCTTAGTCGATGAATTATACCAGCAATTATTCCCACTGCTGTTAGTTCTCGCAAATAATGCTGAACTTATTCTCAAACAGTAAAGTAGCCAGCATATGAAAATATTTCAGATTTAAATGCGCAAAATGCATTATTAGTATCTGTGTACGTTGGCTATCTGTTGGCTAAATATACTTTATTCTAAAATCCAACTTCGAAGTCGACTAAAAGTATTCAGGTATGAAATAAAAAAAATAATTCACCAGAAGAAAAAAATTGTTGTATTTAAAAAAAAAAGTTAGAATCCCTCCCCCAAAATCTCGCAACTTGATTTCTGTGCCGTTATCGTTTCAAAAAATTGTACTGGCCAATAGTCCATCGTAGACAAAACGAACTGGAAATTTCTTACACAGCTCTGTTTTTGCAGACTTTGATTTATAGTATCTGGGTTCTATGCGTGCTTCAGGCACGGAAGTTAGTCCCAATGATCTTATAAATGGGTAATTTTAAAAATGTGTTAAGATGCTTTAAATAACATGTGTAACGGTAATAATTACTGTATAAATATAGACTAACAGAAAACAATAGTTTAAAAATGTCGGCCTCGATAGTGATGAACAATAACAATGGCGTCTCCACTGCTGGAAATGTAGCGGCCTTGACATTCTTGAAACGTCCAGCTGGATTGCAAGTTTGGCGAACGTATGGCCAATCAAGTTTGTGTTATCCATAAATTTTAAAATACAAAATGTTCGCCCTTAAATCACATTTTTCTGTAACTGCCACACACAAACGTTCGACTTTTGGACAATTTGGGCAAACGTGCGACGATTTTTGCCGTTAAGAAGGTCCTTGAAGAGTCCATCATCACGGGCAGGTTGGTTTTTTTTTAAGCAGTAATGTATCGCAAGCATCAGTATCAACAAAGTCACTACTTTTCTGCGTGTGTTCCCTGCCTCGACAATGCATCTATCTTTAGAACGAGTATATGGGCGTGTAGAGTTTCTTATCTCAGAACATAGTTGCGGAAAAGCGCACAGTTGGTGTTTCCTGATTTGCTCGCTTTTCCAGATGACAACGATTAGAGCTAGAGAACAAAGGAAGTTTCGAAATACGTACATGTACATGTCGGTGACTTTCCGTGTCTGTTATCATGTGGGTCACTGAATAAACAAAAATGTGGAAACGAATAACTCAAAGTCCGTTCTGAACTTGACAAATAAAGACAAACGTTCGACCAAGTTTTTCTATAATCATCACGTAAAAACTTGGTCAAACGTTTGTCCTTATATTTCGACCAAGGTATCTGTCATGCTTCATGGAATCACCAGCAGCATAACTGGATTTTCTTACAGTAGACTATCTCCTGGTGGGCATGTGTTAGGTTTTATTAGTCACTTGGTCCTGTTTACTTGCCCCTGGCTGCCGAGACATCGCCAAGCGAGTAGGTCCTTCCCAGATGTCTTCAGTTCACTCAAGACAAAGTATGCAAAGATTGCCTTTGGCTGCTCACGTGTATTGGCTGCCTGGTCAAAAGACTTTCACGAGACAATAAATAGCAAATCACCAGATATAAGTAAGTGGCGACTATGGACAAGCTACACTTGGCACGTGCACCTAACTGTAATGTAACTGTAAATTTAATAAACACAATGCGGCAGAATGATGACAGCCAGAGGATTGGGGTGATATAAGATTAACATAAATTTACTGCATCAAAATCTGACCCAGTTCATCCTAAAATCAAGGTTACTAACTCTCATACTAATACTAAAACTCAGTATCCAGAAACAAATTATTAAACCATCAAATAAGCTAAGGCAAATCAGAGTTAAACCAACTGTAATAAATGCATCAAAATACCACATCTCCCTAACTAAATCACTTACTCCTAAACACTAATTACAACATTCACTCAGAGTCTTTAGCCAGAAACATCTCTCACTGGTCGGGTCCAGACCTGAGCGTCCAGCAAACAATGTAACAGATAAATACTCACAGTACTTTACAATCTGTACCATATTCAGGACTCACTGACTTACACATGGCCTAACTAGCATACTCCCAGTTCTAGACAGCCAGCAGACAAAAATGTCAAGACAAGGCAAGGCGACGAACTGTCTCACACAGCAGAAGTAGTAGTCGATGAACAGGCTCATCAAAGGTGAGAAACTACCTTGGTAGCTATACTCCAAGAGGCAACACGGAAAAAAGAGGTTCCCCTTAATAGGTAGTCGACCGCTAATCAAGGCTGCCACCAGTGAAATACTCCAAAGGTAGTCTGCCACGGGGAAACGAGTGATGACTGAAGCGGCAAGAGGCGCATTGGCCAGGGCGGACTTGACAGTTCCAGTCCCTGACGGGCGGGACGCATAAACCAGTGGCAAGAGATAGACACCACGAGGGGCGATATTAAGGCTGGTCACGTTCTCCTCTGGTTGAAATCCCTAACTTGCGAGTTGCATTTAATTACATATTTTTCTTCGGGTGCTCAGAACGCACATGATATCCATTCCCACTTAACCATAATTAATCAAGCATGGCGATCAGACTAAGCTATTTACACGATCAAAATTATCGAGAGATTTTACCTATATTAATACCTTGATACATCCTCACAATAATCATCAAACAGTTATACGTCTATAAAAAGACTTTACCTCGACTAGGAGAGGTAACAAGGCATGATTTGGAGTCCGAGGCGTAACAGTATTTCTCTTTCGACGATTGAAGCTCCGGACATCTGACCATACTACAATTTTTGCTCTCATTTGGGTAACTTACTCGCTCTAGAACATTCCTTCACCTTTAATATCCTCATTCACGCTGCGTTTGCTCCCTTGTAGAGAAAGTAGCAATTAAAAAGGTTAATTAAACCCGGGTATGAGTCGACCCGTGACACTGTCCTGTGTTTGTCGGTCTCCTGTTTGTTCTGTACATTAGACTTGAACAAAGTCTTGGCGGGTTTTGTTTTATCAGGTCTCGGTGTTTGAAGTTGCATACCCTTCTTACATCATGCGTTGTAATCACTGCAAGAATTTAAAAACATCATATTTCTTTGGTCTGTTTCTCTCAATAACAGCCAGGCCTTCTTCTTATTTGTCTCTCTGCTCATCGCAAATGCTTTGTCTTCATGCGTTATTCTTTCCGTTTCAGTTGTCTTATTATTTTTGCACTGCATGTTCATGTCCTCATTCTTTTTTCTTTGAATTTCGTTAGGAGTTTGCGTTGCGAGGGACTGGCATGTTTTATTATTTCACGCCAGTTTAACAGCTAATGTGTGCTAGTACATGTGTGCCTGAGAAAAATCACAAGACGGCGGTATAAGGTCTGTACCCTCAATCCACCATCTTCTTGGGGACAAAGTGCTTTGCCGCTTCCCTGCAGAAGCGTCTACCACATTATTGTGCAGCAGGTGGCCAGAAAGAAAAATTGATGGACGCAAAGTTAGAGACGTAGCAAAAAAAAACCCTGAGGTTTAGGATTAATTCAGTGAATTCCAGTTTCATAATCAGATGTATGCACTAATGTTGAAAGAAAGCAGATTGATTGATTGATTGATTGATTGATTGATTGATTGATTCATTCATTCATTCCTACTTTGATACATTTGTTGATGCATTCCTCCTTGTAATCACCATACTAAGGTTTGACCACAGACTCATGTCTGCGTGAAGACTGCAGCACACCAGAGCTTACTTCAGAATCTTCCGCTATCTACACTTGATTCTTACACACTCGTTGAATGACATCCGTTACAAACGCCCTTAAGCACGCGCCAAAATGTGTCGACTTTTTAACTTTTTACCGGAACTCATGCAGTACCAAAGGTTTCGCATCATAAAGCCGTTTCACTCACACTACAGCTTCGTCGACATCGCTGCTCGTCTTCTTGGTGGTGGTCTTGTCGTCGTTGCTGTTAGCAGTGGTGGTGAACCGGCGACGCTGGCTTGTGATAAGCGTTTCTGCTAAATAGAGAGCTGAGTGTTCATAAAGATCTACACATAAACCACGAAGATAAAACCCCGAAGAAGAAGAAGAAGAATGAAACTCTTGTTAGTGTTCGCCAAGCTTGGTGAGTTCTTTGATCTACTGATCTTTGAATGTATGCCTTAGGATATCTCTGGGTAGGGGTAGAGGGTGTGGGATGGTGGCGCAGTGGCTAGAGCCTTAATACCACGACGATAAAGGTCGTGTGTTCGGATCTCGGCTCTGATATTCATCTCTCTGGGTGTTACATCTGTTCGCAGAGCAGACAGTCGGTGGTTTTTTTCAGGGTACTCCGGTTTCGTATACTCACTGCACGCGTGCGTGCGTGTTTAATGATAGTGGCCGACTCCGTGTGATATCTATTAAAAGTGCATTTGATGTCTGCTTGAGGTATTTGCATATGTATGGGTGTTTTTATAGGTTAGAAAAGGTACTATGCAATTCAACAGATTTTATTTAGTTATTTATTTTCATTTGCATGCAGTTCATGACTCCTTGAATAATCATTCCTTTTCCTCTGTCACCTAAACGTAGTTCTTTCCCGTTGTTAGACAATAACCCTAATCATAATTTTCATCCAGTTCACGCATGAAGAAACAAACGCTCATAAAAGTTATGCCGTCGTACGTCAGAGCTCAGCTAGGAAAAGTTTGCCACAAATGTATTCGTTAGTGGGCAATTCCTTTAAGTATTTAATAATACGTGTCTCAGTATATGTCAAAGTTCAAGCGTCAAAAGGCGTCGTTTAACAGTCCATTCTTATAAAATATCCTTACGGCGAAATGTCCTAATTTATTTTGTTTTCAAACAACTCTAACTCTAGTTTTCCTCAACATTTCTTCCCAATCTGTTTCATTCTCTTCATATTTCCATATCCTCTTCTCTTCTGCTTTTTTCATTTTCTCTCTATCAATGAAAGACTGTACAGCAGAGTGCAGTTGGACTAGCAGGCTGCAGCATCACTATATTCTCTGTTTCTGTTACTTGGTGTCTTTTTGTGTTTTCCTTCTTTGTTTTCTGTTTGTCGTCAGTACTATCGTTCATTCTTCCTTCCTTCGTGTTCTATCCATTTAGTCCATGTCTTTTCCCGGTTTTAAGCGCTAAGAGCATGCTCTCTATGAGTGTGAATCTGCGCTATAAATATCTTCATTTATTATTATTATTATTATTATTATTATTATTATTATTATTATTATTATTAGCTGTCTTGTGTTCTGTTATCAGACACTTTCCTATGTTCCGTTACCGGACGCTAGTGTAAGTGTTCTATGCTCTTTTACCAAACACTGGTATAAGTGTTGTGTTCGGTTCTCAGGTTCGCTTGTTGCCGTTGGAGTTGCCTCGTGTGACGTTGACCAGCAGCGAGACGCAGTCAAGGCTATAAACACCAGGCTAGAGCTAATGAGCATTACTGGAGACAGACCCTCACCTGCTGAACTCGGCCGTCTTTGCCGGTTCGTTGGTCCACCCGTGTGTGTGTGTGTGTGTGTGTGTGTGTGTGTGTGTGTGTGTGTGTGTGTGTGTGTGTGTGTGTGTGTGTGTGTGTGTGTGAAGCCAGCTATATCGATCTGAAAGTCATTCCTAATCAGAATTCTATTTATTACTTCTGTCTGCATACTATTGTCTTGAAAGCGCTTTGTGCAGTTAAACGACTGTTGACATGAAACTGCAGTGACAATAAAAATGCAGCATGATTCTGTCTGACAGAGAATTAATTAGCGCAGAAGGTCTATTCGTCGGAAAATGTAGTGCAGACAGAAATAGAAACATCCCAGGAGCCAGAGATTTGAAGAAAAGGCTGAGAGATTTTTGTCAAAAAGGTACGTTCATTTAAAACTAGATGTCCCATGGCAAAGACAGCAACCACTCAGATTAATGAGATGGTGATGACTGAGGAGACTAATGGATAGAAAATATTTCAACGTTTTCGTTGTCATTTTAGTCGTCGTCCTCCTCCTCTTCCTTCTCTACCTGCTACTACATCTGCAACTACTTCTTCTTGTTCTTCTTTAAGACCTACTGTGGTGTCATGTTTCCTAACGACTGTATAACGTTCAAAGCAAGATAATATTTCCAAAAGACAAGTTGAATACCCCAATTTCGTTCTCAAGATACACATTACCATTCACAGAAAGAGGGCAACAACACCGACACCAAGATTAGGTTGTAAAGACTGAAGCCAATGGGAGAGCTGGAACTGTTTGTTAAATAGGGGTATATATATATATATAGACGTCACATGTTTGTCTTCTTTCTATGCATGATGAAGTTTGCAGGAGTGTACCTCAAGAACGGATTTGGGATCTTCAAATATCATCTTGATCCGAGCTTTACCCGGTCAAAAAGCAGTCGACGACGACGACGATGACGACGACGACAAAGAAGAAGAAGAAATAGCTATAATATTAACCCTTCTCTTCCCGTTGGTCAGCAGGCTATAGTCAGTAAATCAAAGAATGAACATGTTGTCGACACAGATAACGTTAACAATAGCACTAACATTTTGTGTTAATCATTTCTCTATCGCCAGAATGCCAGGAGTTTCTTAACTTAAAGGATTGCATCAGTAGGGTCCCTTCGAAGAACAACGCAACAAAATACTGTAGGTGAGAGTTTTTTTTTCAATTCTTACAGGAAACTAGCTGCATTGTTGTAAAATGTAAATTTTGTGTAAATTTAGTAAATTTAGAAAAAGTTGAGTTATAAAGGACTGTAGCTGTTCAAAAGAAAACATTGCCCAACAAACCTAGTAGTTGTAGTTCTAAGTGCCGTGAGGATATCGTTCTAAGGTTTGGTGATAGTGTCAGGTAACGAGAGAAATCTAAGGAAAGTAAAAAAATAAGGAAAGGTAATACAAAAGGGACGAACAGATCAGATAAAATATACTAAAAAATATAAATTATGGCAATCTTGAAGAACAAACTACAAGAAAAAAAGAGTTAAATAAACAACTCTAGAAGAAGAAAATGTCTTTCGTGAAAGCTTTTTTTAAAGTTTGATAAATCTAAACAACTATCGCTCTTATTGTAAATTTAGAATATAATGTTGTGGGATTGATGCAGTCATTATTCAGAGTTACTCGGGGGCTGTGTTGCCAACGTAAGATGCGAGTTGAGAGAGTCCCTGTTTCTAGCGGCCCTGCCGAGCGCATTCAAGGAGAACTTGTACGAGGAGGGCTGCGTGCCTCGTCCAGGTGACATTAGCTGCTTTCTGTCTCGGCCAGTTAGAAGCCTATTCTCACGCTACATTCGGAAGCTATTGCTGCTACGTTAATAATATTGTCTGATGAAGTAGGGAGAGAGAAAAGAAGAAAATAAAGATGTGGGTGAGGGGTGGGTAGCGCGAAGGAGTCGCTTCTTATTTATTTTCGCCCTGGAGCGTAGGGCCGCAACTACACCACGCCAGCGAACCCGGTTTAAGGCCTCCCTCCCCAGTTGGGCCCATGTCATTCCAGCTGCCTTCGCCTCGCCGTGGACCGATCTTCTCCACGTCTGTCTGGGTCTACCAACCCTGCGCCCTCCCCCCTGCCTGTGGGTTTCCTGTCCAGAGCTTGTCGTGTTAGATTTTCGGCCGGCTTTCGCAGGGTGTGACCGATCCAGCCCCACTTTCTCTTCTTGATGTCTTGGCTGGCAGGTTTTTGGTTGGCTCTCTCCCACAGGTCTGTATTGAAGATCTTCTCGGGCATCTGATGTTGAAAATGTGGCGCAGACATCTGTTGATGAATGTTTGATTCTTGTTGGTGATGGTGTTTGTCACACGCCATGTCTCGGAAAATGCGGATCTTGGTGTGCCGAGATAATGCCTTGGAATTCCGGATTGGTCGCAGGATGTGGAATGCTTGCCTGGCTTAATTTATTCTGCTTCTTTCATCTTCATCTGCACCTCCATCCTTGGTGACTATGCTTCCTAGGTAGGTGAAGCGGTCAGTCTCTGTAATACATTTCCCGTGTAGTTGAAGTGGGGCTTCTTGCTTGTTGTTGATCCGCATTACCTCTGTCTTCTTGATGTTGATTGTCATGTCAGTTGTCGCTGCTTCTTCTGAGAGCCGAGTGAGCTTTGTCTGTGCATGATGTTGCTTGTGGGACATCAGGCTAATGTCGTCTGCAAAGTCGAGAACCTCAAGTTGCATGTTGCAAAAGTCCATGTTGTCATCTCCAACTTTGGCATTCATGTCGCCCATGATGATCTTCAGGTCTCGTCTTGGAGTACGATCAACCAGCACTTGTCGGGAGTGGTAAAAGTCCTCCTTCTCCTCTTCTTTTGCTGCGTTAATAGGTGCATAGCACTGGATGATGGTGATCTTTCCTCCTTTTGAGTTGAACCGAGCTGACATGAGTCGTGGGGAAACTGGTTCCAATGCTATTACTGCCCTTGCAGCCTCCTGTGTCATCAGTACTGCTACTCCTTGTGAGTGGTCATGGTCGGGGTCTTCATGTCCAGAGTAGATGATAGTCTCCCCTGACGAGAGTCTGGTCTGACCACTACCATTCCATCTGGTCTCGCACAGGCCAAGAAGCATGATGCCATAACTCTTCATCTCCTGTGCTACCTGAGCTGATTTCCCTCTCTCGTATAGGGTTCTGATGTTCTAGGTCCCTATCCTGGTTTTTGCCTTGGCCGTGACGAGATAGGTCGGCGAGCTGACTTCCCGAAGGCTTTCGCTAACACGCGTCATAGGCCCAGCCAAAGAGGGATCTTTCCATCCAGGCTCTCGTTGTGGTAATGTTGTAGTTGTAGTTTCTGTAGCAAGGGTTGTTTTACAGGGTGGGGTTGCTAACCCTACGCCCAACCCTCTTCCTTCATCCGGGCTTGGGACCGGCAGGTTACCCGGGAGGTTTCCAGGCGGAGTTGAAGGAGTTGCTTAGGTGCCTTATTTTCATGTCATCTAAAACAAATATCTTCGGAAGACTTGGAGAGAATGCAGACTCTTTTTGCCAATGTCGTCTGCCATGTTTGAAGAACTTTTATATTTGATCGAGGCTGCCCAGAGCACGAGCAATTGCAATACAGGCATTCTTGGCCTTATCTCGGTTGAGATACTCTGGATTGGCAGTGTGGAACAGACACAGGTAGTTTTCCCACAAATCATACTCGTACACCTTTCCTCTGACCACATCGCCATTTTCTAATTTGGAGGTAAAAGGGAGGCGACTGTGTTCAAGCATTCCGATTGGCTACAGCCATGTAATGTAGGTCAGGCTCTGCAAGAAAATAGAATCGCCTCCTATCCGTGAAAACCTTGATGCAAAGCCCCCACCCAACCGTGCAAAACTCGGAAAGGTCCTAGCAGGGCCTACAAACCCTGCAAAATGCGGTAAATTGCAGCGTGAGAATAGGCCTTAACTAAAGGTGCTAATGCATGAATGATGAGCTTTGTATAAGGATTACTGATGGTGTGACTGGTGGTGCGCTGTTTGCTTCAATTTTCTTTAAATTCTTCCTTCTCACTTTAGAGAAAGTTTTAAGACCGCACTGCATGCAAGGTGGTCAGAAAGACTCCTTTCATAGCACTAATTAAAACCTTTAACTCAAAGTTGCAAACAAGGTTTCGCAGCAATAAAAAGTGCCTTGCGCCCTGTGTGTGTGTGTGTTACTGACTTTGTAAGGTGCCTACTAATGGCATGCCCTTGTTCGCCTTGGTGCATGTTTGTTTGACTGTTTGCAAAACACCTTGAGTCCGCCCTTCAGTCGTGTTTATAATAAAATCAACAACACTAATGAATATTATTACGTATGTATATATTATAATTAAAGTGTTATTGATAATTTATTGCAATAAATAATCAAATAAAAAGTAATAAATTATTATTCGTACTTACGTAGCTGGTTGACTGACCTGATCAGTTGTAGTCACAACCGAAGTGGTCGCTGACGCCAGCATCGTGTCGACAACCTTTGACCTGTCGGCTGTGCCTGACGTGACGTCATCCAACGGTGCTACAGTAGTATTTGCCACAGCAAGTCCGTTGACGGCTCCGTCCAGTTCATCCACTGATCCATCCAGCAAGACCCCGTCAAATCCGTCCACTGGTCCATCTAGCACGGTCATGTCTTCTACTTCCCCCGGCCCGTGTAACCTGATCAAAGCGAGGAGCTGTGTAGGGCAGATGCAGGACTCGGACGCTGCCATGATTGACTGGGACACGCTCGTGTCAGTCTGCATGTGAGTACACGTGAGTGTGCATGTGAATGCACGTGAAGACGCGTGCGCAGATCTGTTGGCGAGCTTATACGAGGACATGTTTGCGGGAATGTTTTCTGCTACATCTCGCAAGTGTGACGGATGACTGCGTTGTCACGCTAGACCATCATTTTACCACCCGGCCAGCGTGTACCTGCATTGGGTTTTTCTGTGTAGGTGTGTGCTTATTCTAGTGCGTGTGCGTGCGTGAGTGTGTATGTGTTGGTAGAGATGTATTTATGTTGATGTGCGTAGGTATTCAAATGTAGGCGTGTGCAAAGATGACTTCTTTCAACAACCAAAGGAATTCTCAAGAGGTAGAGAGACAAAACAACTCTGGGTCACGAATTGTATCAAAGATCTATGTGACCCAACTACGGCCTTGGGGCAAGAAAGGACAAACAATCCAAAACAAGTAAAAAGCAGTGAACTGTGCCATCGGGAAAAGGTCGAAAACACCTAAAGAAAACTTATCGACGACCAATGACGGACAATACAGGAGGCAATGGCACGGGGTGATAGCAAAAAGGCCTGTCAGCTACTAAAGACCATCACCGAGAAGACCTTAGTCATCGAAGGTAGCCATGACCACCTTCTCACAGAAAGCACTGCGGTTCTCAACCTATGAACTGAATATTGTAATGGCCTCACAACCTATGGAATGAATGTTGCAATTACCTGTACAACTTTCAGCTGAAGGTAGACGCCAATGTCCCCCAGTACTCTGTAATTCTTGGAACGCAAAGACTGGCTCCGACGAAAGAAAACAGCAAGCGATGTCAAAACGACAGAGCCAGAAGCCCAATCAGTCACACCATAAGATTCATGTTGAAAGTATTACAGTATCACACAACTAATGGTAACAAAAAGGCTGGATTCATATTAACCAGGAGTGCAGCTAAACAGACCTTCTACTGTCGAATTCTTATATAAAAACCATCTACAGCACCAGCGAGATCTCTTCCAAAACTTCATTGATCTTAAAAAGGCATTTGACAGAGTCTGGCACGTGGGACTGGGACACATGATGCCAAAATGTAGCACCAAACTTTCAAGTAATCGAATAACCTGATGAACGCAGTAATACTCAACAATAAACTGGGAGACTTCTTTCACACAACAATTGGTGTCCTTCAATAACAGTTGGTGTTATACCGCTTGTATTGTTCAACGTCTTGGAAACATGAAAAAACCTCCATGACCATCACACCTCCATTGGTGAGAAGCCCAAATGCAATCTACGCTTTGCAGATGACAAAGCTGATGACAGGCGCCAATAGCAAACTACAAGACTTTCTCAACATACCGACAGACAGTGCCAGTGCGTGTGGAATGAAGAACAGCATTGACAAGATGGTCACTGGTGACGGCAATGAGTCCAGCTCAAGAAGCTGGACATCTTTAAATACTTGATACTCACCCTCTCCAAAGATGGCAGACATCCGCTTTAGGGTCGACCCAAATCTGGTTGGACCATGTCATTCCGGGTAGTTTAGAGTTAGGGTGGAGGGGGCTGTCGACGCCGAGGTAGAGTAAGAACTGGCTGGTAAATGTGAAGGAGTGGACTGTGGACTGGTCGTTCTACGCAAGACGTCATCACCACGGCCTGAGTGGCTGAGTGGCGAGCTTTGTCAGCCACTGGGCCCATCCAGTTGTTTACTCTCCCCCATCACTCCAGCAACCAGCTCAACCCTTCGTCAAATGATACCAGTCGGTGTATGTATGTATGTATGCCTCTAATCATGTAGGAACGCGAGTATTCATGTTCATGTGCATTCCATATACTGGTATGCTTATGAGTGTGTACTCGTGTTAGGTGCATATGTATTTCTGTGTAGGTGCACTTGTATTTACTTGTCGGAACGCATATATTGTAGCATATATTCATGTGTAGGTGCGTGTGGATTCATGTAGTGTTCGTGTATATTTGAGTGTGTGGGTGCGTGCGTGCTTGTATGTGTGTGTGAGTGTATGTAATAAAGACCATAATATTTTGTTTAAAAAGACATTTCTTGAATATTTTGTAAATTAGAAATTTTTGTCCCATTTGTTTACTTCTCTCTAACAACATGCATGCATTTAATTATTGTCTAAAAGCGCTCTTTGTGCGCGCGCGTTCGTTTCAGTGCCGACGTAGAACGCAACGGCATGAACGAGTGTTTAAGCAAGCAAACGGCAGGCTGCGGCATCGACAACAAAGAGATGATGGTGGTGGAGAAGATGCTAGAGAAAGCAGACAACGACACTAAAGTCACATGTAAATTATGTATGTTGCCTCTCTTGTTCCGCCCTCCCCCCTCCGCTTAGTTTTCTTCGGTTCATCCATTTGGTTTAGTTTTGTTTTGAACAAAATACATCAAATCAAGCATCTCTCTATTTATCTGTGTGTGTGTGTGTGTGTGTGTGTGTGTGTGTGTGTGTGTGTGTGCTCGGGCACTTGGAACCATTTAGTTGTGTGTGTGCGTGCAGTAAGGTTAAATGTAGGTTTCTGTGGTTATTGTCTGACAAAGAAGGGGGGGTGAAATTGGTGTTTCACGCCGAACCAGCAACAAACTGTATATCACGGCAAGGCAGCCAGCCCTGTAAATAGATGCCACATGCAGAGAAAGAACAGCATGCCCAACAGGAGAGCTGAACCCAAGACAGCCAACCCTCACTGTATTGGTGACAGGTGCTAACCGTTGTGCCGTCGGACCGCCCTATTGTCTGACAGTGTTACTGTTGTCTGAAAAAAGCATGCTTATTTTATTTTATTTTTTTTTACAGTGAGCATGTTCTCGTTGCGGTCTATGAATCCTTATTTGATAGTTTATGGTTATAGTCTAACACTGTGTAGTTTCTGTTTGACAGCGTGCCCAAACTACCAACACGCTTTTTGGTGCGCCGGCTTACTGAACAACACCACGCGGCCTCTTTCTCGCTTGTGCAGGTGAGTCTGCCTCCTGTGGGAGGGTCAGCGAGGCCACAGTCAAATCTTTGTGGCGCTGGTAGCAGTAGAAAGGAAACGGAAATCACACACCGTGGTCATATATATTCTGACATGTAAAACGCATCTTAACAACACGAATTGATCTTTACTCTGAGAGCCTAATTAGCTTAAGCTGCATATAAGAACTTATACCCAGTCTCACGATTCATTTATTCGAAAACTCGCATCATCTTCAAATTGTGTGTGGACTTTGAGCTGTTGCATGTTATACCTTATTTGATCATCTATTTATGACAATTAATTAAGTAATGCCATTTTTTGGGGTGAGGAGGGAGGTGTACTAATGCTGTACATGAAAGGAAATTTATAACAGTGAGCGCTTGCACCCGCACACGCACATTGTGCTAAACGGGTATCATGAATTGTGTCAGCAGGCATAATGATTGCACCCGTTTGTAGCGTGCACCTGTGTTAAGTATTTTTCTTGATGGCCTGCAGGTACCACGAAGCAGCACTACAATGCGTCACGTGCACACTGGCTCGCGACATGCTGCTCCAGCTCCTGAAACAGAACCTGTCGCCGGACTTGCTGGATGTCTGCCAGTCGAAATGCCAGGATCTCCATCTAGTCTTGCTTTCACTGGAATACTGCGCACAGAAGTACAGCTGGACTTCCACCTCAAACTACACCTGCACGTCAGTTAATATTACAAACTTTTTCAGCATTTTTTGCTGAGAATTGCAGAAAACAGTGAGATGACAAGATTAGTTGGTCATAATATTGTCAAGAGCCCCCTCCCCAAGTAGGGCTATCAGGCTGTTGATGTTTTTTTTTTAACTTTTTAGTTTATCTGATGTTCTTATACTAGGTTTTGATCGTAGATTAGATCTTAGGTCTAGCGTGTGAAGTTCTTATATCAGCTTCAGTTGCTGTGGGGTATGACTCTGTTCCTTTCTTTCTTTCTACAGGCAAGTGTGGGATGTCACTTCCTGTCTGAGAAGTCACCAGGTCGAAGATCTTCGATGTGAGGACATTGGTCGACTGGCAGAGAGGCTCATCCCTGGTCTCACATCAGCAAAGGATCAGTGTGCCACGACAACAACAACTACCACTACAATGATCACAACTCCTACCACCACCACCACAATGATGCCAGCTACCTCAACATCTCCCACCACCTTAACACCTCCCACCACCACAACACCTCCCACCACCACAATGTCAACAACAAGCACAACAACAACAACAACAACAACAACAAGCACAACAACAACAACCACTCCATCAACCACAAGCAACACCATGACTACTCCTTCAAGCACCACCACAACTACACCAACAACCACATCTGCTACAACTACTACTGTCACTACTGCAACCATTCATACAACAGTGGGTAAGTGTGCAGGACACTACATGCTCTTCATCTCTGCTTTCTGTCAAACTTTGGAAAGCCATGAAATCATGAATAAACGTTCAAAAACAACTTTACAAAAATAATTTGCATACATAATAGTAATTGCTAGAGGCATGTAGCGGTCCGTTCCTGGAATAAAGGAAGTATTAGTGATTACTGCAGGTGTTACATGCATTTTGCTCTCATGCAAGTGCTCTACAGCTGTTACATCATTATATGCTACAGATTTCTTTGTTTCATATCTCATGCAATTGTTCTTATAGCATTACACGTTACAGCTCTCTTTGTTACACATCTCATGTAATTGTTCTATGGCTGTTACAGCATTACACATATGTTACAGATCTCTTGCTGTTGCGCAAATCTCTATTACAAACATGTCTGCCTGACGAGCTGACCACAAAGCAGCCAGACACAAGTCATCGTTCCATCCCATTGAACATATCGTCATGCATGTGAGCGGATTTTTTAAAGCTGAGTTGCCCATTGTAACAATGTCAAACATTACAAGTTTGGGAAATAGTTTTGTTGTAAGTGGATTTGCCTAGCTGCTGATTAAATAAAACTGAAATTTTTGTGTTATACTGTACTCTTACACATTTTATGCAGTTTATTGACTCGTTCAAGCGAGGAACCAATAATAATAACATTGATTCAATTTTTGAAGACTTGTATAAAGTTAAAGTAGATAATATTTTCTATTGAATATACACATGTATTAACGATGCAGGCAACGTTCCACCACACATGTTGTGCAGGTCCAGTCTGAGCAGCATGTGTTCAACACCGACAAATATCATGGCTGAACAGATGAGAGACTGAAGCAAAGTTCTGTAAAAATGGTTCTACAACATTGTCATAATACTAATGAAGGGTACTTTGTGTTACAGTCACTTGCTGCAATTCGAGGAGTGCCTCTCAAAGATGCCAGCCTGCATGAGCAGTAGTCAGCTCAGTGACTGTTACACTAGCCTACCTGAGCACCTGCAGATGTTAGCGAGGAAACGAGCACAATGCTTGTCAATGATCTACAGGGCAGCAGCCGACATGGAGCTCATCAAGTCAGTAAATTATGCAAAAGCTGGAGAGCACAGCAATGGGCGCAAAAGCTTTTCAAGTTTTACCTGCAGTAAAGGTATTTATTCTTCCTCCTCCCAATTAAATCTTCATCTTCTCTTACAAGATGGAAAGCTAATGCATCTCTATTTACTCCATAGTGCAGTTATTACATCAAACTTTCATGATGGATTACTATTGTTTTCTGCCCTTGTTATTGTGGGTAGTATATGGCGGGAACTAAAAATCAGATTCTGATGATTAAGTGATGCTTTGCCTCGTGCATGTTTTCTTCAGCGACTATAATGGCCTTGGAACTTGTACACAAAGCAGAGAACTGAACTGAACTGTTTATTTGATAGGTCATCATCAATAGAAACATAAACAGGCATAAGACGTGAGATGGGTATTTACATTCTTATCGTTTCTACCACTCAGCCTTTAGTCCCCCTCCACACACACACACACACACACACACACACGTGCAAGTGCGCGTACATGTACACATATAATCACACACACACACACACACACACACACACACACACACACACACACACTGCGCATCAGTTGACCATCAGTCATCACAACGTTCAGTTTACTTAAAATGATCTACCAAAGACAGGCACATGATATTCGACATAATATTACATAGCACCTTTACAAATTACATTTGCACAAATCATTCTTAGTTCGCCCTTCATCTTTTTCTTCCATATACAACACACGCACTCGCACGCTAATACACAAACGTACACGCCCACAAACACGCACCAGGATATTAGACCATCGACCCTAGCCTGCTTAACATTTGAGAGGCCAAGCCTGTGAATCTAATCACATGAGCTCACATTATTTATAAAGTATTTCCAATACTCCCGTTGTTCACTGCACTTCCTTAATGCATAAAAAATATGCATCGCGGCTTTTCGTATGATGTTCATTTCCCCAAGACAGCAGATGTCATCTGCTGGGACCCGCTGTTTATCAGGGTGCAAGATGCTTGGCCCTGATATCAACATTGGTTTGACACTGTAGCAGAAAATGTTCTTCATCTTCCTTTGTCTTGGCAGAAAGGGCAGTCTTTGTTAAAGGTGTTTGAATATCTGTTATTGATAGTTATATTTTGCTAATTCCTATTCTAAATCGTTTTGAGTATTTCTGAACTTTTTATAGTTATTACTGAGAGGTGCTTTTCTGGTTCAAACTCCGTTTTAAACTGTCTATAAGCTAAGTACCTATCGCTCGACTGTATTTTGTTTTCCCATTTTTGTACAAAGTAATCTTTCAATCATTGTTTGAGTAATAAGCTAAAACCCCTAGCATCTTATACCCCACCTTGTTCAAATATGTGTCTGTCTGTAGTTCTGTGGGATATCTTCTATTGCTTTTACCCATGGTAGTTTTAAATTTAGCTGCATGTTGTATGCTTGGTTTTGGGAAACTTGCAGAGAGAGAAAGAGAATGCCCAGGATGTTGCCACAACAAATTGTTCAGTTTTCTCCCTTCCTTTCAGGTGCAGCTATTTGGAGAAAAGGAGATGCCTATTTAGTGCTAATAGTGATACTGTATACCTACTTCATGTCAGGATCACCTTGCTAACTGTTGTTACAATAAAGGCCCCAGGACTCTCTACAGAAAGATTACCTGTGTGTTTGAGTAGAGATCATGAATTAACTGACATAGACTAGCCACTATCAGGATAAACAACAGTGAGTTAATTATAATCTGCACCTTATTTTGTCTTGTTCCTTCTTTGTTATGAGGGGGTCATGTAAAACTCTTTCCAATTAATGCACAATTTATTTGACAGTTTTGACATAACTCATGTCTAGAATATAATGCCATGTTTACACCTGTGTACTGTATGCATAATCCTTCCTCCAGTCTGTACCTTTTGAAAAGTAGTGATAGATGAACATAGTGAAACCAAAACTTTTACATGAAAAGTTTTTAACATGTAAATATTTAATTATAATAATTCAATTTGTAAAACAATTTTCCATGTGAATGCGAGCTCTATGACCTGCACCAAAGACTACAAACAAACTGACAGTCAATCAACCAAGAACCATAAGCCTCAGCAAACAGATGACACCATGACAACATGAACTAACACTGGAATCTGAATTATTATGAATCTGAAAGGTTGTGCCGTAAAAGACTGTGAATTTTAGTCACCGTTCTCTACTGTTGCTTTTCTTCTCTCATACCATTAAATTTTATCAAAATACCAACACTTTTATGCTTCACGCACATACAAGAGTTAATAATTATATATATATATATATCCGATGCTTGCACGTGCCATCTTTTTTCTTAATAAAATTTAGCACTTTTATTCCTTTCCACTGGAACAGTAAATAAATTAAAATTAATCACAACGGTTGTGCTCAAGTGTCCAAATAAGATGAGTGACATATGGTATCACATATAAAGTCAATTATCTGCAAGATCGTGATGGTAATAATTTTAATAACACAAATTAGTACATTTTAATTTCTTGTCAGACACTGCATGATACAGTAATGCCTCACTGTGAGTTTTAAAGGCATCTAGTTTTTGAACATTTTCACTATCATTAAGAGAACTCTTGTCATAAGTCAGTTCTGAGAGGTCAGACAAAAGACATGATTGAAAATCTTTGTGCTACTAAGATGACATTCTGACCAAATGCTTTCCAGTGCCTGTGATCATATAAACATGATCATGTAGTTTAATCTTATTTTTGCAAAAGATGACCAGGTGCTTTTTAAAAAAACTGTCTTGTAAATGTTTGGTATACAACATCTGCACATCTATATTCTAAATCAACACCCAAGCATCTTGAATTTTAAAAAAAAGACCCAGACTATTTTAAGTCAATTGAAGTTTTGAGGAGGGATTTAAGGAGTTACATCAAATCAGAAACTAAATCAATGAGTTGTTTCAAATTATGACTAAAATCTAACAATTTATGTAACAGTAAACTTTGTCTCAGCACAAGCTGCAGTGAATACTCTCTCTTATATCCAGTAGAAAGACAATACAATGATTCAGGATTTCAAATACAGTCATGATTCTATCAATGCTGATTACAAAATTGTCTGCAGCCTCTGAATGGAATGAATTCAAAAAGTCTTTCCATTGAATCCAAGATTCTCACGAGGTACATCTGTGATCTTGATGTAAAACCTGAAACAGTGTAACTTCATATTAATAATTATCAACAGCATGCTGCTGAGCAATAAAATGCTTATTATTATAAGAAGTTTGTTTAATAAATTCCATACCCATCTAAAGTTGATAATAAGCAGATATTTATCATTTATGCCATAAATGATTATATTTTCTTGCCAAAATCAAAAACATTATATGCAGACATAGACTATAGTCTATGATGCAGAATAGTTTGGGTTGTCTTTTTACATTAAAACCCAAAATAACTGCCACTGAAAATGTCATCATTTACAAACTATCTGTACATTTAGTAAAATATTTGCCACCATATGACACTGGATTTCTACAATTTGTCCTTTTTTTCAATTTATCATACAAAATGCGTTTCAACTGGTAATAAAATTGCAGTATTTTTGCCTCTTTCGCTTATGTGTTTTTGAGTGCAAAGTACCCAAGTTTTTGTTGGCTATAATGATGAAGAAGAAATTTTTCTGTAGTAACAGAGAAATATTTTTAATTGTGAATCTTGGAAGTCCCCTCCGAATCCTCGTTTCCTACTGTAAGTGTAAAGTCCTGTTATATTTTAACCTGTGATGGAAATGTGCTTGCACAAAACAATCAGAATAATGTTTCCTTGTGTAACACCCACGACAGACGAGAAAATTTTTCATGTGTATTTACACATTTTTTTTTTTACAATTTGTCTTAGTAACTTTGCTTTATTATTTTGTGTATGTATTAATTTGAGTGTTGTCGCGGATCTCAGACGAGACCGCGAGACCAGAGAGGGGAAGTAACTCTCCCGGTTCCCATGTGCTTTTTTTGTGAGAGACGTGGTCCTGATGGGCCCTGGGACGAGTTTGTCCTAATTCAGGGCAAACGTCTCTTTCTCTCCGTATTTTCTTCTTATTTCGGTTCTGATGTTGGTTTCCCCCTCATGTTCTTTTTCTGTTTTCTCCTCTTTTTGCGCAAAGACGCAAGGGAAACATTTTGGAAGGGGGGGGGGGGTAGTTTAGGAGTATGTGGGGAAAACCCTGGTAAACTCAGGTATCACTCGTATGCCAATTCGGGGTACGGTAACATATTGTGCACAGTTGAGGGGGCAATCCACACAGATTTCCTGGAACGAGCTCTATACCCTTTTTTCCTTTTGTTCTCCTTATTGTTTTTTCGTTCCCCGTCTTTTTCCTTTTCCCTTGTGTTTCCTGCTGATCATGTAATAAATAAAGAAGAAGAAAGAAGACCATGCTGTTTTCCGATCATTTCCTGTGTGCTGGCTTGGTATCAAGTGTCTCCCCCCACCATACACACTCACCAGTTTGCTCCGGTTTACACTTGTCAAAGCCACCTTGTCCTATTTGTAGCACCTTCTTTATCTTTTAATGACAGGATCACTTAATTTGTTCCTTCCCTCACCTTAACATATGTATATATATATATATTCACACCAAAAAAAAACACACATGCACATGCACGCACACGTGCCCAGATTCACTCACTGCATCCATCAAATATATATATATACTGATGAAAAAAGCATAAACTTTACAATGTTGACAATAAAAAGCAGGTTTTATCAAGCATGGTGATGGGGGTGAGGTGTAAGAGGGGAGAATTCATACCTGTCCTGAGGGATGCCATGTGCCTCCTGTATGTGATGCCCAATGGCTGCAATCAAACGCTTGTTTTTTGCACCTCTGACTGCTCCCAGACTTTCCAGCTCTACCATGCCATGCGGATATCGGTCCCACCAAAAATCATCATCTGACCTGGGCTGACACGCACAGACACATACTGCAACAATAAAAACATTTACACACTTGTTTAGTCCAAGAAATATGACAGCATGAAAGTTAAGGTATTTGTGTTCATTGCGATGTCAAGTCAGCAAAACAAATTTTTTGCATGCTCTATCTCTCTGTCCTCTACAGACATACCAGACACGCCCTCCTGCGTGCTGCCCTCGGACACGTCAGCGGAGGTAACATCATCACTCGCGGGTGCCGCCCGCTCGCTGTGTGCGACCTCGCCCGTCCTACCTGTATCACCTGTCCTGCTCGCCGCGTGGCTTTGACTGTCCCCCACAGGTACAACACGCGCCATTTCCTTAGGACAGAGCCCCAAGTCAGAATTACTCTGCAGGTCGCACGCTGAAACCTGAACGGTCAAGCCTTGACCACGCGCACGCGCACGAGTCAGTACCCTCATCTGTTTCTTACTAACGTTACTCGCTACCACTTTCGCACTTGTGACGGATGTCTCTCTCGCTAAACTGACCTTCTGACCTGTGTCTACACAGCTCATGCCGACACCCGTCCCTCCTCTCCGGGTCAAGCGCGGGACTCTCTCCTTAACCCTTTCTAGTTTTCCGACGCGCTTTCATTCCGAGCCGTTGTCACCGCCTGAGTTACCGGATGGGGACACTGTCGCGAAATGTGACCCTTCTCGCCGCACCCGTAACAAGTCACAGGACTGTTCTTGTCCTTTCCTCTAGTCTTACTGTCTACTGCCTTCTGTGACAACTGTTCTAGCGTGCTACACACTAACCTACTAAGGTCTTGGAATGCCTTCAGTAGTTCACTTTCTGATGTGTTTTCATGAACACTTCTGACAGCTTCTTGATCCTCAGGTTTCCTACTTTCAAACCTCTCATCAAACGACTCGAACTCGCTAGCCAGAGCTACAGCTTCGTGAATGGACGAGGGGTGATTGAACTGAACATGCCTCCTCAAGTCCTTGGATGTAAGTCCACTTACAAACTGGTCAACAACTATGATTTCTCTTGCTTCTGCTGGCATGTTGGGGTATGCGTTAGCAGCAAGACGATTCAACACAAAACCATACTCTGCGACATTTTCGTCTTTCCTCTTGAACCTAGACCTGAACTCAGCTCGCTTTAGAGTTTTAGACTTTCTCTTTCTACAGGGTCGAATCTGCGCTCCAGAGCTGTCTTAATAGCATCAAAGTCCTCTAATTCTCTTACATTCAGCTCACCTAGAACCTGTTGAGCATTACCACGCAGGGACATGGCTAAGTTCACTCCTTTCTCTGCATAATCCCAATCATTCCATCTAGCCACTGTTTCAAAATGACGGAGCCAATCTCTAAAATCGCCTTTCGTGCCTGTAAACACGTCTGGAAGCCTTTCTTTTCTTTTACCAGGAAAAGTACGATTGAGAAATGTGCTGTTTGCAGCACTTCTGTTCTTAGACCTAGAACTAGAGCATTGGCTGTAACAGCTGCTACATGAACCTTCATCACTGCTGCTGCTATCATTACTAGGTCTACTAGATCTGGGGGACCTTTGACCTCTAGTCCTACGTTTCTCGTTCCTGTTCTTAGTTACCTTCTGAAACCAGCTTGTCTTCATAAGCACAAAGATACCTAAGAACACAACTAGCGCAACCACCAGCGCACACAAAGCGACTGTCAACAACATGATGGGTACACAAAGTGCGTAGAGAAAACGCTACAGCCTCTACAAAAATCTGAGACAGCAACTGGCTGTCCAGCGAACACATAAAACTGAGCAGAACACACTCACTTGAAAAACCGGGGCTGAACACACTCGACAGAAAACTATCCGGGTCACGGCACCAATTTTCTGTAACCGGACTGACCGGTCGCTACGCATTCACACTACACTAGCCCTAGCGCCATAAATCAGTCCGTTCCTCTTTTTAGTTCCAGGGGAGAGGACGGAAGTTCCCAAGGAGAACTTTCTTTCTATCTAAAAGTCCTAGCTCTCGTTAGTCGGGTGCCTTGTCTAACATCCTGCCTCGCGTTGTGTTCTTTTTTTTTCCATCTATCTACGGCACCCGCACTCAGCCGACCTTGGAGTCCACAAAAGACCCTGCTTTACTCTAAACCAAAAGTGTGTTCTCTGCGGTGTATCTCTCAGCTCCTGTGATCATTGCTTGTGTTCTGCTGCTCAACACGATTACAATAGACGACACAATTTCTTTCTCGCTACTGCATGATCCTCATTAATTTCGCTCACACAACGAGGACATATACATCACGCTAGCATACGGACTAAGACACTTACACAAGTGAGTAAATTCAAAGACATAGAGTTTATTCACATAATGCACACCTATAACTACTAGAATCCCTATCCTAACTTACCTACCTAGCTACATCCTAACACCTAACTCCCTGGGGTGGGGTGGAGCTACGAGAGCCTCTTTTCAGCGGACCAAGCTACCTTGCGGTAGGCTTGATACTTCTCTCGCACTCGAGGGGGGGGGGATGCAGGGATGGGGAGGTAGTTGAAGTAACGAGAGCCTCTTTTCAGCGGACCAAGCTACCTTGCGGTAGACTTGACACTTCTCTCGCACTCAGGTGGGGTGGAGCTACGAGAGCCTCTTTTCAGCGGACCAAGCTACCTTGCGGTAGACTTGACACTTCTCTCGAACCTCGAACCACCAGTTTACTGCTCGTCCAAGCAGGACCAGTTGCCTTTCGACAGACAGGTCAAGAGACTGACTTTTCTCTGGTATTTATACTGAAGTAGCTGGGTGCTACGTCACCCATCGTGCGGTCAGCCTGCCTCGCGATGCTCCGCTCGCGCGACCAAGCGTGGGGTGGAAGGGGGTGCGGGGTAGGGGGAAGAACGCACCGTCAGCGGTACAAGCTATCTAGCGCTCCCGCTACACATCTATAAAATATGGCATATTTGTAAACTTTGAAATATTTTTATGTAACTCAGTGGTTTTAACTCAATAATATAATCATGATTTTTATAAAGTTTTATGAAGTAGTTTTTAAAATAATTATTCATCTCCCATGCACTGCACACTAGAAACGATGGGAATTCTTTGTTATTACACAGTGTTGAAGACTTCACTTTTTTCGGGGCCAGCTGTAGGTAAGGGCAGTGCCTATTTCCTTTATCCTGCTGCCTTGCGATCCGCAACCCTCTTATGAGTCAGGTTCCTATTCCAGCCAGCTGGATCCACTGGGGAAAGTTTGATGCACTAAAAGGGTATCGAACCAAGCGCCTCTCAGTTTGGACGCCAGCGCTTTAATGACTGGTGCATCAAAAAGAGAAACTGGGGCCGACATATTTCTTTCCTCACACGTTTAAAGCATTGTTTGTGTGTTTTTTTTAAATAAATGAAGATAGCTTAATTTTATTCTTGTCTTGTTTATTTGGCAGGGACTTCATTTACGAGACTTGTGCTCGGGTTGTAACTCCACCTTGTCCGAAGCGTAGTATATAATTATAGTCACCTCCCTTGCAATATCCATGGCACTAGGTTGTGCCTGCAAACCTGTAACCGTTTCCGCCGCAGAAAACTGTTTTCGTGCAAACCCGCGAACAGACAAACGCAGTTTGAGAATCCAGTATCTCTAAACCTTATTTAATGAATATAACACAACTTTCACTGGCGATAAAAGGAATGACAATAAGAATGACATTTTTCTGATTGATTATTAATCACCTAAATCCGTTTGTTTTCTTTCTTTTAAAAAAAACTTCATATGTATAACTATTGGTATATTCTAATACCTAAGTTCTTAAAATATCTCTCATGCCACTTCAGGACCTTGAGTGTATTAAAATACTAAGTACTAAATACTATTAAAATACTAAGGTTTTTACCTTTCTACCTCTTCAGGTTTTCCCAATTCCTTTGCAACAAGACTTGACGTATCTGTCAAAAAAGATTTCGGAATTTTTCCTGTTGGCAGGTTCGTGTTTAGTACAAACACTGGCATTTTATTTATATCAATTACGCCTTTGTGAATTTACCAACAAATAAACAATGACAATGACCAACTTTATTTGTCCCAGTGGGCAATTGGAATATGGGAATGTGCTCTGGTTCAACAATGAAACAAAAATAAATAAAAGAAATAATTGAGAAAATTGAAAAAATGAAAAAAGAAGTGGGCAAGTAACATATGTCATATATATATATATATATGTACAAACAACTTACAACAAGGAAATCAAGTATGCACCTACAACATCACACACACACACACACACACACACACACACACACACACACACACACACGCATCATTGACAGCTAATCTAAGATTGAGTAACTGGACTGCAGATGGTACAAATGATTTCAGGTGTCTGTTACTCTTACAAATAGGCATGGCATAGCGTTTACCTGAGATTAATAATACAAATTCTTTTGTAAGTACATGTTCAGGTAATGATAAAATGCATGGAGCTTTCCGCACTATTTGCTGGTCACAAAAAGATGCTAAATCCCTCTGTTTGATACCAGTTATCTTAGAACAGATGTTCACAACACATTCAGACTGTTCCTATCATGGACAGAGAGATTGCGAAACCAGCATACAAATGAGAAAGATAGAAGACTCTCAATGATTGACTGGTAAAAACGGCCTAAAATAACTTGGCTAACTGAAAAGCTATTTAACTTACGCAAAAGATACATTCTTTGTTGGCCACATCACCCAGCGTATTAGTCCCCTCAGAAGTAGCCATGGGACAGCCTATGAAAGAACGATATGAGTAGCTGTAGATTAAAATTACAGATAGGGCCTACATGGTATACACCACCAGTAAATTGTGTTTAGTTACTCATTTACAAAGGAAAACATGTCGCAGCAAACAATCATTTATTAATGGCCTACGCTTCTTCCACGAATAATAATTTATATGTTTCATCGTGCCCAAGAACACATGTAATTTGGGCCTTAAAGGCCTAGTGTTTGTACTGAAAACATTCAGAATACTATACAAATACAGGAATACAGTACTCACAATGAAACCGCTGTGGAAGAATAATTAGAACAAGTTACAGAAGCAGAATCTTCTCCGAGAAGCAGCAGACAAATATGACGACGTGGCACATTCCTTGCATCCACGTGCACGCAACCGCCTTCCCACCGGAAAGGTCAGATGCGCCGCCTACCGGGCATTCTTGAAACAGCACATCGCGATTTGGCCGGAGTATCGTGGCCACTTCGCGAAATGGCCGGCCAAAGTAGAATATACACTGATCGTTTCAAGTACATCAGCTAAAGTGAGAAATGGCCGGCCAGTTCGAGAAATGGCTGGACTTCGGGCTTTGGCCGTAACATATATATTCGTAGGGGGTAGGGTTGAGAGGTGGTACTCGGTCATTTGGAATTTTTCGAATGTGGTACTCGTCTGGAAAAGATTGAAAACCACTGCTTTAGACGACGTCGAAGTTGGGATTTAGAATAAAATATATTTAGCCTGTTAGACAGCCAATGTAAACAGATACTAAACGGGGGCCGAGGTCTTTTCACGTCTCTAAGCCACTTACAGATCGGTAAAGGCTGGCTGAGTCTGTAAAGCCCAACCCGATTGCTGAGCAAAAATCGCTGGAAACAGAGCACAAAGTATCACAAAAACATATTCCGACATATTTTATGACAAAGAGACATGAAAGATTTTATATTAATAATTTTCTCTTAAGCACACCTGGATTTGTCGAGAAAACAGGAAGTGACGAAATGGAAGTATTTCCAAAAATAGCGACCTCTGTACTAGCTGAAGTCGAAGAGAAAAGATGCAATCCTCGGTAAACGAAAACTGACCAGGACACATTGTGGTGTTCCTGAATGTTCTCTTCGATACTCAGATAGAGTTAGTTTGTACTCCTTAAGGAAATCCTAAAGATAAATGGTCTAAAAGCTTTCAGGCGTGAAATAAAAATATAATTCACCAGAAGAAAAATATTGTTGTATTTTTTTAAAAAGTTAGAATCCCTCTCCCAAAATCTCGCAACTTGATTTCTGTGTCGTTATCGCTTCAAACGATTGTACTGGCCTATAGTCCATCGTAGACCAAACGAATTAGAAATTTCTTACACAGCTCTGTTTTTGCAGATTTTGATTTATAGTATCAGGGTTAGTCCCAGTGGTCTTATAAATGGGTAATTAAAAATGTGCTAAGATGCTTTAAATAACACGTGTAACGGTAATACTTACTGTATAAATATAGACTAACAGAAAACAATAATTTAAAAATGTCGGCCTCGATAGTGATTAACAATAACAATGGCATCTCCACTGCTGGAAATGCATTCTTGAAACGTCCAGCTGGATTGCAAGTTTGGCGAACGTATGGCTAAACAAGTTAAACATGTTATCCATAAATTTTAAAATCCAAAATGTTCGCCCTTAAGTCACATTTTGCTGTAACCGCCACACACAAACGTTCGACGTTTGGACAAATTGGACAACCGTTCACTATTTTCCTGCGTTCGTTCCCTGCGTCGACAATGCATTTATTTTAAGAACGAGTATATGGGCGTGTAGAGTTTCTTGTCTCAAAACATAGTTGCGGAAAAGCACACACTTGGTGTTTCCTGATTTGCTCACTGTTCCAGATGACAACAATTAGAGCTAGAGAACAAAGGAAGTTTCGAAATACGTACATGTACATGTCGGTGCCTTTCCGTGTCTGTTATCATGTGTCGACTAAGGGTCACTGAATAAACAAAAATGTGGAAACGAATAGCTCAAAGTCCGTCTTTCACGAGACAATATATAACAAATCACCAGATATAAGTAAATGGCGTGTATGGACAAGCTACACTTGGCACGGACACCTAACTGTAATGTAGCTTTAAATTTAATAAATACAAGGCGGCAGAATGATGGCAGCCAGAGGATGCGGGTGAAATCAAATTAACATAAATTTACTGCATCAAAATCTGACCCAGTTCATCCTCAATTGGTAAAATCGAGGTTACTAATACTCATAGTAATACTAAAACTCAGTATCCAGAAACAACTAAAAATCATTATATCATCAAACAACTAAAAATCATTATATCATCAAACAACTAAAAATCATTATACCATCAAACAAGCTAAATCCAATCAGCGTTAAGCCAGCGGTAATAATCAAATGCATCAAAATACCATGCTTTGTTAGCTACATCAATCACTCCTAAACACTAATTAAAACATTCCCTCTGAGTCTTTAGCCAGAAACATCTCTCACTGGTTGGGTCCAGACCTGAGTGTCCAGCAAACAATGTAACAGATAAATACTCACAGTACTTTACAATCTGTACCATATTCAGGACCCACTGACTTACACATGGCCTAACTAGCACACGTCCCAGTTCTAGACAGCCAGCAGACAAAAAATGTCAAGACAAGGCAAGGCGACGAACTGTCTCACGCAGCAGAAGTAGTAGTCGGTGAACAGGTTCACCAAAGGTGAGAAACTACCTTGGTAGCTAAACTCCAAGAGGCAACACGGAAAAAGAGGTTCCCCTTAATTGGTAGTCGACCGCTAAACAAGGCTTCCACCAGTGAAATACTCCAAAGATAGTCTGCCACGGGGAAACTAGTGATGACTGAAGTGGCAAGAGGCGCAGTGGCCAGGGAAGACTTTACAGTTCCAGTCCCTGACGGGTGGGACACATAGACCAGTGGCAATAGATAGAGGACACCACGAGGGGGCGGTATTAAAGACCAAGCTGAATGGTTTGCGTTTTTTGCAGATATCGGTAGATATAGGAGATGTAAACCTAACCTATAAATTTCAGCCTTCAAAACCCATCCGTTAATTAATTATCCGCTAGCAAAGTACGCGATTCGCACCTGCGATCAACGAGCGCCGTTAACAATGTACTACGTCACACTAGTGCACCATTCACAACATTGGCAGCAGTCAACACCAAACAGAGAGAGAGTGAGCGACAGTTGGGATTATTCGGACGTTACAGTCTGCTTTTCTCGTGCTCAAGTAACAGTTTTTCAAAACCACGAGAAATTTAGACTTTCAGCGTCCGAATAACCCGAACTGTCACTAATTATTTAAACAAAATAGACACTCAAACATGGAAACAGAAATAAAATATGAGTGGTTCCTATCATTTAAAGATAATCTACCTTAGGCCTAAATGCAAACCAAAGATGATTTGAGCCTTCTATGGAACTTCTCTCAGGTTGCCCAGTTTGTTGAACAACTACCATAGAAGATGAAGAGCATTTCCTGTTCAGATGCCCGTATTATAAAATTATTCGAAAAAATAACCAACTCTTCTAATCACATACTACTCAAAGAATAGAGGTTTACCTATCACTTACTAATGAAGAGCTACTGATATGTTTAGCGAAATATGTATCCGAAGCAAATAAAATGCGATTAAAAGAACTAGAATCAATAGGTAGAACAGAGACCATTTGAGATCATTTGACTTTTAAGTTTCATTTTTTTCCCAACTGTAGCCACCTTTAAATAGATCGGAATATTTTCAAGGCAATGGAGTGACACATGCAAGGTAAGTAGTGTGTGCATGTGTTAAGCTTCAATGTATGATGGCCAAAGACATATTATGTGGAAATGTAATCTGATTGTTGTAGAATATTCTGCTTTGTATTAGCACTATATATATATATATATCCCCATGTCAAAATGACTATGAGCCATCGACAATAAAAGATGTCATGTCGTGTGGTGCAAGAATTTAAAAACATATTTCTTTGGCCTGTTTCTCTCAATAACAGCCAGGCCTTCTCATTCTTTTGTCTCTCTGCTGATCCCAAATGCTTTGTCTTCATGTTTTTTTCTGTCCGTTTCAGTTGTCTTATTATTTTTGCACTGCATGTTCATGTCCTCTTTCTTTTTTCTCTGAATTTCGTTAGGAGTTTGCGTTGCGAGGGACTGGCGTGTTTTATTATTTCACGCCAGTTTAACAGCTAATGTGTTCTAGTACAGTGCTGTAGCCTGAGAAAAATCACATGACGGTGGTATAAGGTCTGTACCCTCAATCCACCATCTTCTCATCTTGGGGACAAAGCGCTTTGCCGCTTCCCTGCAGAAGCGTCTACCACATTATTGTGAAGCAGGTGGCCAGAAAGAAAAATTGATGGACGCAAAATTAACGACGTAGCAAAAAAAGCCCTGAGGTTTAGGATTAATTCAATGAATTCCAGTCTCATAATCCGATGTATGCACTAGTGTTGAAAGAAAGCAGATTGATTGATTGATTGATTGATTGATTGATTGATTGATTGATTGATTGATCTTTCATTTGTTCCTACATTAATTCATTTTGTATGCATTTTTCTTTTGTAATCAGCCTACTAAGGTTTGACCACAGACTTATGTCTGCGTGAAGACTGCAGCACACAACAGCATACTTCAGAATCTTCCGTTATCTACACTTGAATCTTACACACTCGTTGAATGACATCCGTTACAAACCCCCTTAAGCAAGCGCCAAATTGGGCACAAAATGTGTCGACTTTTTACTTATTATCGGAACTCATGCAGTACCAAAGGTTTCGCATCATAAAGCCGTTTCACTCACACTATAGCTTCGTCGACATCGACTACAACGCTCAGACTATCTCTGCTCGTCTTCTTGGTGTTGGTCTTGTCGTCGTTGCTGTTAGCAGTGGTGGTGGACCGCCTTATAATCTACACAAAAAACTACGAAGAAGAAGAATGAAACTCTTGTTAGTGTTAGCCAAGCTTGGTGAGTTCTTTGATTGACTGATCTTTGAATGTATGACTTAGGATATCGTTGGGCAGGGGTAGAGGGGGTGGGTTGGTGGCGCAGTGGCTAGAGCCTTAATATCACGACGATAAAGGTCGTGGGTTCGGATCTGATATTCATCTCTCTGGGTGTTACATCTGTTCGCAGAGCAGACAGTCGGTGGTTTTCTCAGGGTGCTCTGGTTTCCTACACTCTCTGCATGCGTGCGGGCGTACATGCTTAATGATAGTGGCCGACTCCGTGTGATATCTATTAAAAGTGCATTTCATGTCTGTTTGATGTTCAGTGGTACCTTGAGATACGAGCTGCTTGTAATACAAGTTTCTTGAGAAACGAGCTTCGACTCGGGCCAATGTCCTGTTTAAGATCCGAGCTGAATTCCGAGATACGGGCCGGCGGCCATTCGGGAAGCCGACCGGTAATTCGGGAAGTTGCCGCGTCGGGCACTCGGATCGCAAATCACGGGATCGTCACGACGTCGTCTCGTTCTTTCTCGCGTGTTACCCACAGAGTTAAGTCGTATCTCGTGCGTTGTGTTCGTTTTTGCATCATTTCCGCAGTTTTAAATAACTTTTTTTGTGTGATACGATGGGGCCAAAGAAAGTGAGTGAAAAGGACAGTGGTGAGAAGAAGAGATTGATGGCGATAGAAATAAAGCAAGAAATAATAGAAGAACATGAGCGTGGTGTACGAGTGATGGGTCTTGCCAAGATGTACGACCGCAGTACATTCACAATTTGCACAAAAGGATGCCATCAAAGGTGCAAATCCAGCAAAAGGAACTAAAATTCTGTCCCACTTAAGGACAAATATCCATGAAGAAATGGACAAGTTTCTGCTATTGGGGGTGAAAGACAAGGAGCTGGCAGGAGATACGGTGACGGAGACGATAATATGCGAAAAGGCACGCAGCATTTACGGCGACCAGAAGAAGAAAGAAAAGGCAGCAGAATATACTTTTAAGGAAATTCACAGCTGGTTCGACAATTTCAAGAAGAGAACGGGCATCCACTCGGGCTGGAACGGATTAACTCTATTTCAGTTATTTTTTAATGGGAATAATTAGTTTGAGATACAAGCTGATTGAGTTACGAGCTCAGTCACGGAACGAATTAAACTCGTATCCCAAGGTACCACTGTAGAAAAGGTACTATACAATTCAACAGATTTTATTTAGTTATTTATTTTCATTTCCTTGCAATTTATGACTCCTTGAATAATCATTCCTTTTCCTCTGTTACCTAAACGTAGTTAGACAATAACCCTAACCATAATTTTCATCCAGTTCACGCGTGAAGAAACAAACGCTCATAAGAGTTTATGCGGTCTTAAAAGCTCAGCTAGGAAAAGTTTGCTATAAATGTTTTTGTTAGTGGACAATTCCTTTAAGTATGTAATAATACGCATCTCAGTATATGTCATAGTTCAAGCGTCAAAAGGAGTCGTTTAACAGTCCATTCTTATAAAATATCCTTACGGCGAAATGTCCTAATTTAGTTTGTTTTCAAACAACTCTAATTCTAGTTTTCCTCACCATTTCTTCCCAAGCTGTTTCATTCTCTTCATATTTCCATATCCTGTTCTCTTCTGCTTTTTTTTTCATTTTCACCCTATCAATGAAAGACTGTACCGCAGACATCAGTGCACATACCCTGCTTGTGTTTATGACAATATCAGCATCCTGACAACAAAGAAAGTGTTGAAAGACAATGGTGCAAGGGTTCTACGTTCTGTTACCAGACACTTGTGTAAGTGTCTTGTGTTCTGTTATCAGACACTTTCCTATGTTCCGTTACCGGACGCTAGTGTAAGTGTTCTATGCTCTTTTACCAAACACTGGTATAAGTGTTGTGTTCGGTTCTCAGGTTCGCTTGTTGCCGTTGGAGTTGCCTCGAGTGACGTTGACCAGCAGCGAGACGCAGTCAAGGCTATAAACACCAGGCTAGAGCTAATGAGCATCACTGGAGACAGACCCTCACCTGCTGAACTCGGCCGTCTTTGCCGGTTCGTCGGTCCACCCGTTCGTCTTTGTGTGTGGGAATGGGGGTGGGTGCGTATGTGTGTGTAGGAGGAAGTGTGTGTGTGTGTGTGTGTGTGTGTGTGTGTGTGTGTGTGTGTGTGTAAAGCCAGCTATATCGATCTGAAAGGCATTCCTAATCAGAATTCTATTTATTACCTCTGTCTCATACGTCTGCATACTAACTATTGTCTTGAAAGCGCTTTGTGCAGTTAAGCGACTGTTGACATAAAACTGCAGTGACAATTAAAAAAATGGAGCATGATTCTGTCCGACAGAGAATTAATTAGCGCAGAAGGTCTATTCGTCGGAAAATGTAGTGCAGACAGAAATAGAAACATCCCAGGAGCCAGAGATGTGAAGAAACGGCTGACAGATTTTTGTCTGAAAGGTAAGTTCATTTGAAACTAGATGTCCCATGGCAAAGACAGCAACCACTCAGATTATGAAGATGGTGATGACCGAGGAGACTAATGGACGGAAAATATTTCAACTCTTTTGTGTTCATCGTCGTCGTCCTCCTCCTCCACCTCCTTCTCTTACTTCCTTACATGATAATACTTCAGCAGCTAGTTCTTCTTGCTCTTCTTTAAAGACCAACCTAAATGGTTTGCGTATTTTGCAGATATCGGTAGATATATGCGATATAAACATAACCTGTAAATTTCAGCCTCCAAAAACCATCCGTTAATTAATTATCCGCTAGCAAAGTACGCGATTCGCACCTGCGATCAACGAACGTCGCTAACAGTGTACTACGTCACACTAGTGCACCATTCACAACATTGGCAGCAGTCAACACGAATCACAGAGAGAGAGAGAGAATGAGTGACAGTTTGGATTTTTCGGGCGCTGAAAGTCTAAATTTATCGTGGTTTTGAAAAACTGTTACTTGAGCACGAGAAAAGCAGACTGTAACGTCCGAATAATCCCAACTGTCGCTCTCTCTCTCTGTTTGGTGTTGACTGCTGCCAATGTTGTGAATGGTGCACTAGTGTGACGTAGTACACTGTTAGCGGCGCTTATTGATCGTAGGTGTGAATCGTAGCGGATAATTAATTAACGGATGGGTTTTGTATGCTAAAATTTACAGTTTAGTTTTATATCGCTTATATCTACCGATATATGAAAACATCGCAAGCCATTCAGGTTAGTCTTTAAGACCTGCTGTGGTGCCATGTTTCCTAACGACTGTATAACGTTCAAAGCAAGATAATATTTCCAAAAGACAAGTTGAATACCCCAATTTCGTTCTCAAGATACACATCACCATTCACAGAAAGAGGGCAACAACACCGACACCAAGATAGTACGCGTATACGTTTAGATTGTAAAGACTAAAGCCAATGGGAGACCTGGAACTGTTTGCTAAATAGGGGTATATATATATATATAGACGTCACGAGTTTGTCCTCTTTCTATGCATGATGAAGTTTGTAGGAGTGTACCTCAAGAACGGATTCGGGATCTTCACATACCATCTTGATCCGAGCTTTACCCAGTCAAAAAGCACACGACGACGATGACAAAGAAGAAGAAGAAATAGCTATAATATTAACCCTTCTCTTCCCGTTGGTCAACAGGCTATAGTCAGTAAGTCAAAGAATGAACATGTTGTCGACACAGATAACGTTAACAACAGCACTAACATTTTGTGTTAATCATTTCTCCATCGCCAGAATGCCAGGAGTTTCTTAACTTAAAGGATTGCATCAGTAGGGTCCCTTCGAAGAACAACGCAACAAAATACTGTAGGTGAGAGTGAACTTGTTTTCTTTTTACAATTCTTACAGGAAGCTAGCAGCATTGTTGTAAATTTTGTGTAAATTAAGTAAATTTAGAACTCGAGTTATAAAGGACTGTAGCTGTTCAAAAGAAAACATTGCCAAACAAACCTAGTAGTTGTGGTTCTAAGTGCCGTGAGGATATCGTTCTAAGCCATCTAAGGTTTGGTGATAGTGTCAGGTAACGAGAGAAATCTAAGGAAAGTCAAAAAAAATAAGGAAAAGTAATACAAAAGGGACGAAAAAAATGATCAGATAAAATATACTATAAAAATATGAATTATGGCAATCTTGAAGAACAAACTACAAGAAAAAAGAGTTAAATAAACAACTCTAGAAGAAGAAAATGTCATCCACGAAAGCTTTTTTTTTTTAAGTTTGATAAATCTGCTATCTAAACAACAATCGTTCTTATTGTAAATTTAGAATATAATGTTGTGGGATTGATGCAGTCATTATTCAGAGGTACTCGGGGGCTGTGTTGCCAACTTAAGATGCGAGTTGAGAGAGTCCCTGTTCCTAGCGGCCCTGCCGAGCGCGTTCAAGGAGAACTTGTACGAGGAGGGCTGCGTGCCTCGTCCAGGTGACATTAGCTGCTTTCTGTCTCGGCCAGATAACTAACGGTGCTAATCCATCAATGATGAGCTTTGTATGAGGATTACTGATGGCGTGACTGGTGGTGCGCTGTTTGTTTCAATTTTCTTAAAATGTTTCCTTCTCGCTCTGAAGAAAGTTTAATAATAAAGACCATATTGCCTGCAAGGCGGTCAGAAAGACTCCTTTCATAGCACTAATTAATACCTTTAACTCAAAGTTGCAAATATGGTTTTCCAGCAATAAAAAGGACCTTGCGCCCTCTGTGTGTGTGTGTGTGTGTGTGTGTGTGTGTGTGTGTGTGTGTGTGTGTGTGTGTGTTATTGACTGACATTGTAAGGTGCCTGCTAGTGGCATGCGCTTGTTCACCTTGGTGCTTGTTTGTTTGTTTGCAAAGCACCTTGAGTCGTGTGGCAGTTTGCTGCGTTCATAATAAAATTAACAACACTAATAAATATAATTATATATATATATATCATAATACAAATTAATAAATTATTATTCATACTTACGTAGCTGGTTGACTGACCTGATTAATTGTAGTCACCACCAGCGTGTCGACAACCTTCGACCTGTCGGCTGTGCCTGGCGTGACGTCATCCAACGGTGCTACAGTAGCATGGACCACAGCAAGTCCGTTGACTGCTCCGTCTCGTTCATCCACTGGTCCATCCAGAAAGACCCCGTCAAATCCGTCCACTGGTCCATCCAGCACGGTCATGTCTTCTACTTCCCCAGGCCTGTGTAACCCGATCAGAGCGAGGAGCTGTGTAGGGCAGATGCGGGAGAACTTAGAAGCTGCCATGATTGACCGGGACACGTTCGTGTCAGTCTACATGCGAGTACGTGTGCACGTGAATGCACGTGAAGACGCGTGCGCAGATCTGTTGGCGTGATTGTACGAGGACCTGTTTACGGATGACTGCGTTGTCACGCTAGACCATCATTTGACCACGCGGCTAGCGTGTACCTGCAATGGGTTATTTCTGTGTAGTGTGTGCTTATTCTAGTGTGTACATTTGTGAGTGTGTATGTGTTGGTGGATATGTATTCATGTTAATGTGCGTAGGTATTCAAATGTAGGCAGATGTAAAGATGTGCTACTTTCAACAATCAAAGAGATTCTCGAGAGGTAGAGACACAAACAACTCTGGGTCACGAATGCTTTCACAGATTTCTGTGACCCAACGACGGCCTTGGGACGAGAAAGGACAAACAATCCAAAACGGATGCCAAGTAAAAAGCAGTGAACTGTGCCATCAGGAACGGGGCGAAAGCACCTATTGATAACTTATCGACGACCAGTGACGGACCATAGAGGAGGGAATGGCACAGGGTGACACCAAGCTACTAAAGACCATCACCGAGATGACCTTAGTCATCAAAGGTAGCCATGACCACCTTCTCAGAGAAAGCATTGCGGTTCTCAACCTATGAACTGAATATTGCAATAGCTATACAACGTATAGAATGTATGTTATAATTACCTGTACAACTGTCAGCTGAAGATCGATGCCAACGTTCCCCACTACTCTGTGCCAACCATTCTTAGAAATCAAAGACTGGCTCCGAAGAAAGAAAACAAGAAGCGATGTCAAAACTACAGAGCCGGAGGCCCAATCGACCACACCGTAAAATTCATGCTAAAAGTATTACAGTATCACATCAACTACTGATAGCAAAAAAGGCTGGATTCAGATTAAGCAGGAGTACAGCTAAACAGACCTTCAACATTAAATTCTTATATAAAAAAAACATCTACAGCGCCAGATCTCTTCCGAAACTTCATTGATGTTAAAAAGGCATTTGACAGTCTGGCACGTGGGACTGGGACACATTATGCCAAAATTTAGCATTAAACTGAGCCTCTTTTAAGTAATCGAATAGCCTTATGAGCGCAGTAATACTCAACAATAAACTGGGAAATTTCTTTCACACAACAATTGATGTCTGTCAATGACAGTTGGTGTTCTACCGCCTGTATAATTCAACGTCTTGGAAACATAATGGAAAAAATACCTTCAATTGTTCCATTTATAACTTCTCTCTAAAATGCATGCATTTAATTATTGTCTAAAAGCGCTCTTTATGTGCGCGCGTGCGTTTCAGTGCTGACGTAGAACGCGACAGCATGTACGAGTGTTTTAACAAGCAAACGGCAGGCTGCGACATCGACAACCGAGAGCTGCTGATGGTGAAGAAGATGCTAGAGAAAGCAGACAACGATACTAAAGTCGCATGTAAATCATGTATGTTGCCTCTCTTGTTCTGCCCTCCCCCCTCCGCTTAGTTTTCTTCGGTTCATTCGTTTGGTTTAGTTTAGTTTTGAACAAAATACATCAAATCAAGCATCTCTCTCTTTCTCTCTTCCTCTCTCTCTCTTTCTCTCTGTGGCTGTGTGTGTGTTAGTGACTGACTTTGTAAGGTGCCTACTAATGAAATTCGCTTGTTCGCCTTGGTGCATATGTTTGTTTGTTTGTTTGTTTGTTTGTTTGTTTACAAAGCACCTCCAGTCCGCCTTCAGTCCTGTGGCAGTTTGCTGCGTTCATAATAAAATTAACGACACTAATAAATATATTTATGTCTGCATATATTATAATTATAGTGGTATTGATGATAAGTATTAATAAATTATCAAATTAAAATAAATCAATATATTTCATACTTACATAGCTGGTTGACTGACCTGATCAGTTGCAGTCACCACCGAAGTGGTCGCTGACCCCACCAGCGTGTCGACAACCTTTGACCTGTCGGCTGTGCCTGGCGTGACGTCATCCAACGGTGCTACAGTAGCTTGGACTACATCAAGTCCGTTGACTGCTCCGTCCAGTTCATCCACTGGTCCATCCAGCAAGATCTCGTCAAATCCATCCACTGGTCCATCTAGCACGGTCATGTCTTATGCTTCCCCCGGCCTGTGTAACCTGATCAGAGCGAGGAGCTGTGTAGGGCAGATGCAGAAGAACTTGGACGCTGCCATGGTTGACCGGGACACGCTCGTGTCAGTCTGCATGTGAGTACACGTGAGTGTGCATGTGAATGCACGTGAAGACGCGAGCAGCTCTGTTGGCGAGCTTGTACGAGGACATGTTTGCGGGGATGCTTCCTGCTAAATCTCGCAACTGTGACGGATGACTGCGTTGTCACGCTAGACCATCATTTTACCACGCGGCCAGCGTGTACCTGCAATGGGTATTTCTGTGTAGTGCGTGCTTATTCTAGTGTGTGTGCGTTTGTGAGTGTGTATGTGCTGAAGGATATGTATTCATGTTAATGTGTGTAGGTACTCAAATGTAGGCAGATGCAAAGATGTGCTACTTTCAACAACCAAAGAGATTTTAGAGAGGCAGAGACACAAAACAACTCTGGGCTACGAAGGCTATCACAGATCTCTGTGACCCAACTACGGCCTTGGGGCGAGAAAGGACAAACAATCCTAAACGGATGCCAAGTAAAAAGCAGTGAACTGTGCCATCAGGAACGGAGCGAAAGCACTTAATGACACTTATCGATGACCAGTAACGGACCATACAGGAGGCAATGGCACAGGGTCAAAACGACAGAGCCGGAGGCCCAATCGACCACACCGTAAAATTCATGTTAAAAGTATTACAGTATCACATCAACTACTGATAACAAAAAAGGCCGAATTCAGATTAAGCAGGAGTACAGCTAAACAGACCTTCAACATTAAATTCTTATATAAAAAAAACATCTACAGCGCCAGATCTCTTCCGAAACTTCATTGATGTTAAAAAGGCATTTGACAGTCTGGCACGTGGGACTGGGACACATTATGCCAAAATTTAGCATTAAACTGAGCCTCTTTTAAGTAATCGAATAGCCTTATGAGCGCAGTAATACTCAACAATAAACTGGGAAATTTCTTTCACACAACAATTGATGTCTGTCAATGACAGTTGGTGTTCTACCGCCTGTATAATTCAACGTCTTGGAAACATAATGGAAAAAATACCTTCAATTGTTCCATTTATAACTTCTCTCTAAAATGCATGCATTTAATTATTGTCTAAAAGCGCTCTTTATGTGCGCGCGTGCGTTTCAGTGCTGACGTAGAACGCGACAGCATGTACGAGTGTTTTAACAAGCAAACGGCAGGCTGCGACATCGACAACCGAGAGCTGCTGATGGTGAAGAAGATGCTAGAGAAAGCAGACAACGATACTAAAGTCGCATGTAAATCATGTATGTTGCCTCTCTTGTTCTGCCCTCCCCCCTCCGCTTAGTTTTCTTCGGTTCATTCGTTTGGTTTAGTTTAGTTTTGAACAAAATACATCAAATCAAGCATCTCTCTCTTTCTCTCTTCCTCTCTCTCTCTTTCTCTCTGTGGCTGTGTGTGTGTTAGTGACTGACTTTGTAAGGTGCCTACTAATGAAATTCGCTTGTTCGCCTTGGTGCATATGTTTGTTTGTTTGTTTGTTTGTTTGTTTGTTTACAAAGCACCTCCAGTCCGCCTTCAGTCCTGTGGCAGTTTGCTGCGTTCATAATAAAATTAACGACACTAATAAATATATTTATGTCTGCATATATTATAATTATAGTGGTATTGATGATAAGTATTAATAAATTATCAAATTAAAATAAATCAATATATTTCATACTTACATAGCTGGTTGACTGACCTGATCAGTTGCAGTCACCACCGAAGTGGTCGCTGACCCCACCAGCGTGTCGACAACCTTTGACCTGTCGGCTGTGCCTGGCGTGACGTCATCCAACGGTGCTACAGTAGCTTGGACTACATCAAGTCCGTTGACTGCTCCGTCCAGTTCATCCACTGGTCCATCCAGCAAGATCTCGTCAAATCCATCCACTGGTCCATCTAGCACGGTCATGTCTTATGCTGCCCCCGGCCTGTGTAACCTGATCAGAGCGAGGAGCTGTGTAGGGCAGATGCAGAAGAACTTGGACGCTGCCATGGTTGACCGGGACACGCTCGTGTCAGTCTGCATGTGAGTACACGTGAGTGTGCATGTGAATGCACGTGAAGACGCGAGCAGCTCTGTTGGCGAGCTTGTACGAGGACATGTTTGCGGGGATGCTTCCTGCTAAATCTCGCAACTGTGACGGATGACTGCGTTGTCACGCTAGACCATCATTTTACCACGCGGCCAGCGTGTACCTGCAATGGGTATTTCTGTGTAGTGCGTGCTTATTCTAGTGTGTGTGCGTTTGTGAGTGTGTATGTGCTGAAGGATATGTATTCATGTTAATGTGTGTAGGTACTCAAATGTAGGCAGATGCAAAGATGTGCTACTTTCAACAACCAAAGAGATTTTAGAGAGGCAGAGACACAAAACAACTCTGGGCTACGAAGGCTATCACAGATCTCTGTGACCCAACTACGGCCTTGGGGCGAGAAAGGACAAACAATCCTAAACGGATGCCAAGTAAAAAGCAGTGAACTGTGCCATCAGGAACGGAGCGAAAGCACTTAATGACACTTATCGATGACCAGTAACGGACCATACAGGAGGCAATGGCACAGGGTCAAAACGACAGAGCCAGAAGCCCAATCCCTAACACCGTAAAATTCATGTTAAAAGTATTACAGTATCACATCAACTACTGATAACAAAAAAGGCCGAATTCAGATTAAGCAGGAGTACAGCTAAACAGACCTTCAACATTAAATTCTTGTATAAAAAAACCTACAGAACAAGCGAGATCTCTTCCGAAACGTCGTTGATGTTAAAAAGGCATTTGACAGTCTGGCACGTGGGACTGTGATACTTGATGCCAAATTGTAGCATCAAACTGGGCCTCTTTCAAGTAATCGAATAGCCTTATGAGCGCAGTAATACTCATCAATAAACTGGGAGACTTCCTTCACACAACAAGTGATGTCTGTCAATGACAGTTGGTGTTCTACCGCCTGTATTGTTCAACGTCTTGGAAACATAATGGGGAAAAAAAACCCTCACGGCCATCACACCTCCATTTCCATTGGTGAGAGGCCCAAATGCAATCTACGCTTTGCAGATGACAGAGCTGATGACAGGCACCAACAGAAAACTGCAAAACTTTCTCAACATTTCGACAGACAGTGCCAGTGCGTGTGGAATAGAGACCAGCATTGACAAGACCAAGGTCATGGTCACTGGTAACGGCAAAGCAGATATCTACATGAATGAAGTACAGCTCACGAAGCTGGACATCTTTAAGTACTTGGTAGTCACCCTCTCCAAAGATGGCAGACATCCGCTTTAGGGTCGACCCAAATCTGGTTAGACCATGTCATCCCGCACGATACTAAGACTGTCCTTCCGGGTAGCTTGCCTTAGAGTTAGGGTGGAGGGCTGGGCTGTCGACACTTATAGGTAGAGCAAGAACTGGGTGGTAAATGATGGGGCACCAAGAGGGGAATTTTCTCTACTTTCTCTAGCTAGAGAAAGCATTATGTAGTTACATGCTGTAAACTACAGAATAAGTTATGTAACTACAGAATGCATTCTCTAGCTCGAGAGAGAAAAACTCGGTGGTGCTGGTGCGTGTGTTTGGTGCGTATGTATTTATGGGTAGGTCCACTTGTATTTACTTGTCGTAGCGCATGTATTTTAGTATATGTATATTTATGTGTAGGTGCGTGTGGATTCATGTAGTGTGCTTGTATATTTAAGTGTACGTGCGTTTGAGTGCGTGGGTGCGTGCGTGTGTGTGCGTGTGTGTGTGCGTGCGTGCGTGTGCATGTGTGTGTGTGTGCGTGCGTGTATGAGCGAGTGTACGTAACATGGATGCATTAAATTATTGTCTAAAAGCGCTCTTTGTGCGCGCGTGCCTTTCAGTGCCGACGTAGAACGCGACAGCATGTACGAATGTTTTAACGAGCAAACGGCAGGCTGCGACATCGACAACCGAGAGCTGCTGATGGTGAAGAAGATGCTAGAGAAAGCAGACAACGATACTAAAGTCGCATGTAAATCATGTATGTTGCCTCTCTTGTTCCGCCCTCCCCCCTCCGCTTAGTTTTCTTCGGTTCATTCTTTTGGTTTAGTTTGATTAGTTTTGAACAAAATACATCAAATCAAGCATCTCTCTCTTTCTCTCTTCCTCTCTCTCTCTCTTTCTCTGTGGCTGTGTGTGTGTTAGTGACTGACTTTGTAAGGTGCCTACTAATGGAATGCGCTTGTTCGCCTTGGTGCATATGTTTGTTTGTTTGTTTGTTTACAAAGCACCTCCAGTCCACCTTCAGTTGTGTGGCAGTTCGCTGCGTTCATAATAAAATTAACGACACTAATAAATATATTTATGTATGGATATATTATAATTATAGTGGTATTGATGATAAGCAATCCTCTTCGTGCTATTTGCACATAAGGCCTCAACTAGAGCCCTCCACTGATGTCGATCGGCTGAAACCCGCTCCAGGCGACCCCATGTCCAGCCCTTTCCTTTCATCTCCCTTTCCACTGTTCTTCTCCATGTTTCCTTTGGGCGGCCTCGTTTTCTTCGGCCGTCTGGAGTCCATCGTAGGGCGATTCTGGAGAGGTCTGCTGTCTGCTGGCGGAGCACATGTCCAATCCATCGCCAACGCCTTCGTTGAACCTGCGTGGTGATGGACTTGGTTTCAGTTCTTTGGTGGAGTTCTTCATTGGTGATGGTGTTTGGCCAAAAGATGTTAAGTATGCGCCTGAGGCACCTGTTTTGGAAGACGTCAAGCCTGTTACCGATGTTTTTGGTCATCTTCCATGTTTCCGATCGATAAAGGAGGGTGCTGATCACATTCGACTTGACGATTCTGAGCTTGGTCTTCTGGCTGATGTTTATGCCTTCCATGTGCTCCTGAGTGAGGCAAAGGCCTGGCTGGCTTTCGCCAGTCGGGCTCGAATCTTCATCTCCACATCCCCGGTGTTTGAAATCTTGGACCCAAGATAGGTAAAACTGTCAACTTCCTCAATCTCTTCTCCATTTAGTTTGATGTTTTCTTGGACTCTGGCGTTCACTCTCATACTTTTCGTTTTCTTTGCGCTGACCATCAAGCCAAGGTTTCCAGCTGTTTCTGAGAAGGCATTTGTTTTCTCCTGCATGTCTTGGTGGCGGTGTGACAACAGGGCAATGTCATCGGCAAAGTCCAAGTCTTCCAGCATTATTGTTGCTGTCATAGTCATGGTCCATGTGATCCCTCTTCTCTCTCTATCGGTGGAATTCTTCATGATCCAGTCCATGGCCAGGATGAAGAGGAACGGCGACAGAATGCAGCCCTGCTTCACCCCAGTACTGACGTTGAAGGGGGCTGTGAGCTCCGTGTCACAGACCACCTGAGATTTGAAGTCGCTGTACAGCATTGCAACGACCTGGACAAGTTTCGCAGGGACTCCATAATGCCTCAGGATCTTCCATAAGGACTCGCGGTGGATGCTGTCAAAAGCCTTCTCCAGGTCGATGAAGTTGATGTACAGCGGTGCGTTCCACTCATTGCTCTGCTCCAGAATCTGACGCAGAGTGAAAATGAGCTCAGAGCAGGATCGCCCAGGGCAAAATCCTGCTTGCTGAGGCCGGAGGTCTTTCTCAACGGTTGCTGTCAGTCTTGACAAAACAATCTTGCTGAAGACCTTGCTGGTGATGGAAAGAAGTGTTATACCCCTCCAGTTATTACAGTCTCCAAGATCTCCTTTCTTGGGTAACTTGAAGATGAGCCCTGTCTTCCACGCATCGGGGATCTGTCCTGATTCCCAAACTTGCCTGAAGGTTTCAGTCAACATGGGAGCTGTCACATTCACATCTGCTTTCAACATCTCTGCTGTTATTCCATCTGCCCCTGGTGCTTTGCCGCTTTTCATTGCCTTGATTGCTGCTGTCGCTTCTTCCAGGCTTGGCGGGTCTGTGCAGATGTCAACGTCTGTATCTGCTGGCTGAATGTCTGCAAGCTGAGGGGGGTCTGGTCTGTTTAGAACTGACTCAAAATGCTCCCTCCAGCGCTGTAGTTTTTCTGCCTCTCCCTGGACAACATTTCCGTTCATGTTTTTCACTGGTACCTCATTGTTTTTGAACCTGTTGTTTAGCTGTTTATTGATTTTATACAGTGTCTTCATGTCATTTTTTCGTGCTGCTTCTTCTGCTGCATCTGCCAGTTTTCTATGTAGTCCCTTTTGTCGGTTTTGATCATCCTCTTTACCTCTTTGTTTATTTCTGTATATCTTTGTCTGTGTTTCTCCTTCAGACGTTCAGATCTGGTGTTGTTGATTTTCTGCTTGGTTGACTTTCTCTCTTCTATCCTTTTCCATGTCTCTTCTCTGATCCACTGTTCTTTCTTTTTTCGTTGGAAGCCCAGTATTTTCTCTCCTGTTTCCTGTAAGACTCGATTGAAGTCCTCTAAGGTCATCTCCTGTTGGTCCCCTAGTGCCTGGAACCTGTTCTTAACTTCCACTACAAAGGCCCGTTTGGTGGCTGGGTCCTTCAGTCTGCCGGAGTCCACTCTCTGCTGACGTGCCTGTTTTCCTCGCGATCGACGTAGCTTCAGAGAAACTAAGCTATCACAAGAGTGTGGTCACTGGCAACGTCTGCTCCTCTGTAGGCTCTGACATCTTGAAGTGAGCTCCTCCATCTTCGGTTGATGATGACATGGTCTATCTGGTTCTTTGTGATCCCGTCTGGTGATGTCCACGTTGCCTTGTGGATGTCTTTGTGTTGGAAGAGTGTGCCTCCAATCAGTAGATTGTTTTCTTCACAAAAGTCTGCCAGTCTCTCTCCGTTGTCATTGATGGTTCCAATTCCATGCTTGCCCATGATATGCTCCCTGCAGGTATTGTCACTTCCCACCTTGGCATTGAGGTCGCCGGTGATGAGCAACATATCATGGGCTCGGACGCTCTCCGTGGCTGCCTGGAGCTGATCGTAAAAAGCATCCTTGTCTTCTGCCTCGGAGTCTTCTCTTGGTGCATAGCAAACTAGCACTGTCAGCTTGGTGTACTTTGAATGGAATCTTGCTCTCAGAAGCCTGGGTCCATAAGGCATCCATTCCACCAGTATCTTTTCAGTTTTCCTATTGAGGAGTAGTGCTACTCCTTCAGAGTGTTGGTCGTCTGATCTTCCTGAGAACAAGATAGTATGTCCTGATGCTAGTCTCCTTTTCCCCGTGCCAGTCCATCTGACCTCGCTGACTCCCAGGATGTCCAAGTTGTAATTGTCAAACTCCTTGACTAGTTGGGGCAACCTGCCAGTCTGATACAAGGTCTGGATGTTCCAGCACCCCACCCTCAACTTCTGCTTTGGCTTAAGTAAATCCACCATCGGGGCGCCAGCTCCCTCTCGGGTTTGACTATCATCCGTCATAAGTCCAGTTACCTGGTGTGTTTCATTACCTTCGCCATCCGTAATCAGTACTCTGGTTTTGGTTTCTGTAACGGGCATTTTTTTACATGGTGGGGTTGTTAGCCCTACCACAACCTAATTTACCTCTAGGTGAGGTGTCCACCTTAGTCGCCTCTTACGACATGCCTGGCTGGACAGCAGGGACCCTATTCTTACAATGCACGCTAAGCAAGCATACCCCGGGGTCACACGGGGGTATTGATGATAAGTAATAATAAATTATCAAATTTAAAAAAATCAATATTTTTCATACTTACATAGCTGGTTGACCGACCTGATCAGTTGCAGTCACCGCCGAAGTGGTCGCTGACCCCACCAGCGTGTCGACAACCTTTGACCTGTCGGCTGTGCCTGGCGTGACGTCATCCAACGGTGCTACAGTAGCTTGGACTACATCAAGTCCGTTGACTGCTCCGTCCAGTTCATCCACTTATCCATCCAGCAAGAGCTCGTCAAATCCATCCACTGGTCCATCCAGCACGACCATGTCTTATGCTGCCCCCGGCCTGTGTAACCTGATCAGAGCGAGGAGCTGTGTAGGGCAGATGCAGGAGAACTTGGACGCTGCCATGGTTGACCGGGACACGCTCGTGTCAGTCTGCATGTGAGTACACGTGAGTGTGCATGTGAATACACGTGAAGACGCGTGGGCAGATCTGTTGGCGAGCTTGTACGAGGACATGTTTGCGGGGATGCTTCCTGCTACATCTCGCAACTGTGACGGATGACTGCGTTGTCACGCTAGACCATCATTTTACCACGCGGCCAGCGTGTACCTGCATTGAGTTTTTCTGTGTAGTGCGTGCTTATTCTAGTGTGTGTGCGTTTGTGAGTGTGTATGTACTGGTGGATATGTATTCATGTTAATGCGTGTAGGTACTCAAATGTAGGCAGATGCAAAGATGTGCTACTTTCAACAACCAAAGAGATTTTAGAGAGGCAGAGACACAAAACAACTCTGGGCCACGAATGCTATCACAGATCTCTTTGACCCAACGACGGCCTTGGGGCGAGAAAGGACAAACAATCCAAAACGGATGCCAAGTAAAAAGCAGTGAACTGTGCCATCAGGAACGGAGCGAAAGCACCTAATGACACTTATCGATGACCAGTAACGGACCATACAGGAGGCAATGGCACAGGGTTAAAACGACAGAGCCAGAAGCCCAATCGCCAACACCGTAAAATTCATGTTAAAAGTTTTACAGTATCACATCAACTACTGATAACAAAAAAGGCCGACTTCAGATTAAGCAGGAGTGCAGCTAAGCAGACCTTCAACATTAAATTCTTGTATCAAAAAAAACCTACAGAACAAGCGAGATCTCTTCCGAAACGTCGTTGATGTTAAAAAGGCATTTGACACTCTGGCACGTGGGACTGTGATACTTGATGCCAAAATGTAGCATCAAACTGGGCCTCTTTCAAGTAATCGAATAGCCTTATGAGCGCAGTAATACTCATCAATAAACTGGGAGACTTCCTTCACACAACAAGTGATGTCTGTCAATGACAGTTGGTGTTCTACCGCCTGTATTGTTCAACGTCTTGGAAACATAATGGGAAAAAAACCCTCACGGCCATCACACCTCCATTTCCATTGGTGAGAGGCCCAAATGCAATCTACGCTTTGCAGATGACAGAGCTGATGACAGGCACCAACAGAAAACTGCAAAACTTTCTCAACATTTCGACAGACAGTGCCAGTGCGTGTGGAATAGAGACCAGCATTGACAAGACCAAGGTCATGGTCACTGGTAACGGCAAAGCAGATATCTACATGAATGAAGTACAGCTCACGAAGCTGGACATCTTTAAGTACTTGGTAGTCACCCTCTCCAAAGATGGCAGACATCCGCTTTAGGGTCGACCCAAATCTGGTTAGACCATGTCATCCCGCACGATACTAAGACTGTCCTTCCGGGTAGCTTGCCTTAGAGTTAGGGTGGAGGGCTGGGCTGTCGACACTTATAGGTAGAGCAAGAACTGGGTGGTAAATGATGGGGCACCAAGAGGGGAATTTTCTCTACTTTCTCTAGCTAGAGAAAGCATTATGTAGTTACATGCTGTAAACTACAGAATAAGTTATGTAACTACAGAATGCATTCTCTAGCTCGAGAGAGAAAAACTCGGTGGTGCTGGTGCGTGTGTTTGGTGCGTATGTATTTATGGGTAGGTCCACTTGTATTTACTTGTCGTAGCGCATGTATTTTAGTATATGTATATTTATGTGTAGGTGCGTGTGGATTCATGTAGTGTGCTTGTATATTTAAGTGTACGTGCGTTTGAGTGCGTGGGTGCGTGCGTGTGTGTGCGTGTGTGTGTGCGTGCGTGCGTGTGCATGTGTGTGTGTGTGCGTGCGTGTATGAGCGAGTGTACGTAACATGGATGCATTAAATTATTGTCTAAAAGCGCTCTTTGTGCGCGCGTGCCTTTCAGTGCCGACGTAGAACGCGACAGCATGTACGAATGTTTTAACGAGCAAACGGCAGGCTGCGACATCGACAACCGAGAGCTGCTGATGGTGAAGAAGATGCTAGAGAAAGCAGACAACGATACTAAAGTCGCATGTAAATCATGTATGTTGCCTCTCTTGTTCCGCCCTCCCCCCTCCGCTTAGTTTTCTTCGGTTCATTCTTTTGGTTTAGTTTGATTAGTTTTGAACAAAATACATCAAATCAAGCATCTCTCTCTTTCTCTCTTCCTCTCTCTCTCTCTTTCTCTGTGGCTGTGTGTGTGTTAGTGACTGACTTTGTAAGGTGCCTACTAATGGAATGCGCTTGTTCGCCTTGGTGCATATGTTTGTTTGTTTGTTTGTTTACAAAGCACCTCCAGTCCACCTTCAGTTGTGTGGCAGTTCGCTGCGTTCATAATAAAATTAACGACACTAATAAATATATTTATGTATGGATATATTATAATTATAGTGGTATTGATGATAAGCAATCCTCTTCGTGCTATTTGCACATAAGGCCTCAACTAGAGCCCTCCACTGATGTCGATCGGCTGAAACCCGCTCCAGGCGACCCCATGTCCAGCCCTTTCCTTTCATCTCCCTTTCCACTGTTCTTCTCCATGTTTCCTTTGGGCGGCCTCGTTTTCTTCGGCCGTCTGGAGTCCATCGTAGGGCGATTCTGGAGAGGTCTGCTGTCTGCTGGCGGAGCACATGTCCAATCCATCGCCAACGCCTTCGTTGAACCTGCGTGGTGATGGACTTGGTTTCAGTTCTTTGGTGGAGTTCTTCATTGGTGATGGTGTTTGGCCAAAAGATGTTAAGTATGCGCCTGAGGCACCTGTTTTGGAAGACGTCAAGCCTGTTACCGATGTTTTTTGTCATCTTCCATGATTCTGATCGATAAAGGAGGGTGCTGATCACATTCGACTTGACGATTCTGAGCTTGGTCTTCTGGCTGATGTTTATGCCTTCCATGTGCTCCTGAGTGAGGCAAAGGCCTGGCTGGCTTTCGCCAGTCGGGCTCGAATCTTCATCTCCACATCCCCGGTGTTTGAAATCTTGGACCCAAGATAGGTAAAACTGTCAACTTCCTCAATCTCTTCTCCATTTAGTTTGATGTTTTCTTGGACTTTGGCATTCACTCCATACTTTTTGTTTTCTTTGCGCTGACCTTCAAGCCAAGGTTTCCAGCTGTTTCTGAGAAGGCATTTGTTTTCTCCTGCATGTCTTGGTGGCGGTGTGACAACAGGGCAATGTCATCGGCAAAGTCCAAGTCTTCCAGCATTATTGTTGCTGTCATAGTCATGGTCCATGTGATCCCTCTTCTCTCTCTATCGGTGGAATTCTTCATGATCCAGTCCATGGCCAGGATGAAGAGGAACGGCGACAGAATGCAGCCCTGCTTCACCCCAGTACTGACGTTGAAGGGGGCTGTGAGCTCCGTGTCACAGACCACCTGAGATTTGAAGTCGCTGTACAGCATTGCAACGACCTGGACAAGTTTCGCAGGGACTCCATAATGCCTCAGGATCTTCCATAAGGACTCGCAGTGGATGCTGTCAAAAGCCTTCTCCAGGTTGATGAAATTGATGTACAGCGGTGCGTTCCACTCATTGCTCTGCTCCAGAATCTGACGCAGAGTGAAAATGAGCTCAGAGCAGGATCGCCCAGGGCAAAATCCTGCTTGCTGAGGCCGGAGGTCTTTCTCAACGGTTGCTGTCAGTCTTGACAAAACAATCTTGCTGAAGACCTTGCTGGTGATGGAAAGAAGTGTTATACCCCTCCAGTTATTACAGTCTCCAAGATCTCCTTTCTTGGGTAACGTGAAGATGAGCCCTGTCTTCCACGCATCGGGGATCTGTCCTGATTCCCAAACTTGCCTGAAGGTTTCAGTCAACATGGGAGCTGTCACATTCACATCTGCTTTCAACATCTCTGCTGTTATTCCATCTGCCCCTGGTGCTTTGCCGCTTTTCATTGCCTTGATTGCTGCTGTCGCTTCTTCCAGGCTTGGCGGGTCTGTGCAGATGTCAACGTCTGTATCTGCTGGCTGAATGTCTGCAAGCTGAGGGGGGTCTGGTCTGTTTAGAACTGACTCAAAATGCTCCCTCCAGCGCTGTAGTTTTTCTGCCTCTCCCTGGACAACATTTCCGTTCATGTTTTTCACTGGTACCTCATTGTTTTTGAACCTGTTGTTTAGCTGTTTATTGATTTTATACAGTGTCTTCATGTCATTTTTTCGTGCTGCTTCTTCTGCTGCATCTGCCAGTTTTCTATGTAGTCCCTTTTGTCGGTTTTGATCATCCTCTTTACCTCTTTGTTTATTTCTGTATATCTTTGTCTGTGTTTCTCCTTCAGACGTTCAGATCTGGTGTTGTTGATTTTCTGCTTGGTTGACTTTCTCTCTTCTATCCTTTTCCATGTCTCTTCTCTGATCCACTGTTCTTTCTTTTTTCGTTGGAAGCCCAGTATTTTCTCTCCTGTTTCCTGTAAGACTCGATTGAAGTCCTCTAAGTTCATCTTCTGTTGGTCCCCTAGTGCCTGGAACCTGTTCTTAACTTCCACTACAAAGGCCCGTTTGGTGGCTGGGTCCTTCAGTCTGCCGGAGTCCACTCTCTGCTGACGTGCCTGTTTTCCTCGCGATCGACGTAGCTTCAGAGAAACTAAGCTATCACAAGAGTGTGGTCACTGGCAACGTCTGCTCCTCTGTAGGCTCTGACATCTTGAAGTGAGCTCCTCCATCTTCGGTTGATGATGACATGGTCTATCTGGTTCTTTGTGATCCCGTCTGGTGATGTCCACGTTGCCTTGTGGATGTCTTTGTGTTGGAAGAGTGTGCCTCCAATCAGTAGATTGTTTTCTTCACAAAAGTCTGCCAGTCTCTCTCCGTTGTCACTGATGGTTCCAATTCCATGCTTGCCCATGATATGCTCCCTGCAGGTATTGTCACTTCCCACCTTGGCATTGAGGTCGCCGGTGATGAGCAACATATCATGGGCTCGGACGCTCTCCGTGGCTGCCTGGAGCTGATCGTAAAAAGCATCCTTGTCTTCTGCCTCGGAGTCTTCTCTTGGTGCATAGCAAACTAGCACTGTCAGCTTGGTGTACTTTGAATGGAATCTTGCTCTCAGAAGCCTGGGTCCATAAGGCATCCATTCCACCAGTATCTTTTCAGTTTTCCTATTGAGGAGTAGTGCTACTCCTTCAGAGTGTTGGTCGTCTGATCTTCCTGAGAACAAGATAGTATGTCCTGATGCTAGTCTCCTTTTCCCCGTGCCAGTCCATCTGACCTCGCTGACTCCCAGGATGTCCAAGTTGTAATTGTCAAACTCCTTGACTAGTTGGGGCAACCTGCCAGTCTGATACAAGGTCTGGATGTTCCAGCACCCCACCCTCAACTTCTGCTTTGGCTTAAGTAAATCCACCATCGGGGCGCCAGCTCCCTCTCGGGTTTGACTATCATCCGTCATAAGTCCAGTTACCTGGTGTGTTTCATTACCTTCGCCATCCGTAATCAGTACTCTGGTTTTGGTTTCTGTAACGGGCATTTTTTTACATGGTGGGGTTGTTAGCCCTACCACAACCTAATTTACCTCTAGGTGAGGTGTCCACCTTAGTCGCCTCTTACGACATGCCTGGCTGGACAGCAGGGACCCTATTCTTACAATGCACGCTAAGCAAGCATACCCCGGGGTCACACGGGGGTATTGATGATAAGTAATAATAAATTATCAAATTTAAAAAAATCAATATTTTTCATACTTACATAGCTGGTTGACCGACCTGATCAGTTGCAGTCACCGCCGAAGTGGTCGCTGACCCCACCAGCGTGTCGACAACCTTTGACCTGTCGGCTGTGCCTGGCGTGACGTCATCCAACGGTGCTACAGTAGCTTGGACTACATCAAGTCCGTTGACTGCTCCGTCCAGTTCATCCACTTATCCATCCAGCAAGAGCTCGTCAAATCCATCCACTGGTCCATCCAGCACGACCATGTCTTATGCTGCCCCCGGCCTGTGTAACCTGATCAGAGCGAGGAGCTGTGTAGGGCAGATGCAGGAGAACTTGGACGCTGCCATGGTTGACCGGGACACGCTCGTGTCAGTCTGCATGTGAGTACACGTGAGTGTGCATGTGAATACACGTGAAGACGCGTGGGCAGATCTGTTGGCGAGCTTGTACGAGGACATGTTTGCGGGGATGCTTCCTGCTACATCTCGCAACTGTGACGGATGACTGCGTTGTCACGCTAGACCATCATTTTACCACGCGGCCAGCGTGTACCTGCATTGAGTTTTTCTGTGTAGTGCGTGCTTATTCTAGTGTGTGTGCGTTTGTGAGTGTGTATGTACTGGTGGATATGTATTCATGTTAATGCGTGTAGGTACTCAAATGTAGGCAGATGCAAAGATGTGCTACTTTCAACAACCAAAGAGATTTTAGAGAGGCAGAGACACAAAACAACTCTGGGCCACGAATGCTATCACAGATCTCTTTGACCCAACGACGGCCTTGGGGCGAGAAAGGACAAACAATCCAAAACGGATGCCAAGTAAAAAGCAGTGAACTGTGCCATCAGGAACGGAGCGAAAGCACCTAATGACACTTATCGATGACCAGTAACGGACCATACAGGAGGCAATGGCACAGGGTTAAAACGACAGAGCCAGAAGCCCAATCGCCAACACCGTAAAATTCATGTTAAAAGTTTTACAGTATCACATCAACTACTGATAACAAAAAAGGCCGACTTCAGATTAAGCAGGAGTGCAGCTAAGCAGACCTTCAACATTAAATTCTTGTATCAAAAAAAACCTACAGAACAAGCGAGATCTCTTCCGAAACGTCGTTGATGTTAAAAAGGCATTTGACACTCTGGCACGTGGGACTGTGATACTTGATGCCAAAATGTAGCATCAAACTGGGCCTCTTTCAAGTAATCGAATAGCCTTATGAGCGCAGTAATACTCATCAATAAACTGGGAGACTTCCTTCACACAACAAGTGATGTCTGTCAATGACAGTTGGTGTTCTACCGCCTGTATTGTTCAACGTCTTGGAAACATAATGGGAAAAAAACCCTCACGGCCATCACACCTCCATTTCCATTGGTGAGAGGCCCAAATGCAATCTACGCTTTGCAGATGACAGAGCTGATGACAGGCACCAACAGAAAACTGCAAAACTTTCTCAACATTTCGACAGACAGTGCCAGTGCGTGTGGAATAGAGACCAGCATTGACAAGACCAAGGTCATGGTCACTGGTAACGGCAAAGCAGATATCTACATGAATGAAGTACAGCTCACGAAGCTGGACATCTTTAAGTACTTGGTAGTCACCCTCTCCAAAGATGGCAGACATCCGCTTTAGGGTCGACCCAAATCTGGTTGGACCATGTCATCCCGCACGATACTAAGACTGTCCTTCCGGGTAGCTTGCCTTAGAGTTAGGGTGGAGGGCTGGGCTGTCGACACTTATAGGTAGAGCAAGAACTGGGTGGTAAATGATGGGGCGCCAAGAGGGGAATTTTCTCTACTTTCTCTCTCTAGCTAGAGAAAGCATTATGTAGTTACATGCTGTAAACTACAGAATAAGTTATGTAACTACAGAATGCATTCTCTAGCTCGAGAGAGAAAAACTCGGTGGTGCTGGTGCGTGTGTTGGGTGCGTATGTATTTATGGGTAGGTCCACTTGTATTTACTTGTCGTAGCGCATGTATTTTAGTATATGTATATTTATGTGTAGGTGCGTGTGGATTCATGTAGTGTGCTTGTATATTTGATTGTACGTGCTTTTGAGTGCGTGCGTGCGTGCGTGTGTGTGTGTGTGTGTGTGAGAGAGAGAGAGAGAGCGAGTGTATGTAACATGGATGCATTTAATTATTGTCTAAAAGCGCTCTTTGTGCGCGCGTGCATTTCAGTGCCAACGTAGAACGCGACAGCATGTACGAATGTTTTAACGAGCAAACGGCAGGCTGCGACATCAACAACCGAGAGCTGCTGATGGTGAAGAAGATGCTAGAGAAAGCAGACAACGATACTAAAGTCGCATGTAAATCATGTATGTTGCCTCTCTTGTTCCGCCCTCCCCCCTCCGCTTAGTTTTCTTCGGTTCATTCGTTTGTTTTAGTTTGATTAGTTTTGAACAAAATACATCAAATCAAGCATGTGTGTGTGTGTGTGTGTGTGTTCTAGCGTGCGTCCAAGTGTTGCAGTACGGCCTAATGTATAGATGGGTTTCTGTAGTTATTGTCTGAGAAGGGTTAGGGGGTGCAATTGGTGTTTTACGCCGAGCCAGCAACAAACTGTATATCACGGCAAGGCAGCCAGCCCTGTAAATAGATGCCACATGCAGAGAAAGAACAGCGTGCCCAAGACGAGAGCTGAACCCAGGACAGCCAACCCTCATTGTATTGGTGACAGGCGCTAACCGTTGTGCCGTCGGTCCGCCCTATTGTCTGACAGTGTTACTGTTATCTGAAAAAAACATACTTATTTTCTGACAGTGAGCATGTTCTCGTTGCGGTCTACGAATCCTTATCTGATAGTTTGTGGTTATAGTCTAACACTGTGTAGTTTCTGTTTGACAGCGTGCCCAAACTACCAACATGCTTTTTGGTGGGCCGGCTTACTGAACAACACCACGCGGCCTCTTTCTCGCTTGTGCAGGTGAGTCTGCCTCCTGCGGGAGGGTCAGCGAGGCCACAGTCAAATCATGAACGTTGATCAACGTTCATGGTCAAATCTTTGTGGCGCTGGTAGCAGTAGAAATGAAACGGAAATCACACACCGTGGTCATATATATTCTGACATGTAGAACGCATCTTAACAACACGAATTGATCTTTACTCTGAGAGCCTAATTAGCTTAAGCTGCACATAAGAACTTTTACCCAGTCTCACGATTTATTTGAAAACTCGCATCATCTTCAAATTGTGTGTGGACTTTGATCTGTTGCATGTTATACCTTATTTGATCATCTATTTATGATAATTAATTAAGTAATGCCATTTTTCGGGGTGAGGAGGGAGGTGTACTAATGCTGTACATGAAAGGAAATTTATAACAGTGAGCGCTTGCACCCGTATACGCACATTGTGCTAAACGGGTACCTATACTACAGTATGGTGCGGAACTCTGGGGACTAGACAAGGCATCACACTATTGTGAAGAGGTCCACCTCTTTGCCTTAAAACTCTTCCTGGGGCTAGATAGCCGAACCCCAAATGATTTAGTTTATGGCGAACTACATAGACACCCAATAACAGTAAATTCAGTTAATAAATGTGTTCGATATTGGTTGAAACTAGTTAGAATGAACGATGACAGACTGCCCCGCAAAATTTACAGAATGTTATTTGATTTAGAAACAAAAGATAAATCAAACTGGATATCTAATACTAAAAGAAAGTTATTTTCGCTGGGGTTTGGTTTTGTGTGGTTAAATCAAGGGGTACAATGTGAAAGACTGTTTCTAAACAAATTAAAAGAACGACAAGTTTTGTGTAGATGGCAAGAGTGGGAAGATCACATCAATAGCAGTGAGAGATTTTCTTTTTATTCTACTTATGGAATCTCAGGAGCTGTCAAAAAATACTTACAAATAGATCTAGATTACTATCTGATGACAATTCTTGCTAAATTCCGACTGGGTGTATCTAGCATTGCAGTCCATTACTTTAGGTATAGAAGTTACACTACACTTGATCTTGTATGTCCATTATGTCAATTAAACGAGGAAGATGAGGTTCACTTCGTTCTATGTTGTAAAGCCCTACAGCATCTTAGAATAAGATATATACAAAGAAAATGGTATACTAGTCCAAATAAATTTAAAATGAGTTTGCTGCTAGCCTCATCAAATGAAAAAGTTGTTAAAAATCTGGCATTGTATCTCTTCCATGCTTTCCAGTTTAGAAAAACTGCAATAGAAGACAAATAAGCAACATATGAATGTTTGTTTTCTTGTAATTTTTACTCAACAACCATGCATAGATATATGTAATATTGTACTGTTGTTGTTGCTCCCCCTTCAAAAAGGGCAATGGCCCCATGAATAAACAACTTGAACAACTTGCTAAACGGGTATCATGAATTGTGTCACCAGGCATAATGATTGCACCCGTTGGTGGCGTGCATCTGTGTTAAGTATTTTTCTTGATGGCCTGCAGGTACCATGAAGCAGCACTACAATGCGTCACGTGCACACTGGCTCGCGACATGCTGCTCCAGCTCCTGAAACAGAACCTGTCGCCGGACTTGCTGGATGTCTGCCAGTCGAAATGCCAGGATCTCCATCTAGTCTTGCTTTCACTGGAATACTGCGCACAGAAGTACAGCTGGACTTCCACTTCAAACTACACCTGCACGTCAGTTAATATTACAAAATTTTTCAGCATTTTTCGCTGAGAATTGCAGAAAACAGTGAGATGACAAGATTAGTTGGTCATAATATTGTCTAGAGCCACTTCCCCAAGTAGGGCTATCAGGCTGTTGATGTTTTTTTTAACTTTTCAGTTTATCTGATGTTCTTATACTAGGTTTTGATCGTAGATTAGATCTTAGGTCTAGCGTGTGAAGTTCTTATATCAGCTTCAGTTGCTGTGGGGTATGACTCTGTTCCTTTCTTTGCTACAGGCAAGTGTGGGATGTCACTTCCTGTATGAGAAGTCACCAGGTCGAAGATCTTCGATGTGAGGACATTGGTCGACTGGCAGAGAGGCTCATCCCTGGTCTCACATCAGTACAGGATCAGTGTGCCACGACAACAGCTATCACTACAATGATCACAACTCCTACCACCACCACCACAATGATGCCAGCTACCTCAACATCTCCCACCACCTTAACACCTCCCACCACCACAACACCTCCCACCACCACAATGTCAACAACAAGCACAACAACAACAACAACAACAACAACAACAAGCACAACAACAACAACCACTCTATCAACCACAAGCAACACCATGACTACTCCTTCAAGCACCACCACAACTACACCAACAACCACATCTGCTACAACTACTGTCACTACTGCAACCATTCATACAACAGTGGGTAAGTGTGCAGGACACTACATGCTCTTCATCTCTGCTTTCTGTCAAACTTTGGAAAGCCATGAAATCACGAATCAACATTCAAAAACAACTTTACAAAAACTATTTGCATACATAATAGTAATTGCTAGAGGCAAGTAGCTGTCCGTTCCTGGAATAAAGGAAGTATTAGTGATTACTGCAGGTGTTACATGCATTTTGCTCTCATACAAGTGCTCTACAGCTGTTACATCATTATATGCTACAGATTTCTTTGTTTGATATCTCATGCAATTGTTTTTATAGCATTACACGTTACAGCTCTCTTTGTTACACATCTCTGTCGGTCTGCCTATTATGAGCTCCGTAAGATCAGTGCTATCCGTCACTTTCTCTCTACACGCGCTACCAACACTCTTGTCTGTGCGTTTGTTCTTTCTCGACTTGACTACTGCAACTCCTTGCTGGCAGGCTGCCCTGACTACCTCATTCAGAGAGTACAGAACTCTGCTGCGCGTCTGGTGCTTAGAGCAAGGAAACGGGACCATGTCACTCCTCTCCTTCGTTTTCTACACTGGCTACCCATCCGTTCTCGCATTCAGTACAAACTGTCTGTGCTGTGTTTTAATTTCTTTGCTAGCTCCTGTCCTGACTATTTCTCTGAACTTCTCATCCCTTACTCTCCGTCCAGACAACTACGTTCTTCGTCTGACGACCGTATCCTAACTGTTCCTGTCACCAGAACAACAACATATGGTCACAGGACTTTTGGCTACTGTGCTGCAAAACAATGGAACTCTCTTCCTTTCCATATCCGCCACCTTCCTACAACTGAATCTTTCAAATCTGCACTGAAAACGCACCTCTTCCTTGAGCATTTCTCCTAACACAGTCCGCACAATGCTCGTCCGTCTTAACCCCGCCCCCTTCCCTCTTGCTACTTTACCCATCTTTCTCGCAGAATCACTATATTTCTCTGTTCCTGTTACTTGATGCCTTTTGTTTTCTGTTTCGTCAGTACTGTCGTTTTCTTTCGTCCCCTTTGTTCTGTGTCTACTTAGTCCATGTCTCTTCCCCGTTTTAAGCGCTAAGAGCATGCTCTCTATGAGTGTGAATATGCGCTATAAAAATCTTCACTATTATTATTATTATTATTATTATCTCATGTAATTGTTCTGTGGCTGTTACAGCATTACATATATGTTACAGATCTCTTGCTGTTGCGCAAATCTCTATTACAAACATGTCTGCCTGACGAGCTGACCACAAAGCAGCCAGACACAAGTCATCGTTCCATCCCATTGAACATATCGTCATGCATGTGAGCGGATTTTTTAACACTGAGTTGTCCATTGTAACAATGTCAAACATTACAAGTTTGGGAAATAGTTTTGGTGTAAGTGGATTTGCCTAGCTGCTGATTAAATAAAACTGAAATTTTGTTATACTGTACTCTTTCACATTTTATGCAGTTTATTGACTCGTTCAAGCGAGGAACCAATAATAAAGCTGACTCAATTTTTGAAGACTTGTATAAAGTTAAAGTAGATAATATTTTCTGTTGAATATACACATGTATTAACGATGCAGGCAACGTTCCACCACACACGTTGTGCAGGTCCAGTCTGACACAAATATCATGGCTGAACAAATGAGAGACTGAAGCAAAGTTCTGTAAAAATGGTTCTACAACATTGTCATAATACTAATGAAGGGTACTTTGTGTTACAGTCACTTGTTGCAGTTCGAGGAGTGCCTCTCAAAGATGCCAGCCTGCATGAGCAGTAGTCAGCTCAGTGACTGTTACACTAGCCTACCTGAGCACCTGCAGATGTTAGCGAGGAAACGAGAACAGTGCTTATCGATGATCTACAGGGCAGCAGCCAACATGGAGCTCATCAAGACAGTACACTATGCAAAAGCTGGAGAGCACAGCAATGGGCGCAAAAGCTTTTCAAGTTTTACCTGCAGTAAAGGTATTTATTCTTCCTCCTCCCAATTAAATCTTCAGCTTCTCTTACAAGATGGAAAGCTAATGCATCTCTATTTACTCCATATTGCAGTTATTACATCAAACTTTCATGATGGATTACTATTGTTTTCTGCCCTTGTTATTGTGGGTAGTATATGGCGGGAACTAAAAATCAGATTTTGATGATTATGTGATGCTTTGCCTCATGCATGTCTTCTTCAGCGACTATAATGGCCTTGGAACTTGTACACAAAGCAGAGAACTGAACTGAACTGTTTATTTGATGGGTCAGCAGCCTGTTCAAAGTAGGGTGAAATATTGTTATATCATCATCAATGAAAACATAAACAGGCATAAGACATGAGATGGGTACATATGTTCTTATCATTTCTACCACTCAGCCTTTAGTCCCCCTCCATACACAACCATGTATATGTGCATACACGTACACACATACATCCACACACATACTTGCACACACACACTCGCATACACACACTGCACATGAGTTGACCATCAGTCATCACAACGTTCAGTCTACCAAAGAGAGGCACATTATATTCGACATATTACATAGCACCTACACTTGCACAAACCATTCTTAGTTCGCCCTCTCTCTTTTTCTTTCATATACAACACACACACACACACACACACACGTACGCACGTACACACACACACCAATATATTAGGCCATCGGCCCCAGCCTGCTTAACATTTAAGAGGCTAAACTTGTGAATCTAACCAAATGAGGTCACATTATTTATAAAGTATTTCTAATATTCCCGTTGTTGGATATCAGTTCACTGTGCTTCCTTAATGCTTAAAAAATATACATCACAACATTTCTTATGACATTTGTTCCCACAAGAGACAGCAATACAGCAGATGTCAGCAGTTTATCAGGGGGTGCAAGATGCATGGCCCTGATATCAACACTGCTTTGACACTGTAGCAGAAAATGTTCTTCATTGCTGTTTTGTCTTGGCAAAAAGGGCAGTTTTTGTTAAAGGTGTTTGAATATCTGTTATTGATAGTTATTTTGCTAATTCCTATTCTAAATCGTATTGAGTATTTCTGAACTTTTTTATAGTTATTACCGAGAGGTGCTTTTCTGGTTCAAACTCCTTTTAAACTGTCTATAAGCTAAGTACCTATCACTCGACTGTATTTTGTTTTCCCATTTTTATATGAAGTTATCATTCAGTCATTGTTTGAGTAATAAGATAAAAGCCCTAGCATCTCAAACCCCACCTTGTTCAAATATATGCCTTAGTCTGAGTTCTGTAGGGTATTTTCAATTGCTTTTACTTACTAAATTTAACTGCATGTTGTATGCTTGGTTTGGGAATCTTGCAGAGAAAGGAGGAGAGAGAGAAGGAGAGAGAGAGGAGAGAGCGAGAATGTTGGGGGATGTTCAGAGAGAAGAAAAAGTAGATACCACAACAAATTGTTCAGTTTTTTCCCTTCCTTTCAGGTGCAGCTATTTGGAGAAAAGGAGATGCCTATATAGTGCTGATAGTGATGCTGTATACCTACTTCATGTCAGGATCACCTTGCTAACTGTTGTTACAATAAAGGCTCCAAGACTCTCTACAGAAAGATTACCTGTTTGAGTAGAGATTATGAATTAACTGACTAGCCAAAGTGTGTTAATTATAATCTGCACCTTATTTTTTCTTGTTCCTTCTTTGCTAATGAAGGTTCATTTAAAACTGTTTGCAATTGATGCACAATTTATTTGACATTTTTGAAATGACTCATGTCTAGAATATAATGCCATGTTTACACCTGTGTACTGTATGCATAATCCTTCCTCCAGTCTGTACCTTTTGAGAAGTAGTGATAGATGAACATAGTGAAACCAAAACTTTTACATGAAAAGTTTCTAACATGTAAATATTTAATTATAATACTTGAATTTGTAAAACGTAGTTCCCATGTGAGTGCGAGCTCTATGACCTGCACCAAGGACTACAAACAAACTGACAGTCAATCAACCAAGAAGCATAAGCCTCAGCAAACAGATGACACCATGACAACATGAACTAACACAGGAATCTGAATCATTATGAATCTGAAAGGTTGTGCCTTGAATTTTAGTCACCGTTCTCTACTGTTGCTTTTCTTCTCTTGTACCATTAAATTTTATGAAAATACCAACACTTCTATGCTTCACGCACATACAAGAGTTAATAATTTTATATATACATATATATTATGCTGGCACGTGCCTTCTTTTTTTCTTAATAAAATTTAGCGCTCTTATTCCTTTCCACTGGAACAGTTCACTGGAACAGTAAATAAAAAAAATTAATCACGATTGTGCTCAAGTGTCCAAAATAAGACGTGACATATGGTCTCACATACAAAGTCAATTACTTGCAAGTTCATGATGGTAATAATTTTAATAACACAAATTAGTACATTTTCATTTCCTGTCAGACACTGACACACTAATGCCTCACTGTGAGTTTTAAAGGAATCTAGTTTTTGAACATTTTAACTAACTCTTGTTATAAGTCAGTTCTGAGAGGTCAGACATAAGACATGATTGAAAATCTTTGTGCTATTAGATGACATTCCGACCAAATGCTTCACAATGCCTGTGATCATATAAACATGATTTTGTAGTTTAATCTTATTTTTGCAAAAGATGACGAGGTGCTTTAAAAAAAACTGTCTTGTAAATGTTTGGTATACAACATCTGCACATCTATATTCTAAATCAACACCCAAGCATCTTTAAAATTAAAAAAAAGACCCAGACTATTTTAATTCAATTGCAGTTTTGAAGAGGGATTCAAGGAGTTACATCAAATCAGAAACTAAATCAATGAGCTGTTTCAAATTATGACTAAAATCTAACAATTTATGTAACAGTAAACTTTGTCTTGCTGCTGAGAATACTCTGTCTTAATATGCAATAGAAAGACATTACAATGATTCAGGATTTCAAAGACAGTCATTATTCTATCAATCCTGATTACAAAATTTTCTGCAGCCTCTGAATGGAATGAATTCAAAAAGTCTTTCCATTGAATCCAAGATTCTCGCGAGGTACATCTGTGATCTTGATGTAAAACCTGGAACAGGGTAACTTTATATTAATAATTATCAACAGTATTCTGCTGAGCAATAAAATGCTTATTAGTATAAGAAGTTTTTAAATAAATGCCACACCCATCTAAAGTTGGTAATATGCAGACATTTATCTTTTATTCCATAAATGATTATCATTTCTTGCCAAAATCGAAAACATTATATGCTGAATAGTTTGGGTTGTCTTTTTACTTTAAAACCCAAACAAAACTGCCACTGAAAATGTCATCATTTACAAACTATCTGTACATTTAGTAAAATATTTGTCACCCTGTGACACTGGATTCCTACAATTTGCCTTTTATTTTACAATTTATTGTACAAAATATGTTTCAACTGGTTATAAAATTGCAATATTTTTGCCTCTTTGTTTTTGAGTGCAAAGTACCTATGTTTATGTTGGCTATAATGATGATGAAGAAAAAGAAAAATTGTTCTGTAGTAACACAGAAATGTTTTTATTGTGACTCTTGGAAGTCCCCTCTGAATCCTCTTTTCCTTTAATACTGTAAAGTAGTTATATTTTAACCTGTGATGGAAATGTGATTACATGAAATAAGAAAAATGTTTGCTTGTCATAGCCACTTCGTCCTATTTGTGGCATTTTCTTTATCTTTCAATGACAGGATCACTTAATTTGTTCCTGCCCCCACCTTAACATGTATACATACATATGCACATGCATGCACATGTGCCCAGATGCACTTATTTCATCTATCCAGATACACATACTGATAAAAAATCAAGACAATTATTGCTTTATTAACAGCATGGTAATTCACAAACCTCATTCTGTCACCAAAATGTCTACCAAATAAATAGGTCCAGCCAGTAAAGCTCACTTTTAGCACTTCTATCATGCAGCATAAACTTTACAATGTTGACAATAAAAAGCAAGTTTTATCAAGCATTGTGATAGGGGTGAGGTGTAAGAGGGGAGAATTCATACCTGTCTTGAGGGATGCCAAGTGCCTCCTGTATGTGATGCCCAATGGCTGCAATCAGACGCTTGTTTTTTGCACCTCCGACTGCTCCCAGACTTTCCAGCTCTACCATGCCACACGGATCATCGGTCCCACCAAAAATCATCATCTGACCTGGGCTGACACGTACAGACACATACTGCAACAATAAAAACATTTACACACTTGTTTAGTCCAAGAAATATGACAGCATGAAATTTAAGGTATTTGTGTTCATTGCGATGTCATGTCAGCAAAATTTTGTTTTTTACATGCTTTCATTTGGAAGGGTTTGACATCACTCCACAGTTCACACTACAGATGTGAATGTAGGCTAGAGTTGTTTATAGCTTTTACCATTGTGCAGAAGCGACCTTTGCAGTAAGCAGGGCCCTAGGCAAATGTCATATGCCTGGGCAACAGCTGTAGGTGTAGGATATATACTGTACCACCAAGAATCTCCTTTCGCAGGGCCCCATCATGCACGGGGCCTGGGGTGGTTGCCGCACTTGCCACCCCCAAAGGCCACCTCTGCCATTATGATGATTTTATAGTGTATTGGTAGTGCACTAGTTAAAAATCATTAGACCTATAAAATACAGCATATTTGTAAACTGTGAAATATTTGTTTCTGTAACTCAATGGTTTTAGCTCAATAATATAATTATGATTTTTTATCAAGCGTTATGAAGTAATTTTTTTAAAAATAATTATTCATCTCCCGTGCACTCCACACTAGAAACGATAGGAATTCAATGTTATTACACAGTGGTCAAGACCTCACTTTTTTCGGGGCCAGCTTTAGTGCCTATCTCCTTTATCCGCTGCCTTACGATCCACAACCCTCTATTGAGTCAGTTGCCCATTCCCGCCAGCTGTATCCACTGGGGGAAGTTTGATGCACTAAAAGGGTATCGAACCATGCGCCTCACAGTTCGGACACCAGCGCTCTAACCACTGGTGCATCAAAAAGAGAAACTGGGGCCGACATATTCTTTCCTTACACGTTTAAAGCATTGTTTGTGCTCCTTTTATAATTTCAAATACAGTTTATGATCAAAGATTTTGATTTTTTAATAAATGAAGATAACTTTATTTTATTCTTGTCTTGTTTATTTGGCAGTGGCTTCATTTATAAGACTTGTGCTCGGGTTGTAACTCCACCTTGTCCGAAGCGTAATAGTCACCTCCCTTGCAATTGCCGTGGCATTTGGCTGCGCTTACAAACCAGTAAGCGATTCCGGCGCAGAAAACTCACTGTGTTCGCGCACCGCGCACGCCCGCGAACAGACAAACACAGTTTGAGAATCCAGTATCTCTAAAACTTATTTAATGAATAGAACACAACTATCACTGGCGATAAAAGGAATGACAATCAGAATGACATTTTTTCGATCGGGCAATTTATCACCTAAATCCGTTTGTTTTCTTTCTTTTATAAAAAGTTAGTATATATTAGTATAAATTAATATCTAATTTTTAAAAAGAAATATTAAAATGTCTCAATCAAATGTTCATCTTATCTGTCATGCCGTTTCATAAATATATATATATATATGTCAAGGACAACGGATACACTAAGGCTTTTCCTACCTCTTCAGGTTTTCCCAATTCCTTTGCAACAAGACTTGACGTATCTGCCAAAAAAGATTTTGGAATTTTCCCTGCTGGCAGGTTCGTGTTTAGTACAAACACTGGCATTTTGTTTATATCAACGACTTTGTGAATTTACCAACAAATAAATACGTATGTTCAAATGGTCCGGCTAAAAATTATCTATTAGGAGTTATCCTCCTTTCTAGATCCCTTAACACAAATAAAAATTATTTACTGGTTGGAAAGATTGAATGGGCTTCTGTGTTTTATACTACTGAAGATGATTTTTTGTATTTTAATAAATGAATATTAATAATTTTGGGGTTTTACCTCTAGGACATCGTTCGTGGTATTATCCGTAACCCGTAGGGGTTTTTTGTTTTAGCTTACGCACGTGGAACGTCATTTCTCCCCAAGACCACTTCGCCCCACACCAAAAGTCAATTCGTCCCACCTCGGTCCATTTCGTCCCCTGTATGGTCCATTTCGCCCCAAGCCCAAAAGGCGAATCGATCACCGATGAAACAAGTAGCGGCAGAACTTTGATATGGGGGGGGGGAGCAATGTGACGTCATAGGCTGGTCTATGTTATTTTGTCAGAGGTTTGGGGTAGGGTTAGGTTTAGTTTATTAGGTACAATTGGGCAATTGAGTGGAGCGAGCAAACGACAAATGCCGCGAGCCATTTCTGTTATGGCCGTCACGCTGCTCCCCTATATAATAATAAATGAAGATTTTTATAGCGCATATTCACACTCATAGAGAGCATGCTCTTAGCGCTTAAAAACAAGGAAGAGACATGGACTAAATGGATAGAACACGAGGGGCGTAAGAAGAAACGACAGTACTGACGACAAACAGAAAACAAAGATAGAAAACACAAAAAGACACCAAGTAACAGAAACATATAGAAGCTGTACCCAAGTAGCTATGCCCGATCAGCAAAGTATCTGCATATAACAATAATAAGCAAAAAAGAAGTCAAAATACAAGTTGACAATAAAATAATGACAAAATCTTTAATTTAAAAGAACGTTTAAATTGAAAACAAAAATCACGTGTATTTGCCATTGTAAGATACGTTTGCTGCATACTTAATTGCCTACCGACCATTTTTTGTTTAGTAAAATGGTAGTTAACTTATTCGCATGTCCCTGTGTGAAATAAGCAGCTGGCTTGCCTATCTATATTGTTCGAACAACGTATGGCTCTTTTGGTAATACTTACGTTAATTAGGTTAATAACTATATACTTGTTTCATCGGTGAACGATTCGCCTTTTGGGCTAGGGACGATTTGACTTTTCTGTCTTGGGACGAAATGGTCTTTAGGCGAAATGACCTATGACCACTCACGTCATACATTATGCAAATAATTTATTGGATTTGTAGGTAGAACCTGCTCGAAGATTATGACAGTGACTGCCGTTTTGCGATTTTGCGCTTCAACCTCGAATACTTGGTATATGTGGTACCTTCCATGCTTGCTCCCCGATAACAATTTGTGTCTTCTATGTTTGTCTTTTATTACTTATTGTCTGCATAGTTGTTTCTCCTTCTGTCGATGTATTCTGTCCATGTCTTAAGCCCTGATCAGTGCATGCTCCTTCGTGAGCATAATATATATGGTTTATGGTTATCGAATATATATGTAAATCACAATTAAGTTTGTTATTATTATTACTTGATGTAACTGATGATGATGATCGATGTCTATAATGCGCAGGTATCCATTCAAAAGAATGCTCATTGCACAGCAAAAACAGAAAAGAAAATAATAAAACAACAGAAAAGTAAAATAAAATAATAAAGACAGAAGTGGTGCTTGAAATTGTTGAAGTCCATCTTAAATAAACAAATGATCGTCTTCAGTCTTTTCCGAAACGTGGTTGCTGAGGTGATGGTTGACAGTGACGATGGCAGAGCATACCCAATTGACCTCTGAGACAAATAAAGTATTATCTTCCACAGCTTAGGTACAGCGTTTGTGAAGGCCCTGGCTTCAGTGCGCTTCTTGTTTGTGTCTTCCACTGCAGGGAGACAGAAGCGTGACTGGGAGCCAGAGCGCAGACCACGTGACGGCTGGTAAGGAGGAACCACTTCTTGCAAATAGTCAGGAGCAGTTTTGAACATGCAGGACTGAGCAATAGAAAGCACCTTTATTGTGATCAATATGCTTTTTCACTGGTAGCCAGTGAACGCTCTGTAGGATAGGGGTGATGTGCTCAGTGGACGACTTTGCACAGGTGACAATCCTGGCGGCTGTGTTCTGAACTCTTTGGAGTCGATCTAATTGCGTAGCAGGTATACCCCACAATGCACTATTACAATAGTCTAATCTTGATATGATGGTAGCCAGAGCAGCTGAGTCAGCATGGGCCGTAATCTACCCAAAGTCCTCAAAAAGTAGTAGCATTTTGACACAACAGAACTAACATGGTTACACATGGAGAGCTCTGCATCAGTTAAGAGCCCGAGCTCCCGTACACAGCAAAGGCTATGGAGGCGTCACCGACCTGCACAGCACTAATGCCGATCTGCTCCCGTCTGGCCCTGGGACCGCACAGTAATGCTTCTGTCTTGTCGTTGAGTTTAAGACGATTCCTGGTCATCCAGGCCTTCACCGCTATTAATAACTGAAAGGGCAGTCCGTTTATTGCCAAAACCGTCGTACCGATACTGTATAACTAATCGACACCCTCTCCAGTTAGCAATGAAACTTTAGTCTTTTTTTCAGGCACCCAGAACACATTTGTGTCCCAGAATTTATTAAATCTACTTAGTTCATTTCATCACGTAGCTGTTATCTGAAGTACCAGTCATAGGCGAGTCATGATGGAGCATGGCAGAGGTTAACTCACGTCACCAGGAACTGCATGAGAAGGACCCTCAGTGAATATACCTTTATGTTAGTCACCTAGCTTTTCTTACATTTTCTACGGTGGCAAGCGGCTTCAATGTCACTTTGGAGTACCGTCTTCAGCAAGGTGTCATGTCGGACATGGCTGAACCAGTTCAGTTTCTGTTCCTTGATGGTTGCAAACAGACTTCTGGGGACTTACCAAGCTGCCTACGAAGTCTTTCATCTTCTGCTCCCTGTAGGAGATCCGAAGGAGTCTCCTGAAGCATTTTATTTAGAACACTTGGATCCATCACTCTGATTCCAGGAGCAAGGTCCACATCTCGTAGCCATACAGCATGACTGGCACAAGAGACTTGTAGATGCTGAATTTGGTGTGGAAGCTGACTTTTCTGCTGTCCCAAATTTTTTTTTAGTCTGGCCATTGGCACTGTGGACCTGAGATATATGTCCACCACACAGCCACCATCTTTGGAAAAGACTGCACCTCCTTGAGTTGTACAAAGAGAAAGCAGTAAATCTACTTAGTTACCAGCTCACAATTCCTCCAACACCTTAGAAAGTCTCCAGTTAATCATTAACTGTGAGGGTCATTTACAGACATGCGTTTAAGATTACACATGCAACACCATGACATAATGCTTCGTTTTCTTTGTGCATGTTAAGATGTTTGATATCTTGAAGAGGTAGGCACTTTGACAATTAGTATCTTGTACTGAATGAAACCTGGTCATTAAAAAACAAAAAGGGCACTTGAATTGATGTTAGCCTGTGTGCTGTTCACTGGAATGCCAGAAAAAATTGTAGTACATACAGAATCTCAATTTTTTTTCTCTTTTATATTATGTTGTCATTATGATTCCATATTTTATTTTTATGTCTAGTTTGCTTTCTTTAGCTGAAATGTTCTTTTATAAGAGACTGCAACCTGAATCCATGCAAATATCATATCACTCACTGTATTTGCTGGTGGGCAACAAAAATGGAGTAAATCAGAAAAAAACACCACAATTTCATGGTCATAATTTATTAGTAGCCAGCCAGACTCAGCTTAACAGTTGTCCAGTTTACGTTTATGTACATGCAGCCATTTTATTAACCTTGACAGCTTACACAATAACTGCCATAAATCAGGGGCCAATACAAAATACTATCCTGTTCAATTTCAATGAAAGTCATGTCTGAAGGTGAACTTTGTACACACTACTGGCATAGACGTGTGATACATGGGGGATCTGGCACCTGCTTCCGACAACAACTATAAGCTCAGCAAAGAAACGAAACATGCTCTCTGTTAAAGCTCTGTAGACCTCAGGCCCCTCTCTCTGCCAAAAAGACCCACTATGCTAAAACTATAATGTCAGAATTTTGCAAAAACATATACCTTTTGGAAGCTCACTGCTACAGCCTTCTGCCTGCATATTTTATTTCATAATCCTGATTAACTCAGATGAGACAGTACTGAATGCATACATGAAAAATATTAAATTTTGTTAAAAAAAAAAAAAAAATTCATGTAATGCATGGCCTAGCAAAGATTCCACTACAGGGAGCAGATGATAAATGTTTGTCTCCAAGACCTTCTACCTTCACCTGAAAAGAAATTCATGGATAGAGACAACCAGTCTCCAATAACAGGAAAAAATGATAGAAAACATCTTTACAAACTTCTGTCCAATCCAGACCCCAATATCTCGAATATTTTTTTAATGCAGATCCTAGACCTGTTTGTATTTAGTCACTAGCAGGCAATCTGTCCATACTGATATGTTCAGCAAGTATGTGGCTCATACTGCATTTATACTGCATTTAGATCACCCACTACTGGTTCAACTCTTTGAACTTTTATCACTACTGCAAAATAACAATTTTGACATTATCTTTATTTGGGTTCCTGGACATGCAAATATTCCAGGAAACACTAAAGCTGACGAAGCAGCAAAAAAGGCCCTTCAACAACCACTTGTGGTCCATACAACATTTGCCTCAGATTGGTACGCTTCTGTTAAAATGTATATCTCACAACTTTGGCAGCTTCACTGGGACTCCATGAAGCAAAACAAACTTCATGCTATTTTTCCAAAACTATCAGACTGTATAACACAAGAATTTCTAAACCGACGAGAAAAAGTTGTTATAAATAGACTAAAAGCTGGACACTCATTCATCACTCACCGATTTTTGCTTGCAGGAGAAAACTCCCCACTTTGTCCTTGGTATAAAGACCCCCTAACCATAGAACATTTGCTCATCTCCTGTTCAAAACTAGCTAAAATTCGTCAAAACTATTTTACAGCACAGACTCTTGCTGACCTTTTTACCAAACACTCTTCCAAATCAATCCTGGCATATGTAAAGTCCATTCAGATGTTTCACCTGATATGATAGAACTTATGTGTTAAAAAACTGTTATTTTATAAAACTAAGAAAAGAGAAATCTTTAGACTTGTAAAATTTCTTTATATCAATCCTTGAATAGTCATATACATTGTTTTTGCCATAAGATAGCCTTAGTTGCTGACTTGGCATAAAACAACAATTAACTAACTAATCATACTGCATTCTTAACCACTGCTGTAGTGGGCGTACATCTAAAATCATTTACTTTGTTGTTTAATAGGACATTTTACATTTCTCTAAATCATATTCAATATATTTGTGGATTATTTTGTGATTTGGAAACATCACAACCAGCTTCTAATGAAGCATAAAATAAAAAAATAAAAGGCACAATGTTTTACAGTGCAAATAAATAGCACAAAGAATATTGAGTCAACTATATGATTTTTTTAATCATCAACCTTGGCTCACAGTCTCATCAGAAAAAAAAGTTTGAATCAGCTGAAACTTATGTACTGTTGTGCCAAAACCTTTTTTCCCCTTCACCACATTACTCAATAATTTATTTTGTTATTTATAATAAATTACTGTATATATTGTACAATATTGTACATCCCATTATACAAGTGTCAATATTTCTAAACAAATTTTCTTAATATGAACTATTAGATCACACATCCGTACAAGAGATTTGCAGATTTAAACACACCTCAGTCAGACACATATTATACCTCCAGCAGCCACAAAGACAACTTGAATGACAGTTTCACAAGTAGGGTTAGGGTGGTGTTTTCACAAACAGGTGCATGTATATGTCTGTGTCAAGGCTTTTGCTGCATATTTGAGTTTCATTTGATAAGTGCTCTTATTTTAAAGCTTTACTAGTTTAAGCATATCCAACTGCATTAAAAATAAGCACACCCAAAATATAATAGGGAACTGGAAAAAGAGTTCCAGAATGAGCATCACAAGTGGGTGGCTGATGTTGGCTGGAAGCATTCCATCAAATCTCTCTTGATTGTCTTCAACACTGAATACATCATTTCTTAACAAATTATGTAGCATAACATGACAAATACACTTAAGCATGCACATATCTGCACAAAAACATGTAAGCATAACCACACAACATTTCTCTCCAACAAAACACCAATGATACCAATGCTTTAAATATAGATTAACATGTAGGGATTAACTCTGAGCTTGGAGTACTATGAGGACCATCATACATTTCTGTCATGTATACATTCAGCCAATCACAACTACAGGCTCTTTGTCCCTCCTTCACTTCACACATTTTCTCTCTCTCTCTCTCACACACACACACACACACACAGATATACATACAGTTATTCTATGCAGACAGTGAAACTTGAGAATTTTAGAATAAAGAAACTTGAAGAAAAATAGTGAAACTAATTCTTCTTTCACTTTCAAAAATTTGTTCTTCTGACATGCAAAATTACTGTCAAACTACCAATGGTTATCTAATAAAAACATACTGCTCTCTCATAAAAATGCAAGCAAACACATAATTTTGTTTTTAACAAAAGAATTGGTGAGAAAAGGCCAGTGATCTATTCTACCCTTTTCTTGTCACGCCCCAAGAAAAGGAAAGAGTTACAACAATTGTATTAAATAACACTGTACTTTTTAACCTTTTGTCAGTTTTTGTTCTTCACCCTCTTACACCCTAAATTTCATACGTAATTTGAAAAAATAGGACTAAAATAATCCACGAAAAGCAGCAACTATTTTACTTATGCTTGTTTGCCAAATGTCTGGTCACACAGATCATCTTGAAGAGCTGACAAGAAATCCCTGGGGGAAAAAAAACAGCATCTATGACTGAATGTAGCAGCAGTTACACAGTGTGAAAATATTATGTTCAAATGCAAGTCTCTTTCTCCTTTCTTGGCATGGTGATTTAAGCAATTTAACTATCACTTGTAATAACAATATTTAAATAATAATGTGTCCAAGAAAGTATAACAAAATCCACTCACCCTAACTGCACCGGTGTCTGTGTCTGTGGCCTGACCTCATTAACAAGAATGGGTACACTGTGTTTTCCTGTAAGACATCAACATTACCTGCATCTAACCCTTAGTGATCTTCATCTTTCTTATTCCATATATATGCGTGTATATATATATATATATTTTAACAAAGTAATAATGGTGTCTTCTCAACCTCATTCATCAGCATACATGTAATATGTAAACTCAAGCTAATTATTAATCCCTTTCCATATCCACCACCTTCCTACATTTGAATCCTTCAAATCTGCACTGAAAACGCACCTCTTCCTTGAGCATTACTCCTAACACAGTCCACACAGTGCTCATCCTTTTTACTCTCTCCCCCTTCTTCTCTTGCTACTTTTCTCCCCATCTTTCTCTGCAGAATCACTATATTCTCTGTTCCTGTTACTTGGTGCCTTTTTGTGTTTTCTATCTTTGTTTTCTGTTTGTCGTCAGTACTGTCGTTTTTCTTCCGTCCCTCGTGTTCTATCCATTTAGTCTATGTCTCTTCCACGTTTTAAGCGCTAAGAGCATGCTCTCTATGAGTGTGAATATGCACTATAAAAATCTTCATTATTATTATTATTATTAAGTGTTAAAAAAAAGTGCACCTCCAAATATACTCTTTATTTCTGGTCCCTCTTGTTCTGGTGATGAAATGGCTGATGTTTCCTGAAAAACTTTAGATACACGAGATCTCTGACGATCCAGTCTACCGCTTGGTGTTGTAGGTGGTGGTGTAGTTGAATGATAGATGGTAACAGGAGAATGTCTTTGTCTTGATAAGAAGTGGCCTGGGCTAGAAATGCCATCCTTACTGCCAGCATCTCCATCTGCCACTGATATGCTTTGCATGGCCATTGTCACCTTTTTCACTCCATTCTGCAACCATTTATTTTCACATAAATAAACAGCAACGCCTCTCAAAGAAATGTTTGCAGTAATAAACACAAAAGAGAATGCAAAATACATACACTAAAATAACACACTTATATGTGTGCACACTGCCCACTTGTTACAAAAACACAGCACCAGTCTACTACTCACCTGCTTCTTGCGAGAATTCTGAGAAAAGTCAGAAAAGTCTGAGGATGAAATGAATTGCACTGCTGCTCTGAATGTTACCAGGCAATAACTGAAAAATAAGCAGGCAAGGATGGAGTTTTAAATACAATTAATGAATGCATTCTTTTTCAAAAGTCTAGCACACTGTCAAGGCATTACTGTATTATGCTAGTCTGTATCACATCCTGTATTGTTCATTCATTTGCTCCTCACTGTGAGAGCAGCCCATGCTGGTTTGACGAGACTAGTGTTTTCCATGGAGCTTGTGCACAATGTGCTCTGGGCTGAAAAGTTCATACTTGTGACAGCTAAAAGGGGCATATTTAGAACATCAGCTCTCTAGATACATGCAGGCAACAAACTATCTCCCAATCCATGGTTAATCCTTTGCCAAGACAAAGGTGAGGGCATTTTATAGAAAAAGTGATGTTTATAATGATTATTTCTGAAGCTTTTTGTAGTCAGCTACTCTCTGTATGCTCACTTCTGCTTCAAACATCATCAGGCATGAATGGCATAGGACTGTCCTGTCCATCCACCAGGCATCACAGAACTCAGCAACCAGCTGAAGCTCTTTACTGGTGCCAGACTGAAGCAGAGTGGGGAAAAAGCTTGCATATCTATCTGCATGTGGCTGTGACACACATACACGCACACAATTGCACAGAGTATCTGTAACATACCTAAGTTCATCACGGTCCTTGGTAGTGGAAGCCAGTGTAAAGTTCTCCATGTAACTGATGTTACTATGAAGGTGTTGACAAGAAGATGGTGCTTCCATGCTTGCCTGTGCAATGACACTCACCTGAAAAGCAAAATCACTCACATGGTCTCAAAAACAAAGCTCTAAGCACCTCCCTTGATACTTGAAAAAGTAATAATTTTATGAGACCCACCCCTATATCTACTCAAAAATGATAACATAAAGGTGCTATCCGCCCTGCATGTTTAACAGGGCAAAGCCTCTCCACCATTTCCAGGTATGTTGTCCTGGTTGAGACAGAAAAATAAATCTTCATCCATCTTTAGAAAATTATCTGTAGCTAAGAAAAACAGCTGATATGACCTATAACAATCCTTACTGTGTATACTTATCATGCCATGCTATACTCCAGCATAGCCTGCAGACCATGGCAGGTGCTGAAGACAATGCCGAAGAAACTCAGATGAAATGAAATTAAAAAAATTTGCAATTACATATTTGCTGGACTGCTCAGAAATGTGAAAACTTACCAGCAAACTGCTTTAAAAGGAAACACATAACTAAAACAGTTCTTTCTTACTTGCCACTGCCAAAGGGAAAAATCTATGCAACATCTGAAATCTATGCTACAGCCCATTACAATTTGTGCCTAGTCTACAGGCTTACTGGTTCTCATTTGGTTGTTGTCTTCAAAGGGATGCTGTACTGGTTGTTGCAATATTCAGTCCATCAGTTAGGAGAGCCGTGCTTTCTGTAAGATGATCATCAACTTCTTCAATGACTGAAGTCTTATGTTGACTTGTTCTGGTGAGGCCGTTCAGTAGCTTTTGGCTTTTCTGCTGTCACCTCATGCTGTTCTCTCCTCTAAAGGCAGGCACTGGTCTTCAATCTGCTGTCTATGCCGGAAATGTTCAGATGATTCGTCTTTCTATTGACTATCTTTGATCACAGTCCACCATATTTAGGGCATCGAATTTACCTCTAACTTGGGCCTTGAAGATTTCCGTAAAATATGGGTTGAGTCATCTTCTTTCAGTCAAAATTAATCTGGAGGTTGGTTGAGTGGTGCTTCACCTTCAGCATCAACTTGTTAAGACAAGATTAGGGTTGCTACCTATGTCTGTGCTTGGTATTTCCTTGTTTTGGCTGTATTAATGCTAGATTTGAAATGCCTTGGCAATAGGATGAAATCAATTTGGTCGTTGACTAAACAATTTGGATAATGCCAAGATGTCATCCTAATAATTTTTGCGGATGGAGAGTATCAACTAAGTTGATGGCCCTGTGCAAACTCTAGGATACCTATAGCCCTGTGATTGTTTTCACCAAATTTACCCACCATTCCTGCCCACTGCTGGTAAGCACGGAATACAACTAAGATGTTCTTCCTGGGTACTGCCTTTAAAAGCCTTTCCAGCTCTTCCACTGTGATATCTTCATGAGTGAAAGTCAGTGCACAGACCTTGACAATGGGAATGTTGAGATACCTGACAGAGATGTGAATAGCAATCAGCCTACTGGACAAGGGTTTACAGCTGATGTTGTTTCTGACCATATTCCTGTGTACATGGAAGCACACACCGTGGTGTTGTTCACTTTCCTCCCCACTGTACCAGAGGCTGTGACCTTTGTGAGTAGCTGTCTCCCCAAAGTCATCTGACCTCTGTCAGCCCCACAGTATCCCACAAGTATCTTTCTAGCTCTCATCGGTGAATTTTTTCATCTTTCTACATAGGTGTAATGTGTGGATGTACCATGTACCAATGGAAGGTTCTTCTCTCAACTTTACTGGCGATACTTAAACTCCACCTGAGTAAGAATTATTTTGTCTTGTGACATTTGATAATGACTATTAACTAAACAACAGCTTTGACTCACTCACCAGCAGAGGAATCAGATCATCAGATGTCAAGCAGGGTTCTTCTGCAAAAGAAACATTCGTCTTCCTGAACTTTAAAACTTACCTCCTGCACTACCACCACCACTGCAGCACTTTTTGATCACTTGAAGTATGAAATTATACATTCATCATAAATCAGTTCCCTCTGAACACCCACGTCATCAGTATTAGCATGAGGTGCTGTGTACATGGGCAGAAGTGACAATGGGAAGGTTTCTGTTACAACACTTTGTTAGTTTACAAGGGAATAAAATTACAAGCATACGCATATTAATTCCCACAGAAACCACTTGTAAAGTTAGGTTAAATTATTAGTTCAAAACTCTCCAGCAATGTTCAAAATGCATGCAAAGGAGTTCTTGTATGTTAGTATGATAAAGTTCACTGCAGAATACAGACCGAAATGTGGAACAAAGCATCAGCTCAGAGGTATGACTCTTACCTGTTGCTAAAATAGCCAGAGGAAGTGGTTTTTTCTGGCCAAGATGGTTTGTGATGCCAGCAGTGATATTGTCCTGGAAGAATATATAGCAAACAATAGTCTCATGCTCTACCTGTAAAGTATTGCCATGTCTGGATACACAAACAGTATCTTCTTCTAGATTTAAATGTTTGGATGATCCACACTGGAATTTTCAAGAACTTGATAAACAGTGTGGTTCTTTCTATACATTTGGATTACTGGGAGCCACTATTTGAAAATTAGCAAAAGATTTGCTGTGTGCTTATAAAGAATTATATTCTGATTTTCTTTGGATTTTCTGAACCGTACTGATCATCATAATTTAGTGAGTTTTTGATGATAGCAGGTTTCTCCTTATATGCTGTTTATGTTCACTGTTACTGCACATGCTAAAATCACCAATCCCTTGGGGATAGTTAAAGATCCCCACCAACCTTCTTTGTTTGGGTTTCATTTTTCACAGTTTGCAAATACTTTTCAACTGATTTTTTTTTCTTTGTCTGCATTTCAAGAGAATATCTGGATAAGGGTTAATAAAATGGCCTGTTTTCATTATGTATCTGTTTTAGCCATGCTAGTTTTCTATGAAATTCTTCAATATAAAAATTACAATCTGTGTACGAGACTTTTGCTTGATTTGTCATACAATTTCTTCTTCATACTGTCCCAGATGACATGACTATATGGAGTTATCCTGACTAGCTACCTCAATTCCAGCTATCCAATTTCTAAATGATAATCTACATTGTTTTTCATAAACCATGTTATTTTAAAATACAGCCGGCACCTAATTTTTACATTTGAATTTATGTGTTGTTTTAAGCTGATGATAAACACAGGTGAGAAAAAATTCAGATCCTTTCAACTGGTATTATCTTTTTATCATGGGGTACTTAAAATGATACATTTCTGAAATGTGTTTGCAATAAAGTTTCTGCTTATGTAAAAGGAGAGAAAAAACTCACTATCACTGACTTGAGACAAATCAGTTTCTCAAGAGGAGTGGTGAGGTTCTCGAGTTCCAGCATGGCTTTCACCTACAGACCAGATTTGCCAGATATAAGGATTACATGGTGATAAATAGGCTAAGATACAAAACATGGACAACCACTAAACTAACAGACAAATGAAAATTAAGGAAATAAGCACACACATGCATATACACACATGGTGTTTTTTTTTGCAATGTTTTACAGTTTTGGTCAATCATTCTACAATGGGTTTTTGTTTTAAAAAGTCAAATGTGTGTCCTTGTGAAGCAGTTCAGTGTTCACTGCATGCTGATTCACTGCTAGTCACACTTCAAAAGTACTCACAGCATCTGGTAATGGGCAGATAAAGTCAGGAGACACTTTCAGATCTTGAGGTGTAACATCACACACCTGTTGACAGATCTTGGCTGACAGATGCTTATCTTCTTCTGAATGGTGCTGGCAAAGAACTCCAAAAACCTTTTGATGGACACCTCCCATCACATAGCTGTGTCAGAAATTATTATTACAGGTTTTGACTGACACCATGCATCACACAGCTCTGCTGTACTCTAATCCTGAAAGTATTACACGGGCATAGAATAGTGCCTAAAGAGGAACTGGCTCTGAGGAAAATTTAACACATATACATAGTTCAATCCGAAAGCTGGGAAACAAGTGGTACAGGCATGTTTGGGGATATGGATTTGTAATATAACAGGCAGGGACAAATGAATTTCTTTTGCTGTAATCAATATTTTTATAAATAAGATTCACAAAAGAATGCTGCAAAGCCTGACAGATTTAACGTAAAAAATGTGCTGATTTGGTTTAAACATGAAAGAAGATTAATGCATCAAAAGCAACATGTGCACATGAGTTATTTTAAAGGTACTTGCCATACCTTTCTACTGCTGCTGTCAATATATCCTTGAATTTTATGTCAGATGTCAGTTTGTGATCTAATTTATGCAGACAGTCCTGTAAGGTAGATAATAAAAAGAATTTCAAAGATGTTTATTCTTGAAGATTTCTTTTCGAAGCATCATCATCAATCAAACAAAACCTTAACATTTAAAGATGTTTTGAAGTGAATCAGGTGAAGTGAGGCATACAGGCAGGTAACACATTTGTATTTATTTTAACAGATAACAGATGACTTCATGTGGGATTTATGGTCCTAATATCAGAAAAATAATTTCTCACCAATAGTCTGAGAATACCACAATCAGTATAACATTGGACTATGTATCTTTGGTTCAAATATTTTCATTATTTTTTTTTAAATACCAGTTCAGACTTGCATACCTTTATGCCTTCCTCACAAAGATTTATTAGCCGTGACACAGCATCGTTCAGGTAGTCAGTTAATACCATATAGTTACTGTTGAACAGCTGTATACCTTGATCTAACTTTTCCAAAATCTGAAAAAAAAAAATTCAATTAAGTCTAACTGGCACATTTAAGTAAAAGTGAAGGTTGTAGATCACATTTTATTGAAACAAAAACTAGATTAATGTGTAACATATAATGGAGGAGAAAGATAGGCAATAATGAAGATAAGCACAAAAGACAGTGAAGACAAAGAGATAACCGTAGAGAAACCGTAATCAACAAAGGTATATCGGTAGGATAGAAAAGGAGGGTTGGGGGAGAGAAAGTGAAAGTAAGTTAGTAGCGGACCGCATTTAGGAGGAATGCTTTTGAAAAAGATGTGTTAATATTAAAAGATTCAATGATGGGTAAGCGATGGATATAAAAGGGATGGAAGTTCTACTGTTGTACTGCACCAAAGCTAATGCCTGTTTAGAAGAAGTTTAGAAAGTGTCTTCGAAGAATAACTGTTAAAAAAAATTATAGTGTACACAAGGGTTTCTTAAACCTACCATCAGTCAAATGGAATCAACAAAGTGTTCTATGCTAGCTTGATTATAAAATTAAGCATACCTTTGTGAATTGTGGAAAAGATTGAAGGAATTCTTTAAATCTGGAAAACAAAAGAGGGGAAATTTTTATCTTGGAAGACAACTTAATTCAGTGACAGTGTTAACTAATACATAAATTCATTCATGTCTAAGCAAGGGAATATGCCTATGTCAAATGAGGGGGTGGTGGAGGAGGGGAGAACTGGTGTTTTAAGTGGAGCCAGCAACTAAGGCTATATCACGCAAGGCAGGCAGCCTTGTAAACAGATGCCACATGCAGAGAAAGAATTGCATGCCCACGACGAGAGTTGAACCTAGGACAGCCAACCTTCACTGTATAAGTGACAGGCCCTAACCGTTGAGCCACTGGAGTGCCCCACTATGTCAAACGAGCATGAAAGCTTGCAGTATGGACTCTCACTATGCATTCAACATGAAGTTAAACACATGTAGAACTTTTAGCTGTCATAATCTGTAGTACCTTTAATCCACTATTGCTTTAAGTGTCTTTTCAAAACTGACTATCATACACACACAAGTGATAAATGTTAACTTACTCTGCCAGCGAAGCATGTGAGGGGAGAACTTTATGATAATCTTCCTCTTCCTGGCTACATTGCTTCTGTTAGGATATACATACCATGTAAAACATAAGATCATGTATTAACATATTATAAAATATAATACATAAAATTTTACTGCTGTTTGACAGAGTTACTATAGAATTTTTCTCTCATTTTTTTTCTCAAATCAGCAATTCAACATGTAAATCCTAAGTAACCTATGGGTATAGGCACCTCAGTTAAATGCAAAGTGGGGTGGGGAGCCCACTGTAACATTTTCAACAGTAATATTACAGTACATTTTCAGCTTGCATATCACAAGATGACCAAACCAGCAATAAAATATGCAAGAAATTCCATCTGTTTACATTATTTCTCACCTTAAATTTGGGGTCCAGTGGCTGCTGTAGAATAAGAATCTTGTACTGTTTAAACTCCTAGAAATAGCAACAAAAAATTTGCAAGAAACATGTCATATCAGAAAAGTCAAACAAATTTTGTAAGATTCAATTAAAAAAATCTTTTAGTATTCTTATTTTTGAGGCTCTGGGAAAGGCTGCATCAAAAAGAGAACTGCATTCTGTTCCTGACAACTCCATATCAACTGATCTCTACCCTGTCCTTCATAGTAATCTAGGGTTCAACTGTCTTTTAAAACAGAACACGAACTTGCAAAAATTTGACAGTAAATACTGACCACATTCATTTACTTTATATGCCTTCCTTTCTTTTATTTTGCCAACTAAAAGTGTATTGTTCTGGATCTACGATGCACTAGTTTTTGCCCATGGATCTACTAGAATATTATGTTGAGGCTTGTATAACAAAAGGTCACATTCTAATCATAATTTTTTCTGGGGCAATGTCACATCATTTTATAACATAGATTTTCTAAAAAACTGATTAATTTGTTTGCAAATACATTCTATAACACTTCCTGTTTAGCTGCTTTCATTATAGTTTATACTGTAAGGCAAAATATAAAGATAAATGCTTGAATTCCTTCTAAGAGATACAATCTATGACACTTACTTTGTTGTAAGCCAGCTCCTCACTGATAATCTTTACCTTCTGTTGAATATTAAATCCTATATTTCAAAAAGCAAAAGAACATATACAGAATATGAAAATATTGTACACAAAGCTAAATGAACAAGGAAAAAAATATGTTCAAGAGTTGATCACACCATTGTGATTTGATATCAAGTGATGAACTGAGGCAACAGTGTACTTATTCATCCAGACAGCTCTATGTCTACTTATTATTGTAAGAATTACTGTAAGCATTTCTTAAAATGGCCTTTAAAAAAATGGGTAATGGCAATGGAGTTCTCTTTACAACATCTGCACTTCAGGTTGCATATGTGTTAACAAGACAGATTTTCGAGATCGCAACATACCTTTGGCAGTGATGAGAAATTGTCCACTGTCATCCACAATCACCAACCTCTTGTGAGAAGAGTGACTTGTCAGAAGCTGGCTATAAGACACAGTGAAATTAAATACTTCACACGTATTCTCCTGTTTTAGTCATATATAAGCATATGACACCAGATGGTAGAATAGCTAGATTTACAGACCAGAAAGCAAACTTACCACCAAGACAATAGGTTCATTTTGCTTTTAACATATGATACATCTGACTTAACCAGGAAGTTTTTAACAATTTATTTCTGAGACTGCTAACAGTAACAGTTACAGAGCATGTTCCTATTATCATTATGCATCAATCAGTGTGTAGAACACAAGAACTCTAGCTGTTAACAAGTTTGTTGCTGTGGAGAATTTCTTTTTGTTTTGCTTGTTTGTTTGTCTTTGTCTGTTAAAAAAATAATTAGCCTCTTAAAGCAGTGCTGAACAGTCTGCTTCAGTTTGATAAATAAAAGTAGGAAAATGTATAACAGCAATCAACTCACCCTTTAAAATATGGAGAAGGCTGTAGAATATGAGTTTCTGCAATATAGACAAACAGACTCATGAACAGAGAGAATACACAATTGATATAGCAGAGTGGTTATAAATTTTGCATTACAAATTATTTAAAGCATTAAACTCAATCTGTTACTGTTCTTTTAATAATCACACTGAAAACTAATGTTACTTGTTGCTTGAACATTTGTGATAATAAAAAGCCAACAGCTGCTGACAAAGTCATCCGAATTTATCCCAAAAAGCTCCAGGTGAGAGTACAGACTTTATTTTTTTTCTTGAGTGTAGAGGTTTAGTTTTCTTCCTACCTAGCACACAGTAATTAATCACTCATGCTTTCTCTCTCCACCCCTCACTCACACATATAGATACAAGCTGTAGTGACATATATCTTACTTGCAAAATCAAGGTTTATGTCAGAATCCTGTATAGTTGATGCTTGGGGGATGCAGATTGCGTAGCACTTTGCTTGTGCTTTTTCATACAGGCTTAAAAAATATGTCTTTTAAAAGTAAACAGATAAAAAATCTGAATCAAGGGAACGAAAATCTTTAAAAAAAATTATAGGTTATTTAGCTAGTTATTTAACGTTTAGAACTGTTGTTAAAAAAAGGTTTTAATATTTAATTATTATTTTTAAGGCAAGGCATCACAAATCCTTTCAATCTGAAAACACTTAAATGATGATGATGATGATGATGATGATGTCGATTTATAATGCGCAGGTATCCATTCAAAAGAATGCTCCTTGCGCAGCCAAAACAGAACTGAGCAATCGAAAGCACTTTGTAATCAAGACGCTTGTTCACTTAAATGACAGGACCCTTATTTCTTTGTCATGAAGTTTAAACTTAACAAAAGCATAAAATATTGCTGCTACTCTAACGAAGTTTAAATCAAGGTTCATCAGCACCTGTAAAGCTCGAAAAAAAGGATTTATATCCAGCTCATCGACATCACATGCCATGGTCAAATAATTCTTGTTGACATACCCCCCGGAAGTATTGTTACTCTCGTAGAGAAATATTTTAAAGCATAAAAAGGAATGAATAATAAATCTAGTAAAATAATAATATCATTATCATACATAAAATGACACAAATAAATTGTTAAAGTATATATTTTCCCTTTTAATTTGCATTAATGACTTCCGGATAGTCCGAGGTTTTTAGAGAGTATAAAAGATGGCGCATTATTGTGGGAGGTCTGCAAACTGCTTCCTAAAATTTGGCGATTATCCTTTTTTTTTCGTCTACTTTACCATTTTATGACCCCATAGTTTTGCACCTGGCCGTGATTCAACCTATGACATACCTTAACTGAAAAATGCAATCCAGGAAACATTGACAATTTGCATAATTTTAGATCTTGGTGACATTCAAAGAATCATAATGTTAGAGATAATTTATCGTTTTAAGTTGGTATCAACTATCAAATCAAATAAAAATTTCTTTTGTAATTGCAAACTGATCTACAGTTTTGAACAATCGGTGCCTGAAGAAATAGATAATTTAAATATCAAAGATCATGCTTGAAACCAAAGAAGCGCCATAAATGTTTGAACTGTTGAAAACTGTTACATCGTAAGTTGCGTGTTTTAATGGATTTTTTAAAACAGTTTCTGCAATAGTGGCATAATAACACGTCCTATTTCGCTCTCTACTTACTTCCTCATTTTTGTATTCAATTAGTTAACTTTTTGCCATGATGTCATCTGTTTATGGCACGTGTATAAAACTGCCTCCAGTAGCCACTTATTCTCATCAGTCCTTCAACCTCCCCAAAACATATTTTATATAATGTCTTGCAGAACCTAGTGGAGTGAAGCATCTTTATGGTAGAAGAATAGTGTGCTTTTGTGCCTGACTGCACGCACACTACCTTGCATCACCATGGCAACAAAGAGACCGGCAGATGAATCCTCTGCTTCATCTAGTCAACCTCCTGCAAAGAAGCCTATGACACATTTTGAACACTTTAAACTAGGTTCCATATATTCTTTGGTAAGTATGTAAAAAGAGTAACTTAAAAAACATGTGCTCTTAGTGGTAGAAAAATCTTGATAGATCATGAAGATCAGAGTAACATCTTTTGGATCCCAGTAAGAATGTTGGCCTCTGATAACCTGTAACTATGCCATTTAACATTGCTACTGAAGAACTTTTGAATGACATTTGCAAAAAGAGCAGAAAGCTAGTTTTGCTGAGTAGCAATCTTCGCTGTGATTAGATGGTGCAAAATCAGTAATGCTGTTAGTGGCTGAGACAGAATCAGTGAGACTATAATGAAGAACATGACCTTGCAGGAGGAGCTTGATATGAAGGTCTTGGTGTTCCAAAATAAGAAGTTTAGTGAACGGATTGAACAGCGGAAGAAGGTTGAGAATGAGCTTCGTAAACGGATTGAACAGCTAGAGAACCGGCAGCGTACAGATGATGCTGTTCTTATGATTGTCAACAGATACTGGAATCAGGTATGTAGAAATCATTGAATGCACATTCATGTACATAAGAGCACATGCATGCACGTTTATGCTCTTTCACATTTACAGATTCTCTCATGGGTCAAAAACATCTCTAAGTAGATGTATATTAAATGTTATAAATATTCCAAAATGTGTATACGTATATACATTAGTGCACACATGCAGCCTGTGACAGTATTCCTGGTTTTCTCAACCAGAACGTGAATACTGGCCCCGGGGAGTCGGGCACGTGGGCACTAGTTACGTCAACTCTAGCTGCCCACGTCAACATAAACTTGCAGGGGAAAATACACACGATAATCACACGTCGATCATTCAGTTTCACTACTTGGCTCACAAGCCCCCACCTCTGCTCTTCCCCGAACACAATACTCAACGACATGTGATTTTAAAGTATAACAATAAAGAAAAGATTTATTTACCACAAAAGCATTCCAACAATGAATACAATCAAATGGACTCGTCTAAGGGGGGGTCCCAATATTATCCGTGCTAAAACGTACTTCTGATGTTACAGTGCTGTTACCTCTCTTTACAACTACCGTTCACACTCGCAAGCACACCAACTTAGCTCTGTTACAGCTGGTTTGTTGTGAGTCCAATTCTTCTGCTGACTGTCACGACACGCTGACGACTTCCCTCGAAGTATTGTCTGACAGTCCGTCGTCCTCCCCGCTGGAACTGCCAACCACGTCAGAGAGCGACGACTGCTCTCCCGGCGACACAGATTCGAGCTCTGTCCCACTTCTGGGCACACACATGGTTTCTTTGACGACTGTAATGCCACGTACAGCCGCCAACCGAACACCACCAACAGACGTTCTCAATCCTTGAGAACCGACGACTTCTGGCGGCCTTAACGTCGAACGTCTTCCTCTCACAGGTAGTGCAAGCCCTGGTCACATAGCCCTTTGATTTCCACGGCGACAGCAGGCAGTCCTGACAGTCCGTCATCACTGACTCGCCTCCTTCTCTCAACGTCCTTTCCTACCGAGTCTTGCCCTCGTGGCTTAAGACTCGGTCTCGAGCTAAAGGTGTAGCTGGCGTTAGGAAGCTGAAGTCGCTTCTGCTGCTGACCATTTGCCCCGTCCACTCTGACGTCTTGCCGAAAGTAAGCCAAGCGTGTTCTCGTCTCCCTACTTTTATCTCCACATTCTTACAGATACATACACGAGGGATGCCATTGGTCACTCACTCATCATCCAATCAGCAACAAGTACAGCCAACAATGACAAGAGGAGATCTGCTTATTCTGACCATTGGCCACGCCTATGGGTTGCACGATGGACAGGTGCCTAAGCCTCCCTCCCCATGTCCTAGTTACGTGGTCTGGCAGACAGGTGCACGAGACCCTGGGGTGTCTCTCTCCCCTAGACATTGTTGACATTCGGCCAGCCGGCCAGTCGCGCTTGGCTGCCGAAGCCACTTAGAGCCGTCTGCGCAACGCACCACTTCCGTGATCTACTCAAAACAATACCTCTACACTAGACATACGCCCCCTCTTTCTTGCAAAAGGGGCCTCAGGCTTGTCAACAAGCCGCCCTAGACACTAATTGGGGTGATTGTTACCTACCCATTAGAGTTATCTCATGACACAGCCACCCAAGCACACATGCATGCTCGCTATAGCTACACACACATGGTGCTCACCTTTAGCATACCTATATAACATTTTTGAAGTGATTGGCATTGTTCATCTACAGTATGAATGTGATAGTAATCGTGTATGTTTTGCAATATTATCGTGTTAAGCATAAGTAGCTTATTTTTCACATTTTCTTGATCTGGTATTCTACAGCTGGATGAGGATGTTCGAGTTTTGCTTCAGCGTTTCGATGCCGAAACAGCAGATGAAACAGAAAATAAAAGTAAGTTGATATTGGTTGTAAATTATAGTTTTCCCCATGTCGTTGCAAATGCCGATGCAACCATTCTCAAAACAAAGAAAAAAGAGAAAAAATAATTCATAGGATGTGTTCAGAAGTACTGCCATAAGGTGTTGATGAATTTTTGTCAGACTTGATTTGGCAGTAGAATGATATATAATAAACAGAATTTGTGTTACTTATATGAAGATGAAAGCAACGAGACAACATCATTTTTAACGATGCTGTCAACGTGGGACAAGCAGGAACTTGAGCAGCGTTTGGGACAGCGGGTGGAATTTTCTAAACGTGCTATTGGCAAGCTGCTACAAGCATTTGATCGCCTTCTGCAGCGCAATGAGAAAATGCACCAAGCAGTTACTGACAAGGTGACACGGGAGGTAAGATGAGCATCTGAGTTAGAAGCTAAAAACTATGAAATAAGTCTTTGATTTGGGTAGTGTGATGAACAAGTGTTGCTCACAATATAGTGACAGCTGTAAAGTAGCTGGTCAGATCTGCTGAATAACAAGAAAACAGGGATGTAGCAAATACTTAAACAGTGAGCAATAAATTGGTTGCTGTCCTTAAAAAAGAAAAAAAATCTTGTATGCATTCTCTTCCCCCCATTTCTGCTCTTTTAAATACAATTACAAGCATAGGTTTATCAGCTTAGAATTTATTTCAGAACTAGGAAGATGTATGTGCTGTTTTTACTATTTTCAAGCATGATAGCTTGAGCATACTAAAATTTGTACGGTTATTACTAATTTTGTAGCCTAGCAAATGCACCTAATCTGTAATTAACATTACTAGTATAATGCATTAAATTTGGCAGTGATTATTTCAGTATAAAGAGGTGGTAATATTGGCAATTATGATGGGGGTTGGAGGAGTGGAGATTAAGAGAAACTTGTGTTGTGAAAGCACATATTTAGCTAGGGATGTGCTTGTCCTAGGCATTGTGAAAAAGAGAAAAAGAAACAACCATAACTTACAACTTACTTTTTCTTAGGCTCAGGAACTGCTGGATGCTTCAGTCAAATCAGCTGATGGGGAATCTGCCACCAATGGTGAAGGAGAGGGGGAGACAACTAAAAATCAAGAGGGAGAGACAGAAACAGAAACAAAAGAAGAAAGGGAGAAAGAGGAGGACGACAGTGAAAAGAAGAAAGAGAAAGAAGGTGATGGCGAGGAAACCAAAGAGAATTTAGCAGAACTCGTGAAAGGGGAGATGAGTGACCTGCGGCAGGAAAACCGCCGGCTGCACAACCTCGTCACCCAGCTGCATCGGCGCCACCACGAACACACTCTCATGGTATGGGCAGTAACCTTCTAGCTTTATGCTGCAAACTGGTATTACAGGTCATGAAAATGGTGGAGGGTGGGGGTGGAATTGATAAAGAATTTGATGTTGTGCATTCCACTAAGAAATGTTTGTTTCAGATAGAAATTTGTGTTCAATGTGCTGCCTCTGGCTATCTTGACCAAAGTCAACATGCCACCTTCGACCTGTTACTTACACACTGCCACAACAATTGTCCACATTGTGCAGTGAAGTCCTTAGGTTAAGTTCTTCGTGGGCATGTGGATATCCAAACCTTTGTGCGCAAATTGATTGAAATGGAATCAGACTTTGGTAGATGAAACATTAATACAGGGCTTTCCATCAGTAACATGCAAGGGGTTTTCAGGCCTTCAGTTAAAACTGTGGGGAGGGGGGTCTGTTTCAGACTGTTTGGGCTTAACCCTTCCTCCCTCTTCCGATAGTAAAAATATTTGGCAGTCTCATTAATCAATAGCTCAAGAAAAAAAGCACAATATACAGGAGTTAATATTTTCATTACTTTTATCCCTAATGTTTTATGCATATAAGAAGGTCATTAAAGATTGATAACAAGTAAAAAAAAAAAAAGATTACCTTTCATGTCTGGCTTATTAAAAAATGTCTTTTGCGTTGAGTTCTTTGAACTGCACTCTATTTTCTGACTCTGACACAAAATCGTTTACATTTTAGACCCCTAGACATTTTTTTGTGTGTGTGTGTGCATGATTAGACACTGTCTTAGGTGATTTACACACATTTCTATGCAATGAGAAGGCCTGACCAATGTAGCCAGGCCCATTCTTAACCTCCGCAGGGCCCGAGGCATAGGGCATGTGCGGGGCTCTCGACCATAGCCTAGTTACCATTTTAATCAAAAGCATGGGGCCCCTGATGACTGTCAAAAACATGGGGTGATGCCTCGTCTGCCTGCCTCTAAGCATGACCCTGAATGTAGCTACACGCAGTGTGCATGAAATAAGGTGACAAGAAGATGTTTTATATCATGGAAGGAGATAGGGAGCATAACGTTACAAAAGGAAATCAGGGAAATTTTTAAGTTTCCCTATAGACTTGATAACATGGAAATATTTTTACAAGGGAGCTTGCTTTCACATTGCTCAGTCGATCTTTTCCTTTCTGTAGATCTCTGAGCTGCAGGACAAGGTGACTGTAGCAGAGACTGAGAGTGCAGAGCTGAAGAACAAAGTGGAGGACATGGAATATGAAGCAGAAAAGGCTGAACAGAAGATTGACCGTTTAGAGCGGACTTTGACAGAGACCAACAACAAACTGCAATATTACACAGACACTGGTGCGACAATCACTTTAGAAGGGGGCAAGACTGTTGGAGGACTGTCACGGGCCAGAGTAAGTAGTTGCCTCAGCTGAAGGAGAAAAATGATTTGTTTAATAAAGTAATAAGCTAATATTTGAAGGACGAAAGACAGTGGTATTTTCAGCACACCCAGCTAAAGCTCCATGTTCTTATTTTATTTGGTATATTTAGGAGTTTGTTGAAGATGAGAAAAGCATGCAAGACATGTCAAGATATTCATCAATTAGCTGGTTGAAGAACTATTTGTGTGTCACTGTGTTACTGACAAGTGTGTTTTGAGGACTGCCATGCATTGCAGCTTGATGAAATCCTGTCCGATCTGGAGGAACACAAGGAGCTGTCATCCAACCGCCTCATGGAACTTGAGAAACTCACAGCAGAACACCAGGAGGCACTGAAGGAGATTGAGAAGCTGAAGATGGATGTAAGTCTTGTGTTACGAGCAAGATGCATTTTTGCCCATAGACTACCCATTCCTGGCATTTTTATACTGATCTGTATCAAGGTGGCATTTAATATCCATTTCTAAGGAGATGACATATACAGAACCTTTTGGCCTTTATCAGCATTATTGTGGCATTCAGGTGCATGATTGGGGCACTGCATTATTGTGGCATTTGCCACGGTTGAAGTGAGTGCTCTCACCCCCTCCTTCCCTGCATTCTTATTGTGCTCTAAGGATGTGGTGGTCACTTTTTAACATAGACATCTTTTCATGCTGGGCTCATGCTCTGAGAGAACTTTTGGACAGTGTTATGGTTTTGTGAGTTTACAGCTTTTGTGGACAACTTTTCAAACATCAAATACGTGAAGTATAGTTGCTTAAAGTATTCCTGAACATTGTTACACCAAAGTGTCTTGATACCACAAGAGATAACCATTTACTGATCATAAACTTTAAAATCGACTTCCACAGCTGTCATCAGCTGAGTGTGAGATGGTCTTAGGGTCAAGGTCAGTTGTTACAAGACTGACTGCTAACTTTTTACAGCTTAGTTGTTTTGCTCATCCGTGAACATAGCTTTTCAACCATACATGTTGAACTGAAAGTAAAGAAGTGATGGCATTTAAGAGGGCAGGCAATAAAGGTTAGTTATTAAGCAATGTGCACATTTTTATTTTTCATTTAATAGGTTTGAAGCCACGTCTGCACAAGACTTGTGCACAAAGTTGCTGTTACCCTTTATGAAATTAGCTTTCTTGATCATGATGAGCGGCAGTTCAGGCTTTGGTGCCTTAACTATTTACTGTCTCTCATATTCTATGATTTTTGGTTCTTCCTCAAATCCAAGTCTATCTGCATACCAAATGCTGTAAAAACAGGTAGCTGTTGTTCTCAAAGACTGGGGGAGAGAAAGCAGTATTAAGTGTACTGATGCACTGCTCACAGAGAAGCGCATGAAAGAGAAGTCATGAATACTTAATGTGGCACTTAATCTGCTAAATTTAAGACTTGTACATTCATGTTCCTGTCACCTTTACGTAAAACAGGAAAAGCTTTCAGAATAAAGTGTAGGTCTGTAGGTCTGCTAAATTGAACTCTTCCCTCATGGGTGAAAGCCATAGTTAGTCATCACTTAGAATAGGAGTGGGGGCACAAAGTACAAGATGTTCCAAGATTTACACCTATTAACTTACATTGAAGGCAACCATCAGGGACACAGTTTTAAAGAGCATTTTTTAAACATTGAAGTGATTTTTAAGAAATGTAGGTTTTTTTCCTGTGACTTCATTCAAAAGAAAGATGGTAATTGTATGGAACAGAGAGCTCATGTCATTAAAGTGGGTCACAAGACAAATTTAAAAAAAATTATTTACACGATACACAAACATGAGCCAAACAATAAAATATTTTAATCAAATATACATTAACCCTCTAATATTACTCACTATTATACTGTCATATTTGGTTGTTGGAGTACAAATCCATGTCAGATTGAGAAAGTGGCAACCATCTCAAACATGGCTGCTGGTCAACTGACTTATTGCCTCCTTTCAAATGCAACAGTTTGTCTGATTTATTGACTTGTTCAGCTCCTGAAGAGAAGTAGTCCATAGTAGAACAATTCCTAAAGGTACCAGCAGTTTTTTCCCTTATTCATTTATTTACGCACACCGCAATGTGTCTTATTCACTACTCTGTTCACATTACAGTGTGTGAAATAGGCACTGGTTGAGAAAAAGTTTGCTTCTGAGGATGCGAACCATGAGGGAAGAGTTAAAACGTATACATTCGTTATCCTGTCACCTTTCTGTATGACAGGAAAAACTTTCAGAATAACAACATGCCATTTACTGAAACTCTGCTAAATTTAATGCGTAAATTCTGCCGTAATCTTATAACCTTTCATCATGTATAATAGGAAAGCTTACAATATAACGTCATTGACAGAAAACAAGCTGTAAAAAGTCCACAGTACATGAACATTTCCAAACTTCAGAGGCCAGATCTGCAGTGGAATGCTAGTGGTTTAAACTCTATATAGAATTTTGGAAATCATATTTCCAAATTACATAGTTTGTTGCATAAAATCAAACTTTCATGCCTTTGGAACTATAATGTTTAAAGTCTATAAAACCAAATATTTATTCCTCTGGAACTATAATGTCTAGTTGATAAAATCAAGAACGATGTCTGTTCTATTAAACTCAAGAACAATACTGGCTATTCTGTGAAATGAAGAACCGCCCAGTGCAACCATTTCCTGTACAAGTATGAACAGATAGCAACTTCAGTCTTCCAAAAGACTACACAATCCAGAACAAACATCTTCATCAGCTGTAACAATGCTCTTATGTACTCAGCTTCAACACTTACCTGAAAGTGTTATTCTGGAGACAACAGAGTACAAGTGCCTGCAGTCCCAGTTCTCTGTGCTGTACAACGAGAGCATGCTGATACGCAACCAGCTGGAGGAGGCCCGCAATCAACTGCAGCTGAACAAGAACACACACCTCCGGCAGATCGAACAAATGGAGGTTAGAACACTCATTTTCCTTTCAATGTGCTTGAATTCACAACTTTGTTTAACTCCATTTTAAATTCAGATTTTCTTAGTACCACCATGTAACATGTGCCTTGGGTTTACATCTTCTCTGTCCTTTCTCTGCATGTGGCAGAAGTTTACAGGGCTGTAACTCGGCATTGAACACTAGTTAAAAAAATCGGTACCACCACAGGTTCAAAGGGATACTTCAAGTAGTTATCTGGAAAATATGGCCTGTCATGTTTTTTGGGTTTTTTTCTGTAAAATAATAAGAACCACTAATTTCATCCCATCTTACATGGCGACCCAGGTGTTAAAAATTTGGGGAAATGATACGATCCCTTTTTATCTTGTGAACAGATTGATGAGTTGGAAGGACAAAAACGTTTGCGTACTGAGATGATTCAGGCTGAAGACAATCTGGCCCAAATGCGCAAGGAATATGAAATGCTACGTATTGATTTTGAACAAGCCATGGCTGCCAATGACCAGAATGGTAAGCCAGTGCCATTATTGAGAGATTTTATTTTGTTGCTAGAAACAAACAGATTTTGGGGGGATTTTTTTTTCTTAACATTGACATAGGTTGTCTCTGGCTTCTAATATGATATTTGGAAACAAAGTAAACATGTCTGGGGTCAACCCTTTCCTACTGAATCAAGCATTTGTATTGACATGAAGTGTTTGTCTTCACCAGTTACTATTAACCGTGAAATGAGGAACCTTATTCAAAGTCTTCAAAACCACAACCAACAGCTACGAGTGGAGTCACAGAGATACAAGCGACGACTTCGAGAGACACAAGCAGAAATGGCTAAAGTAAGACTGACTTTGTGTATGAGCATCTAAAGGTAGTTTTGGATGGGGACATGTTCAGGAATTGCTCTTATTTACCATCCTGTCAAAAAAAATAGGATAGTTTTTTTAAACTTCATCTTTCTCAGCTATTTCTGCTTGTGCCTTGAATGTTCAAGTTAATTTCTTTCTGGTAATAGCTACGTCAAGAGTGTGGTGCCTCTGGGTCAGTCCTACCTGGCACACCAGGCACCCCAGGTGCTTCCACTGGGTGTAGCACAGGAGTGTCAGGCGACAATGGCAACAGTCCTGACACCAAGGACAGCCTCACCACCATTAAAGAGGAGCCCCATGACCCGTCTACTTCTGGCCTAGTCTTGTCCCCACTAGGAGTGAAAAAGGAGGACCCAGATGGTGTGCCACCAATCAAAAAAGAGGAGGAAGACGACGGAGAAGGCAAAGGAGGACAATCGCGCAGCACAGGAGGTGAATCAGAGGTGATCAAAGAGCTGCGTGCACAACTCAAGTGAGTATTCAGGCACTCCTTGGGTGAGGCTTCCCTCCTCCTCCCCCAGCCAGTCCAGTGTTTTGTAAGTGTTGGTAAAATCTGTACTCAGTAGCAGGGCCTGAACATTTCAACAGTTGTTTTGTGTTTGTCACACTGGCTAACAAACGTTAAAGCACATTTTACATTTTTAATGAAATCTTCAGTTTTATCCACAAAAGCAAACATGATATCGCTCACATTTTGGATTTTTTTTTAAACCTCCTTGGTAGGGGAAAGGAGAGTAGTGGGATTTAAAAAGATGTATTTTGCTGGCTTAGATTGACAAGAGGAATTCTGTAATTCTGTACATGGAATATTGCTTCACTTTTGTTCTTTTCCAGAAAATCTCAGGATGGTGCCAGGGAATTGAAGCTACTGTTAGACATGTATAAAGGTGCCCCAAAGGAACAGCGAGACAAGGTTCAGGTGAGAACTTAACTGCATTTTGTAAAAAACTTATTCTTTTTACTATCATGCTATGTTTTTTCAGATTTTAAAAAGATTTCAGATTATTGTTTTGTCTTTTATATAGTCCTGAAAGAGCAGTTTGAAAGCATTTTTGATGTCAAGATGAAATGTGTGTAGCATGATTAAACTACATTGTTATGGTCTAGATGTTGGTTCTATCTGTCTGCAGCTGATGACATGTGAAAAGAAGGCACGTCTTGAGCTGGAAGAAGTTAAACAACAGTTAAAGAAAATGCAGGAGGCTGAACGACGAGATAGGCGGAAACTTGCTGAAGATGAGGCTTTGAAAAAGATCAAGAAAATGGAGGAGACAATAACAGAGCTTCAAAAGAATCTGACTGCACAGAAGCAGGTGAGCTGTCACTAAAGTATTTCTTCTACCATGTTAGTACTTACTTGTCTATCCTGTTTCCTAGTACTAGTTCATCATGTCCTTGACTCAAGTGCTAAAAATTATTTGTTATAAATAAAGAGCACACAGTAAAAGCTCCCTATTCAGACTTGTTAAAAGCCGTCATAATTAGAGGGGTATTGACTACTTTATCCTAGAAGCTGTGACTTCAGACACCTATAAATTCTAGTTCATTGATTTAAATATTAAAAATAAAGCTTTTAAAACTATATCGTAGTACTTTGTCATTTTTGCTTTCTCATGGTCATGCTTACTTACTCAAGCAATGATCAAGCATACTATGGTAGACATAGATGCTCTCTTAAAATGCACTATATGCATTTTTAAACATGATTTATGCAAAAACTTGCAATAGAGCAGAAATGATCACAGTAATTTTCTGCAAGAGGTCATTGAAGTGTAATCATCTGATGTGCATTGGTAAACAAAGAGTAGCATGGACCAGTGATTTTGACATTTCACACTGAGATAGATGAGGCTTACATCACTAGAAAGCTAGAATGTTCTCTGAAAATTCTAAATCACTTTAAATTTTCAAAATCAGGCCAAAACTTGGATTTTTTGAATTTTCAAGAATGCTTAATTTTTGTGTATTTCTGTAGAAACTCATAGGGCAAACAGTCTGCCAGAAGCAGTCAGACAGCACTTTTTTAAACACAATTTCTGCAACAAAAAATGTTGTAATAGAGTACAAACTATTGTTTGTGAGTTGCACTGGGGAGGTATTCATAATAGAGATAGTATAATAATTGTGATTTACGTAGCACATAATCATGCTTGTGAAGGAGCATGCTTTCAGTGCTTAAGAAAAGTAGTAAATATGGACAGACTATGGAGGACAGAAGGAGAAACAATTATGCAGACAAGTAATAAAAGACAAACATAAAAAACACAAAGAGGAAATGGGGAACAAAGAATGAGGTGACATTTATATAGCGAAATACATCTGTGAAAATTTGTTGGCTCACATCTAATAGGAGACTGCAATAGGGAAGGTCTTAATGAGGAGGTTTTACTGTACTAAGCCTGCGTACTAAATGAAATAACCACAATCACTGCATAAATTTCACATACGTTTGAGAGCTTGCATGATGCCATACATTTAAGTGAAAATGGGGGATAAAGATTTTGCATCATCACTATTTTATGTCTTTAGAAATTGTCAGTTCTCACCAGCTTCCTTTTAAGTTGAGACAGACTCCTTTGCAACTCATGTTGACTTTCTGAATTTTATGACTGGTTTGTTGTGTGACAACTAATTTTTAAATGGCTGGCAGCGGGAGGAAGCCTTGCTGAATGACCTAGAGGTGACGGGCCAGGCATTTGAAGACATGCAGGAGCAGAACTTGAGACTGCTGCAGCAGCTACGAGAAAAGGATGATGCTAACTTCAAACTTATGTCTGAGGTAAATAGTCTCTTATCGATCAAACATTGCTTCATCTGCTGCACTGGTGCACTCGCTTCACTGTCCTCAAATCATCATCATCATCATTCCTTGCTACTCCTCGAGGAGCATAGGGACGCAACAGCTGTCCTCAATGCTGTGGACTCAAAGTGTTTTTGCAGCATTATAAAGGTGGATGTAACAATTTAGGGCATAACAAGAACTTTAATGAAATTCTAAACCAACTGTTTTTCTTTTATTGCTCAGTTTTGATACATTCATCACAGTAGTCACACCTCTTAACAAAAAAATCCCTGACATATTAAATATTCTTGTTTTCATTTAACTATTATTTTTTTAACATGAAATTCTCATAATTATCGACTGTTGAGAATAAGAAATAATGAGGAAAATGTGGAAGGGTAAGATGAAGAGGTTTAAGAAATTTGATTTCTTGGTTCCATGTGAAAGCTTGTCTTTTTATTTTACCGCATGACCTGCAGCAGGGTCCTCCTGCTGTTATCCATAATGGACCCAGCCCATTGTCTTTTTCTCTCTTACCAACAGCGAATCAAGTCCAATCAAATCCAGAAGCTGCTTAAAGAGGAGAAGGAGGTTCTAGACGAACAAGGTCTCACCCTGCAGTCGCAAGTGAAGGCACAGAACCAGGTGGTGCGCAGCTTGGAGGATAAAGAGAGAATCCTACAGAACAGTCTGGCCATCATAGAGAAGGAGCAAAGGTGGCGGGTCTCATTTTTGTGTTGGGTTGTGGGTGACCAGAAACCTTTTAAGGTTTACTGGCTTGCTTAGCAGATGCAGATTACACTGAAGAAAACTAAATAGAGATGCTTTTGAACTGAGATAACTACTTAAGGACAATTCAGTAAGAAGTCTATTAATGCCTTAGAATATCATCAAGTACACACTGAATTTTGATTGCGGCTCCAGCTATGTAATAGTATATATGGTTTCTGAAACTGCAGTTACGTCAGAAATTGTGTTGTCTTGACAATCAGCAAAACAGAAGAGAGACTGACGTAGTACTATGACTGTATAGCATAAGTCACAGCATATAGCAGCCTATACCAGCTCATTTTGACATGTACAGGTTCCTTTACATGCTGCAGTATTGTGGACAAAACATGTTGCACAAGATAATTTTGGTTTCTTTAAGTGACTCACAGACTGAAAGCTAAGTGTGTATTGAAAAATATGACTGCATTCAACAATCTTAGCATTGTCACACAGCCTTACTCAGCAAGCCTTGGAGCTGCACAAGCGTAAAGCAGTAGAGAGCTCACAGACAGCTGCCGACTTGAAACTACACCTGGACAAGTACCAGGCGCAGCTGAAAGAGGCACAGATTGCTGTGGCAGAGAAGACAGGGGCCCTGGACCAAGAGGTGTTCAAGTACAAACGTGTTCAGGTCAGCGAGATGGGATTTCTCAACACACACATTTGCTGTGTGGTGTAAACATTCTTGGGCCTGCTTGAACTTTGATAACTATCTGACTATATTTCACACTTACTAAGATCTATAACTTGTGCACTAAAAAAAAAACCATTTAAATAAAAAGATCAATCCATAATGGGCTGTAACTCCACAAACCTTGAGCTTCACATTTCCAAGTCTTGAGTCGCCTCCCCTCAAACCATTCCAATGGAAAATGAAGGCAACAGTTTTGTAGAGTCAATGGCATACTTCTATTTCCTTGCAGTTTACAAAAAATTTGATGTGTTGAGAGAAATTCAGATAAAGAAGGTTGGTTTTTGCATATTTAGATCTATAATAATTGGGGTTTTTTTCAAATGAGTGAATAATGTACACTCCAGAGTAGCAATGTCAATGTCATTATTTTATGTTATTTATTTATTTATTTTTTTTTTTTTTTTTGCTCTCTTACTGCAGGAGGAGGTGGCTAAGTTGCAGAGAAAGCTTGAACGCAGCAAAAAAATTGAGGCAGCAGGTGCTGCTGATGAGGTCCTGCTGGAGGAGATCAAAGAGTACAAAGTGAGTAGCAGTCGTATGATGTTAGTAGATGCTGTCCTTGTAACGTTTTATGAACCACCATGCTGTTCACCTTAGCTGTATGTGTAATGAGAGTTTTATGAGCCATCATGTTCACTCATAGCTGTACATTAATGCGAGTTTTTTTAACCAGCATGTTGTTCACCTTAGCTGTAAGTGTAATAGTTTTATGAACCACCAGGTTATTCAGTCTCAGCTGGCTTTTCTATGGCACCATCAAAGACAGAAAACAGTTACAGATTGTGCCAAGTTCTTATATCCTATAGTTGAACAGATTGTATTTCCCATTGAATAGCCTTTGAACAATAAAAGTTTCAGTAAACTGTTCTTTTACATTTAAATTTCTTTTTTCTTTTTTGCAGGAACAGTTAACATGTCCATCATGCAAGGTTAACAGAAAAGATGCTGTACTTGTCAAATGTTTCCATGTCTTTTGTCTGGAGTGCCTGCGGACCCGCTATGACACACGCCAGCGCAAGTGCCCCAAGTGCAATGCTGGTTTTGGTGCTAACGATTTCCACCGCCTGTATTTAACATGAACTCCTATGGCAAAAACTGTACCAACCCCCAGGACCTACTGCAATCCTGGTTAGCATGATGAAGGTTCTGTTAGTGTTGCAACTGCTGTAGGCAAGGGTAAATCAGAAAGGATTCTGTTGGAACTCATACTTACATGATCAGGAGAGGGGCTTGATGGATGAAAGTATCATGGTGGTCTGGTGAGAGCAGTCATCATGGAGTGCATAACAGTGTTGCTGCTTTATGCTGCCAGACTAAAAACAATAGTTGCAGAACCCAGAACCCTCATATGGTTGTCTGGCCTTATGGACTTGGTTATCAACAGTTGATATTTTTCAGTGTGTGGAGAGAACTCAGATATAGTCCCTTTGATGACACTAGGGACTTTGGAAGATGGGAGGGGACGTAATTTTTGTTTTGGACACATTTCGAACTGAAACCATGTTTATCAAAGATAAACATTTTACAATTATCTGGTACTGCTCACTTGAAGAGATATTTTTTTCAACAGGTTAGTCCTTACCTATAGGATGCTGTAGATCTGACTAGGTAGCTTCTTGTTCAGATATTGATTTAAAATGCAAGAATTCTTTCTTTCCCATTTTTCATTCTTTTTTTTTCTAAGAACAACTTTTTTTTTTAATTGTAACTGTTACGTGTTGCACATCATAAGAAAAGAGATTGTGAAAGATGTCTGGACGAAGATGTTTGATGAATGTTAATGCTGTATCTGAATATTAGGGCTGGATTGGTCACCTTTGGACCATCTTTAAATTATCCCACAATTAACTATAATTGTTATAATTATATGGATGGATGTGGTTTGTGCCTGAATAGATACTGGCTTTTAAAAAGACTTAGATGTATTCTTTGTTTGAATGGAACAATCTGCTTTCTGTCATCCCCCATAAACATTACCAATTCAGTGAAAGTTGGCTGTCCTGGGTTCAGTTCTCGTCTCGGGCAGGCTGTTTTCTCTCTCTGCATGTGGCATCTGTTTACAGGGCTGGCTGCCTTGCCGTGATATAGCCTTAGTTCCTGGCTCGGCTTAAAACACTAATCCCACTCACATAAACATCTCCTATGATAGTCATGCTGTAAAGCATTTCTTCCTTGCCCTGCTTTGTTGTGTATGTGGTTGTACCATCAGTTACATTCATTACGTTATGCCCTGAATTGATGAGTGCCTACAAGAAGCTAAGTTTTGTTATACATAGACTGGACCATGGGTGGGGTAAAGGCTGCCATTAATTTCAGGTGCTCTTTGGCTTTAAAATGTTAATTTCCGTTAAAGAATTTTTTCAGGTTGTAACGTGCAAGTTATTTTTGTGTAGTGAACATGGAATGAGCAAACAATATGTAGAGGTAAAAGCTGCAGATTACCCTTTAAACTGAGATTCTTATTTGAAAGATAAAATTTGCAGATGTTCGGTGTTTGACAGCATCAGAACTTGGTTTATACCTAAAATATAAATAATTCTTGATGAAAAGTTTAGAAATGCTTAGCATTCTTTTTTTTCTGTTGATGGTTTAAGAAATTTTCTTCTGAATTTGAAAGTTAAGATTGTACTTACATTACAGTTCTTTGTCCTGGCACATTGAGTCACCTGCTGATCACAGCCTCATAGGAGATTCAGACTGGAGCTTAGGGTAATTGTGTGTTATGAATATGCCATGATCATAAATTTTGAACAAGGTGCATGTTAAGGTTTGTTTACATTGTCAGGGAAAAGTTCTAGCAGATTGTCATATTGCAAAGTATGAAACTTTACCATGGGCATATAGTATAATGATGTTATTTAAGTGAAATGTGTTATGTGGACTTATGTGTGATGGCAGGTGTCATCAGTGTCTTGAGGAGCAAGTGACTGGTGAATGAGCTTTTTTATGCATGGTATACAGAAAAATAATGGGAGAAACCTCCATGCAGTAAACTGTCTGAAGATCAAATTAAAACAGAAGAAAGGGGTGACGTCAGTGAGTGCTCTCTGTCACTGTCGAGTTTCTCAAAACTCAAATCTGCTTTCTGTCATCAAATTCTGAATGGGTCCCAAAAGCATTAATACTTATGGCATGTTGAAGGATCTAACAGGCCTGTGAGTGTAGCCATTAATAACTAGGAGTGGCAATTGGGGGAGGGGTAAATATTTCCAGAATTTTTTGTATCCGTCTTGTGTGTGTGTGTCATTCTCTTGCTCTCAACCATCACCTTTGCGCTCGTCGTTAGAGATGCTTCATCACCCAACCTCCTCATTCAACGCTCATTTGTGTACTTAAACATCACCCCCACCATCCTTCATTTCATCTTCCTTCCACCTACTCGTCCATGCGTTCAGTGCCCTTTTGCGTCTTAGTGCAATGGATCACTTGTCTCCGCGCTCCCTCTTTGACAGCGCATGACAAGAAACTGATACATCACTTCTCTCTTGTCACATTTTCTCCGCCTTTGCACAGTCTTTCACCCATCCCCACCACTTTACAGCTGTGGTCAGCCTCAGTTTGTCAGTCATCTGCTTGGCGGAACTGAAGAGAACGAAGCGATAACTAACCCAGGCCATACGCTGCTTGCCTCGCTGTGGAGAGGGCAGCGCCGTCTGATGCTGGGAGTTCGGTTCTTCAGCTTCACGCAACGATTTTTCGAACCTCTGGTGATAATTTACTCTACTACCTGCGACCTGGTATAGTGAGGACAATATACCGAGGACAAAAAAGAAAATATCTCGTCTTTTAAACCTTTCCTGGAGAAGGTACGCTCTCATGTTTGATCTGTTTCACCGTGATGATGATGATGATGATTAAAAATGAATTATTGCCAACGCACTATATGAACCTTCAATATACCAAAGATGTCCTCGAAGCTGCAGTCGACGCCTGGGCTGGTGGGTGTAGGCTTTTTTTTTGGGGGGGGGGGTGGCTAAGGGAAGAGTCGTGTGGAAAGGTTTGTATAAATGAAATGATGGTTATAACTCTTGAAACGTTCTGTTTTGGGGTTGTTTTTTTTTTTTTCGAGAGACTGTTACGCGAGTCTGAAGTGGGAAAATGACGACCTTTTCTTGTCGATATGTTCAACTTTACGATAAGGTAAAAATTTCATGGCATATATAAATGCTTAACCGAAATTGCGAAGAAAAAGCAACTTACATGCACGAAAACCGTGCAGACATGCATAAATGATGCCGAGGTGTTGTCGATATAACGATTTGTTTATGTTTTCTGCACACATCATCTGTTGACGAGTACGTAAACCTGTAGAATCTGACGCCTTGTCGATGAGCAAGACGCGTTTTCGATCTTCACATTCTCTACCGAATGCACAGCTGATTTATGTGACCATTCTGACGACGTGAAGGTCACCATGGCAACGAGAACAGGAAGCGTGAATTTCGAAGAGGATCACCCGAGATGGGAGGAGTATAAATTTGAATGTCTGAGACACCCGTCTCTTGATGAGGTCAGCGACCGGCAGCGTACGAGACCAACACGTGCAGACAAAGGAAGAACCGCCAAACCTCGCCGCTCGCTAGTTCGTAAAGAGGGGCACAGCAACGTGGAGTTCAGAGGTCAGTTTGAGGTAATGAATAAAGTTAGTTATCTTCCTGCCCGGAAGTGATTGCACGTGAATAAATGTGATTACGCATCTGCTGAGAGGAGTTTTTATTATTATTATTATTGTGCGTTTTCCACGTGCTACGACCCTGTTGTGAGTTTTTCCTTCACGATGTGCGTCATTTTACAAAAAAGAAATGGAGTATGAGTCTGTATCATTATAATAAACAACGAAAGCAGACCTTTCTTAAGTCATACACAACCGACATTACACTGAACCCAGCAAAAAACAAAAACGGATAACTAAGCATTTTGCACCTGGTACCACTGTGACGTCATTTCACTGGCGGATTGAATGCCATCCTTCGCCATAAAATGTCCCAAACTCATGCAGTCACTGGGAACGACGTCGCTGAGATGCTTATCCATATTTTATGCGGGGAAAATCTCGATAATACGGTAAAAAAACGATTTCATTCATAATCTGTTATATAAAATACTAATTTGTGGGTCCGAAATAAGGAAATTGGCACCCTGGGATACGGATACCTTCTAGAAGGGGTGAGCATGTCTGGAAAACACTTATATTCTTAATATACCATCCCTCGACGAGCTGACATTTCTGTTTTGGGCTTTTAGCAACAGAGCATGGCACTTCTTATGAAAGGGGATATAACAGTTGTGGTATTATTGCCAGCGATCATTTCAAATAAATCGTAGTAATAGATATTAAACATTGGCTTCAAATGACTGAACAAAAGTAATGTGCACAATAGTTATGAAATATGAGTTGCGGATCGTACTAGAGGCTCTCCTCAGTAGATTTCTTACTTGCTGGCCGTGGACATAAACTAGTCCAACACGGTGACAACGGTAGGTATGTCCTTTAATCTTTTTTTTTCTCTCGGCAGGTGTAAAGAAGAAAGCCCGTCGCTATGTTCAGGACCTGTACATCACACTGTTGGAAATGAGGTGGAGATGGGTCGTTCTCATCTTTTTCGCCTCCTTCTTGGCCTTCTACGGGATCTTCGCTACCTGCTACTATTTCCTGGCCTGGTTGCACGGGGACTTCGCCAACCTGGGTACGTCCGCTGGATGAATGAAGCGAGAAGGTGGCGTAAGTCCGAGACGAGACGAAATGTGCCGCATCGCTAACGAAAATCCGTAAGATATAGAACGGAGGGCACCGGGTTGTTAACTGTTGCTGGACTCCAAGAAAACTTCTTGCTGGACAGTTTTCCGTCAGTGAACCAGCACTTCTCGCACTGTCTCGGACTTCGGCCATTTTTCCGCTTCATAAATTAGCCCCTGCATTAGGCCCCCTGATATTTAAGGACATAACAGGAAGAATCCGTGGAGTGTAAGGGAATTTGGGGGAGAGGAGATTATCACTAAACAAACGCAGATACGCAAACGTCCCCATCCATAGCTCTCTCCCTCTCTTGCTTTTTCAACACTTGCATTCACACACATCAACAGCAAAATGACTTATACTTACATATGCACGCACGCACGCACGCACACACACACACACACACACACACACACACACACTACAAAAACCAATAAACTAAACACGTGCGTACGTGCAGCTACAAATGACAAGCTCCTCGTTTCCCAACCAAACGATTCCTAAAATATATATAAAATGTTTTCAGCTGCTCCACAAAAGACCCTCTCTCTCTCTCTCTCTCACCGACTCGCACGCGCCCACACCCACCCATCCACCCCAGCTTAAACCTACGCACATTCCTGAAAAATTCCGTTATCCTAGGTAACTAACATTTTTACCCAACATTTTACAAGAGCACAATTTCTGTGAGCAGGCAACCCTGACTTCGTCCCCTGTATCCAAAACATGGAGAACGCTTGGGACGCCTTGCTGCTGTCCATAGAAACACAGTCCACCATCGGGTACGGCATTGTCTATGCCCACCCGGAATGTGGGTCTACTCTACCCGTCATCTACCTGCAAATAGTTACAGGGTTCCTTTTCGAGACAATGGTGTTTGGATTTGTATTCGCTAAGGTATAATGTTTCTTTCAGTAAGTTCATCTTTTCCAGACTGTGTACTGATGAATTTACCTCATCGAATGTGTTACCTGTATTTAATGATTTTAATGGGTTTTTTTCCTTTGCTGGCACACACGCGTGCGCGCCCACTCACTCTCTCTTTCTCTCTCTCTCTTTTTTCTCTCACTCACTCACTCACTCACAAATACTGACACCTTCACCCCTACCCTCACTCCGATATGCAATTTACCCATGATAAAAAATTTACGCCACTTAAATGTTTGCTACCTGTCAGGTAGCCATACGTAGGCACTATATGTATAACACGCCACCTGAATGTTAGCACAGATTAAATGTTTCAGTTTTCACATAATCATGCGTACTGATTATCTGTTAACTGTCAGGTAAGCGTGAATAGGTACTAGGGTTTTCAGCTGTCACGCGAACATAAGTACGCTCTACGTGTTTTAGCCGTTGTGCAAACGTAAGTGCGCACTACATTTTTCGGCTGTCACGTAAACATAAGTATGCACTTCGTGTTTCAGCTGTCAAGTAAACATAAGTATTAGTACCTGTTTCAGCTGTCAAGTAAACATAAGTATCCACTTCGTGTTTCAGCTGGCACGTCCAAAACACCGACGACATACGATAGTATTTTCCCGCAACGCGTGCATCTCCCAAGAGGCCGAGCGCCTGGTACTCCAAATACGGGTAGGAGACATGCGACGTTCCAACCTGGTGGATGCTCGGGTGCATGGGTTGCTGGTCAAACGCCACGTCATACAGGAGAAGTATGTCTACCCGCTCTACCAGCACCAGGTGCGTTCACCTTGTCCCTTGAGGCGCACATAGTGCTTGTACGATTGGTAACACACTGGGCCCTGTGCGACTATAGTCGTCATGCCGCCAGTTGGTCACATTGTACTAACGCTATGGCGGTCACAGTTATACAGTAGATCGCCAGTGTCCAGTCAATTAATCGTAAACGCTGTGCAAGCGCGTGCGTGATCTCATTTAATGCTAATGATGTAATGAATTTTGAAAACCTTGTATACATCAGTGTTGATGGATGCCTGCACGCGCTTGTGTGTGTGTGTGTGTGTGTGTGTGTGTGTGTGTGTGTGTGTGTGTGTGTGTGTGTGTGTGTGTGTGTGTGTGTGTGTGAGAGAGAGAGAGAGAGAGAGAGAGAGAGAAGGAACAGAGATGAGAACTCAGAGAGGCAGAAAGAGAAAAAAAGGTTAGGGGCGTAAAATTTCATGGAAGGGTGTTCAGTACCCCACAGATAGTATCTTTGGATTGTATTTCTTCTTAGCTGGAGTTCAATGCTCATGAAATGGGAGACCGCTTGTTTCTGATGTGGCCTCTCGTCCTCACCCACCACATCACAGAAGACTCCCCTCTTTGGACGCTGACCCCAGATGACCTCATCTTCGATAAGTTTGAGGTAGCGGCCTGCTTTTGAGTAGTGATAAAACATCACCCTTACTTGTTCTTCGCTCTGTCGACTCCTTCCATTTGCTGCTATAGTGAGATGTTGTCTGCTACATCACAGATCTTCAAGAGACTGTCTCCCTCTGCCTACCTGCCTACCCACATTTTACTTACTGATTATCTGTGTCTCTTTCAGACATGCACCCGTAATCGTATCTAAAGAAAGTATGTTTAAACTTAATTAGCTTTCTCATCAGACAGGTAATTGTGACTTATTTGAATGTCTTTGAAATCTTTAGACCGTATTGTGGATAGTGGTATTCTGGGTGGACGCTGGACGTCAGAACGGGCATGTTATGCGGACGTGTTTGATGTCAGCTCGTGATATTCATTAAATCATATCCACCCCACATCCCATACGTTGGGTCTATGTGTTTGTCGTCAGGTCAGGTAAGTTTCGTGTATGTGTTTGACGTTAGATCGTGTAGGCTAACTGTCAGAATCGCTACACTCTGTGCGTGTGTTTGGCGTCAGATCGTGGTGTTCCTGGAGGGCTACATCGAGTCGACGGGTGAGATGTGTCAGGCACGTACCTCCTACACTACCCGTGAAATCCTGTGGGGTCACCGCTTCACGCGACTGGAGGAGTATGACCCCAAAAACGACCTCTGGGTCATGGACTTCGTCAAATTTAACAAGGTATAGAAAAGAAAGGCAAGATATATATATATATTGTTTGTTTGGTAGGTGGATGAGGGGTAAAACTCGTTTTCATTGACACCTTCCTTCTGTTGTTTTTATTCATTGTGTCGTAATCCCTGACCCACCTGTACTGGATGCTGTGCAGGTGGTACCCAGCGACACACCGGCGTGCAGCGCCGCGCAGCTGTTGCAGCAGAACGAGACGACTGTTCTACCTGTGCAACGGTCATCGTCACAGCCTGGCATCCGTCAGAGCTACATCTCTGTTGATGACGACTTCGATACGGCCTCCGAGTCGCCCTTCAGTGATGACGAGCATGTTGTGGGTATGTGCTCTTGTCTTTTTTTTTTAAGGACTCGCAGGTACAGAACATTTTTTTTAATGGTTGGGTAAATCTCAGTAGAAAATTTCTCTAAAATCTTGAATACATCCCTTCCGTGATCGAGCACTCTCCCTTACAAAGATCAGATATTCAGAAACATAACATCAGATTTATTTTTGTACATGGAGTCTAAGGGACAGGTGGAAGAGTTACTGGGACCTTAGTTCTTTTAGATGTTTAAAGAGTTGTGCTGTACTCCTTTATTTTTGTCATTAAGTAGTTATAACTTCATGTCAAAAGATGGAATTCTCGAGAGATTTGCTGTCTTCTTCCTGTGCAGGTCATCCCATCAGAATCCCTTTTACCCCGATGCCAATGGCCAGCCCAGAGGAAGCTGTGGCACAATAGACTGATAGAGCGCTGTGTGTGCGTGCGTGCATGTGTGTGTGTGTGTGTGCGCGCGCGCGCGCGCGCGTGCGTGTGTGTGTTTTTGTGAGGGTGGATAGAGGGGATTGATTGCGATGTAAACACGTTGCCTGATACAGCTGATGATTAAATTTCGAAAATTTCTCTTTGTTAATCGCCACGAGTGAATGAGCGTGCGTGCGTGCGTGCGTGCGTGCGTGTGTGTGTGTGTGTGTGTGTGTGTGTGTGTGTGTGTGTGTGCACGTTATGTAGCGAGAGTTAAGTGTGCAAACACTTGCCACATCTTTTACGGCTGTCCACAAGTCGAAAAAGAGACTAAATTTCTGACTGTTAAAGGACATTTTCACAATGTTGAGACTTTCAAGGCTTCAACCAAAATGAAGAATCATAAAAGCGCTTGTGAGGACCAGGTACATGAGTTCAGATCTCGCCTCCGGCACCCTTTATTTCTCTCTTTTGTAACCAGGCTAGACTTATGGTAATTTGCAGTAAAACACTATCAACTAACCATCCCTTAAGAAATTTTTTAACCGAACACTATATATTTATATATTGCCACAGAGACCTATGTTCAGACATTCCAAGAAGTTGGCTTTACGTGGCCGTCACGTGCAAATTTGCTAAACAGTCAAATATTCGACGTTATGCTTCGGTCAAAAAGACTTTTGAAAATGTAATTGATACTGCATATACAATGGTTATGTGCCGGATTATATTTCACGTCAGCAAAGTTTCTTTACACGAAAATGATAAAAAATATATAATATGCCATATCTTTAGTTTAACCATTTTCAAACTGAACTATGTAAGTTTGTTTTGTTCTCCTTTCAAACATAGTTTATATTTTTATGAAATTTTACGAATTTTGTACGTACCGGGCAAGAAAATTTAATTTTATAGCTACATATCCAACGGTTAGGGTTATGGTGAGGTAATGGGTCTGAATGTGGTTATGGGTTTTCATTTCCCGGAATAGATCAGTTGACAAAGACGAAACATAAACAGAAATAAAATACACAGAAGGCATAGTTTGTAAAAAAAATAATGATAGAAAACACGATACCGTTGAATTGTGATAACTGATATAAAACTTGAAATATAAAACGCCACAGAATGTTACGGAATTGTTTATCGAACTTTTTTTTTTAATGATATTAACGCATGTAGGAATAAAGAAGAAACAGAGAACACAGGATTATTTTTGTTTAATTGGTCACATCGTGGCAGTCAACAGTTACAACCAGTACACCCGAGTGTCTGCTTAGTGCCGAAAGGGTTGAACAGTAGAGAAAGAGGAGCAAACATATGTTGTTGCTGTTGTTGTTGTTCACACAAGTTGTCTGCGCGACACATCGCACACCGTCATCAACAATGCACCAAATCAAGGCCGCCAGTCACAAGACTAAATACTGACTTTACATGGATGGCATCGACTGAGTAGAGAAAATGGCGGGTTTCTAAAAGTCAGACGCAAAAGTAACTCATGCTCATGAGTGTCCAGCCGGCATTCTTGGCTACAATCACAATAAAACATGCTAGGCGCATCTTGTAGACTGGGAGCCGTATTCTTCAAATTTTCGGTAATCAACTTCATCATCAGCAGCACAACTTTGACCCAATGACTGCAGCTTACGGACGTCAGCAGGAGGCGCTGCGATTCGCGGAAATGAAGGACTGAATGCGCACGTGCATGACTGTACCTCAGAATTGCAAGTTCCTGGTCGGCTTGAACAGGTGTTGGAGAAGAGGCCGAGGCTCACCCAACAGCTTGTGAACAAAGAGGTTATTCAAGTTGGCTGGCGTTGGAGCTGGTGCAGGAGGCGTTGTCGTAGATGGCGTCGGCATCGTTGTCTTCCTCGCCATCCATCTTACCTGCCTTTTGCTCGTGATAGGCACGGGCGCTTTTCCTACACATGAAGGTTGCAGAGATAATATTAGCCACACAGCTACAATCGACCCCACAACTACACTCACACACATCTTCACACACTCAGCCACACACACTCAACCACACAGTTACACTCGACCACAAAGCTACACTCACACTCAACCACACAGCCATACAGCTACACTCAACCACACAGATATACTCACACTCAGCCACTCACGGACGATTGTCAGAGTCACACCATAAGTTCTACGGATAAGAAAACCGTCTCACTGCCAATGCAGAAGCTGGTTGATCTTTCCTTATATCAAGGACCAGTTCTTAAGTTTAAAAAAAATCGAGTATTATAAAGCTCTCCTCAAACCAAAAATTAATTTCTTAACCTGAAGGAAATAACTTTGTCAGTGAGTTCTCATCCTTGAGCAGAGAAGCCAACAGGAATTTAATCAACGATAGAGCATGCTATAAATTGCACATCATTATTATTTTTTCCAGCAAGGAGCTTTGCTTCTATGGGCTTTGCTAACAAGTTGTCAAGCTTGACATACACGACTTTTCCCAGGAATGTAACCTGCTGTGTGTTTTGCCAACTAACCTAATGTAGCATATTTTAGGAGTGTGGGAGGAAACTGGAGAACCCAGACATGTGGAGAGCGAGAAACACGTAAAATGTATGAAACATTGTGTATATCCTTTTCGTCGCCGCTCTTGTGTGCTCTGTGTGTTGGGGTGGGGGGGAAGGTTTGCCTGGTTAAAGAAGAGAAGAAATGAGAGGCACCTAGGGGTGGGGCTCGGCAGCACGTTGTTGAAGCGCGTGAAGTCCACGCACCACACGTGGTCGATCTCGTCGAACTCCTCCACGCGCACAAAGCGGTGGCCCCACAGGATGTCTCGTGCCGAGTAGCACGTGCGAGCCTGGCACAGCTCCCCCGTTGACTCGATGGTGCCCTCCAGAATGACTATGATGTCCACCTTCTCCCGGTACACGTCCTCTGGACGCAGAGTCCACAAGGGGGAGTCCGGGGTGATGCGGTGAGAGAGGATTAGCGGCCATATTAGAAACACCTGTCGTTGGAAGGAGGGAGGGCGGAATAGATTGGTTCACTGATGACACTAATTGCTACAAAGAGGAAATATATAAATATGTGTGTGTGTGTGTGTGTGTGTGTGTGTGTGTGTGTGTGTGTGTGTGTGTGTGTGTGTGTGTGTGTGTGATATCATGATAAACATCCGTGGATAATGCTATTTTTTAACCACAGGTAATAAAGTATCGATCATCTGAAAACCGCAACGAATAGCAAAGGGAATTTTTGTTGTAGTTATTATCAGATGATGCGTTTCCATGGAAATAATAAAAATGCAAAGTAAAGCACAAAGATGATTGTCTGGCTATGAGAAGCGATAACAGTATTCGATGTGCTCTAAGATGAACATAGCACATGTCGAGGATACTGCCGCCAGTTACTACATTTTACTACATGTCTGAGGTCATAGCTCTAGTGTCTGATGACGTGTCGCAGCTATCATGTCCGACGTCACAGCTCTAGTGTCTCAGCTACTATGTCAGAGGTCACAGCTCTAGTGTCTGATGACGTGTCGCAGCTAGCACATCAGACGTCACAGCTCTAGAGTCTGATAACGTGTCGCAGCTGCCATGTGTGATGTAAAAGCTGTAGATTGACGACATGCTGCACTCACAAGATATGCGTCACAGTTTTCAAGTCCTGCGTGACGTCAAAGACGTTGAAAGAGCTTTCCTGAGTTGGGGGAATAGGGGGGGGGCAGAAGTGGGGGTAGGTGTGCTGACGGGGGGCCAGTCTCACCTTGTCCTCCATCCCGTGGGCCGTGAAGGCCATGCGGTGCTGGAAAAGTGGATACACGTGCTGCTCGGACACAACGCGCCTGCGCACAAGCAAGCCGTGCACCGTTGCGTCCACCAGGTGCGTGCGGCGTAAGTCCCCCACGCGGAGCTGGAAGCAGAAGTCGCCGTCCTCCAGACTAAGGCAGGCGCTGCGCGAGAAGACCAGCGTGTGACGTCGGTGCTTGGGACGCGCCACCTGCAGCATGCACTTCGTCATTACGTTATTGGACACACACACACACACACACACACACACACACACACACAGCCACGTAGTGTTTGCCATACATGATCATGCGCGTGTTCAGCAGATTTCAAATATCGACAGTACCACAGTGAAATTCTAAAAATAAATTAACACACACACACAGACGTACGTGCGTACATGCATGTATGAATTACATTATGTCTGTATATATTACACATTCATTCCAATACGTGTACATGAACTAATGAATATATACATACGCATACCACACATACAGTGCATGCTACATTAAACGGCGTGGACGAAAAAATAAACAAACGAATAAATAAGTAAATAAATAAGCGCATTTATACATGAATAAACAAACGAGAGGGCAAAGAAACGAATGAAAGAATAAATAAGCAAATAAACATATGTATTAATGAACTAATGAACAAATGACCGAGCGAGAGGTTGAAGAAAGAAGTGCAATTAAGAGAGAAAAAACGTATAAATACAAAAACGCACACATACATGAACTAACGAATAATCAAATACATACATACATACATACATACATACATACATAATAAGGAAATAATTAAAACGAGCAAACGCATACATACACGAACGAGTGAATAAATAAAAAATCAAGTAAACACATACGCACACGAATGAATTAATAAGTAAATTAGTAAACGCCTACATGCATGAAAGAATGAATAAACGAACGAACGGATGAAGGAAGGAATACATAAGTAAATAGGCGAATGAATACATGAACGAAAGAAGGAATGAAAACTCACAGTAAATAAGTAAATAACGCATATACAATATAAATTAATGAGCAAGGGAGCAGACGAAGGGATGAATGAAAAAAGAACAAAAGAATTTAAAAAAACGACCGAGGAAAGGAACAAATATGCAAATAAATTCTTCCTCTCCAATTCCAATGTAAAGAAACAAACTGTTCCGTTTTGAGACAGGTGAGCGTGCGAATCAGGTCCTTCACCTTCACGAACAGAAAGCCAAGGATGAAGGTCTCGACCATGAAGCCCACTGTGATCTGGAAGTAAATGACGGGTACCACACCCGGGCAGGCGGCGTTGGGGTTCAGGTGTCCGAACCCGATGGTCGACTGCGTCTCCATGGAGAAGAGGAAAGCACCTGCAAAACTGCCCAGATGCTCGATGCAAGGTTCGTAGCCAGGTTGGCCGGCGCGGCTACCGAACTGGCCGTTCATGTAGCAGAGCAGCCAGTAAAGGACGGCGAAGACGAGGTAGCTGAGTAGGTAGACGGTCAGCAAAATCAACAGCACATAGCGCCACTTCAAGTCCACTAATGTGACGTACAGGTCCTGGGACAAGAAGCATTATTTATTTATTGAACAAGAATGCCGACACAAAAGCAAAAAAAAAAAATAATAATAATAATAATATATCTGACTAAGGGAAAAGAAAATACCGACACAAAAAATTAGAAACGATGATCTCAGATAGTGATCGATCGTATTACATGTAGTTCATTTTTTTTATTGAAAGAAAATACCGACACTACAAAAACACTGACATGTAGTTTTTATTCTGAACAGACAACAGTAGGAAACAAAGTCAAGTTTTTCAGACAACATTTTCAAAAACCTTTGTCTACCTCTTCCACCAAAGCGTTTTGTAGTAAGTTTTATCTTTTTATTTGTAAAACTCTTGTCTTTGGGGAGGAAAGCCAGGTTTTTATGCTGATGATTAAAGTTGCATCACCTTCAGATACATCAAAGGCTTTCGTTCTATTCCTCTGAAGCTAAGGTTGCTGTTGCCTTCCTTCTCGAGCAACGAGCGTTTCGGTTGCCCGCGTGACGTGAAAGCCGAGTTCTGGGGAGTTAACTCCTCCACCTTGTAGCCGGGGTTGTCCGTGTGTGCCATCAGTAAAGAAGGTAACAGAAAGTTGCTCTGTAAAATAATTGAGCTGAATCAACAAAAGCAATCAAACCCATTTTCACGATTGGTTTGGAGTTTTACTTTTCAAGTATCTCCCCTTGACTGCAAACGTCGAGCCCCTTCCTTCACCTCTACCTTTCCTCTCCCAAACTGAGCTGTCAACCACAACGACATTGGAAAGGGATGTCAATGAAGGAAGTGAATGCGTACAATTTTTTATCATTTGGCTAAACTGAGACCGCACAATTACTCATTACGCTTGACTCAAATATAGTGGCAGATCAAAAAATGACCAGAACATCACAATCGGAAGCGTTCGTGGGTTAATTACCGTAGCGAGGTCGGGTACCCCAGGCTTGTTATAATAAAAATAAAACACCTGTCCCTGAGCTAAAAAAATGTAAAGAAAAATGCATATAATCACGAATACGTGAATAGGAAAAAGAATAAAAAAATTAGACACGCAAAATTGGAGGAGGTAACATCCACCAACACATCAGTTACAAGATCGCAGCGAGGAGAACAAAAGAGACCAGGGACCCCAGAAACTGAGTCTTTGACAATCGAGGGCCAGCTATACCGTCTCTTTCATCCAGAGTTTTTCTGACCATTTAATTCCTAAATTAATACTTTAATTCTTGTTTTTCATAGTTCCGAAGTTTTTTTTCTGTTAACACTAGACTCCCGACTGTGAGGTCATGAATGCATGTCTTTGCTAATAAAATCTAGACAAGACAAAGTAGCAAAATTTAAAAAACGGGGCCCTGCGTTCGCAACAGTTTAGACAATTAAACTTTCGGTATTTGTCGAAGGCCTGTGAAAGGAATACAAGGCACGACTTACCTACCTGAATCCCGTAGCAGACATCAGGAGGAAAGTCCTTAGACAAGGAGGCGATAACCTGTGCACTTTGATGTCAGCCTGCCATGGGCAGATAACCAGTGGGTCTGAGAAGATTAACTGCTCTTCAGTGCAAAGAAGAAATCCGATCATGTGTAACGAAATAGTTCGGCGTTGCGAGTAGGACCTCGAGTGGCATCATTTGTCACCTGGTGATGGTCTGTCTGTTTTCCCTTGACACCTGTCATGTCGTGACGCACGTGCGCCTGTAAGACGCAGTTACCTTACTTCTCTTTTTTTTTTTTCCTGCATTGCTCTCATTTGTCGGTGTCACGTGGGTTGATCTTGTGCAGATACAGGATGATATCATAACATGCCTCAAGGTCCAGAGCAAAGGAAAAGTCTGGGATAATTTACGTGTTGACAAAAGCGTACGACATGACACAGACATTCGGTGCTTGCAGAGTATATATAATAGATGTGTTCTTCCTGCTGAAGGCAAAACCTCCTCGAGAATGATTGGTGGTCACCATGTTTCCTGATGGCGGTGCGTGATGACTGTTTATGTCGATAGGTGTTGCTAGCAGTCCAGTGGTGTGGGAAGGGAATATGCAATTTGACAGATGAACGTGCGTTCTTAAGTATGAAAACCCACATACACGCGGGCACACATGCACAAGCAGAAAGAGAGAGGTATGCACACTCTCTCTTATACACAGACAAGTAAACTGTTTAAATAACCTATGACGCAGCAAACCTCTTCCAGTTGACCCAACGGCTAAATAGGCATCTGACCCCTTGGAAGCCTGGGAAAAGAAAGACAGAGAGGAGGAAGAGATAGGCACCACCACCGTCCCCCCTCCCTCGCCAGTTTTTCAAAAAAAAAATCGACCCCCCTCCCCCCCCGAAAAAGTGTAGTTTTTAAAGCTCCCTCCCAAACAACTGAAAAATATGGGAACTACCTTTACCATTTTTCCACATATCCAGATACACAGATGTACACAGAAACATACCACACATACAGATATACATACAAATGCATATCTACTATCAAATATGTACACAGAAACACACATGCTGACTGCACTCTCCCTTTTTTTTTTACTCACTCACATATCCCTGTAACACACACAAATTACATATCATCGCGAGTTTTTGCATTTAGTTACTAGTCTCTTTCTTTGTGGGTTGGATCCGATATTCACATATCAAGCACTTAAGCTTTTACATTTGCCATGCAGCTCTTGACAGAAGGATGATGATGGACAGCAGATATATTTTCTTCCTGAAAAGCCTGAATTATGATGGCTAGTGACATCAGTGCGAGCCAATCCTAGCAATCTGCTGAAGTCGAGAACAGAGATGAATGCCCCTGCTCTGGAGAGAGTGCCTCAATCAAAGGATTGACGTGAAGCATCCGACAGGGAGAAGAGGTGCGTTCAGCATGCACGAAAAAAGGAGTGAGCGGAACTCATCATTGGAGATGATGTGTCTTCGTCTGTCTGACTGAAAGAGATGATGGAGAGGGCTTTTGAAATAACGGATGACAGCTTGGTACAGCTGCCACAGGTAGGAACAAGGTGAGCAGGTCTCCAAGTGGGTGATGGTTAGGGGGTATGTCTGTGTTTTTTGTTGGGTCGGGTGGGTGAGGTGGTGGGGGGTATGTCCTCGCTGAAGTCGAAGCATTGGTTAGCCGAGACTGAGAACTGACTTCCCTTTCTCCTGACTTTAGGTGTCGGTAGTCTTGCACAACTCAGCCTCGCCAGATAACACGTATGTAACGATGATTTCTTTTTCTATTTTTTTGTCATGCTGAATCTCTCTTTTCAATATATATATATATATCAGCATCTCTAATATCTTCCTCATCGCTGTCCTTAGTCTCTTCGCCGTAGGGGCAGCAGGCGATATCACCACCAACTGTCGCCACCGTTCTCCTGTCTCCGCTCTTCTGTGGTACCTGTCAGGCTTTATTAGATGTCGTCTGCCCATTTCTTCCTTTGTCTGCTTGCCTCTTCTACCTACTTTTAACATTCGCTTCAAATTGATCTTTGCAAGCGGTGCTGATCATGAATGTGTTTAATGAACTTAAATCTTATATGTAAAAAATTCTTAAAAGATCAAAAAGATCAAAAGATCAAGCAATCACTATGACAGAAAACTACGTCACTAACGTTTAATTAATAATACAAAAGACTTTCGACAAGGTTTGGATTAAAGCTTCCTGGCAATAGTAAGATGCTCGGTTCTTAATTCCAGCTGGCTCTTAAACTTTTTTCTGCTGAATGTATTTATTTGAATAAAGATATCTTTTCTGTTTTTTGTTTGTTTGTTTGTTTTTTGTTTTTTGGTTTTGGTTTTTTTGGCAAAACTGATAAAAGAGATTCGAGAGGACAGTTCAGATCTTAAAGAAAAATATTGTCTCTCCCAGGAACAGAATGGAAAGTCACGTGACCATGGCAGAGAGACGGGAAGAGATGGGGCAGACTCTCTTCTTGTTCGCGGAACCTGTTTCCACTCCCAAGAGGAGCCAATGGCGACGCCTGTGGGTGAATCTGCGCGAGTATATCAGAAGACGATGTCAAAAAGATGATCCAGAAGTGAAGCGAAAGGTCATCTCCGAATTTCCTACCTCTTCTGTTTTCTGTACCAATCTGTGGATTTGGAAATGCCATTACACTTTAACGTATCGTAAAGTAGTCGTGTTTTCATACAATAATGCAGACAATCGCGGTGATTAATCTTCTCTACCTTTTCAGTCCAAATATTTTCCCAAATAATTGATTGAGCTTTCCTTCAAAAGTAAAACTAAGAAATGAAAAAAGAAGAAAAGACAGAGTGAGTGAGTGAGTGAGTGAGTGAGTGAGTGAGTGAGTGAGTGAGTGAGTGAGTCAAATTATTGTTAGTCTATTGACTAGAACTGGATTCGTGAGCATCCTGTACCATGACAGCCTCGCCATTCCATTGCGAATATTACTATATAACATGTAACAGGTCACATATCGAATTAATCACAGTAAACTATTTTATAAAGTGAAAAGGAACAGACTCTTAAAAAGAATGACGCCGAAATAAAGAAAGAGAAAACGAGGGAAAAAACAAAAAAAAGGAAATGTTGAGACATGACTACACCCATACATCACAAATTGATAACTCTATATCAGAGGATGACAATTACATCGTTGGTCCACAACTCGACATCACAAGGCTACAATGCTATCGCTTTTGACACACTAGCATTTCATTCAATTTCTGTTATGCCCCCCTCCCAACCCTTTTAAAAAAAAAACTCTAAGACCTGTTCTTGACATGAACTCAGTGGTCTCCCGCAGTCTTCACAGGCCCATGCTGTTTGCCTTATAAGGGGACTGGTCAAATTGGCGGCTTTTGCAGCCGTTTTATCCACTTCTCATATTTGTCAGTAATAAGACTGTATAGTAATGTGTATTAAAGGGTAGTAATGGGTGGTAATGGGTAGTAATATGTTACCCACCTTTCTAAACTAGTGACTTTTGCAGGCTGCAGTAGCCAAGAACGGCAGCTACCGCATCCACAACACAGGCTTGTCGGAACATAGACGTCGTTTCCTGGCCGACATCTACATCACGATGATCGATCTCCCTTGGCGCTACGCCATCGCCATTCTCTTCAACGCATTCCTCTTCTCATTTCTTATCTTCGCCATCCTCTGGTGGCTCATGGGTCACTCCAACGGTGACTTTGAGAACTTTAGCAACCCAAACCACACGGCTTGCTTGAAGGGCGTCCAAGGGTTCGCAGGATCTCTGCTGTTCTCTATTGAAACGCAGACCACGATCGGGTACGGGTTTGCTTATCCTAGAGCAGACTGTGCAGGCACTCTTCCACTGGTTTACATTCAGGTTCGTACTTTTCCGCGCAAAACCACGTTCTCACACGGCGGTTGGCCTTTGAGTATGTGACGATGACGACGACGATGATGATAATGATGTCTGTTTCTCATCTACGACTTCATGTTCGTTTTTCCTACTAAGCCGCAATCTCACACACCTGTTTGTCTTCTTGAGTTCGTGCTTTTTATACTCTTTTATGCTCTCTTCGCTAGATTAGTACAAATCAGTAAAATGGCCGCCACACTCCCTTCAACAGTCCACGTGCTGATTAGGTTGTGTTTGTTGGTGTTGCTGGCGGCAGGTTGTAATTGGGTTTATGTTGGAGACGCTGATGCTGGGCTTCATCTTCGTCAAAGTGGCGCGACCCAAGTACCGGGCACAGACCATTCTCTTCTCCAAACGAGCCGTGGTGTGCCTGGAGGACGGTGTTCCGTGTTTACAGGTAAATCTTACTTGAATGGGAAGTACATTTATTTATGTATTATTATTATCAACCTTCGTCACTCTGATTCTTTTACCACCTTTAAGTCTGAACTTAATGTATATAATGTGTGTGTGTGTGTGTGTGTGTGTGTGTGTGTGTGTGTGTGTGTGTGTGAGAGAGAGAGAGAGAAAGAAAGAGAAAGAGAGAGAGAGTACCTGTAATACATAGCGTGTAGGCCTACGAGGAATATCCTAAAGCACACTTTCCCCCACTTTACATACTTTTTCAAACAAGTTTGAATGATGATGATGATTTATGTAACGCTTTTCCAATAATTTGCTCAGAGCGCTTTACAAAAATGATATACAGACTGAATCATCAACAACCATACACCCATATTCGCATATAACAGACATGTTCACTTCTACAATAGACATACATTCGTACACAAAGTAAATTACAGACACACGTTATACACGCTGATGGTCAGGACAGGGTCACAGCGAAGTCGTTGTTCTGAAAAGCTGTGTCTCAAGTTCAGACTTAAAGGTGGTAAAAGAATCAGAGTGACGAAGGTTGATGGGTAATGGACCGTAATCCGTTCCAAGTTGATGGGGCTTGGTAGGAGACAGACCTATGTCCATACGCCTTTGTCTTAGCTAGTGGGGTTCAAAGAAGCTTGGTGTCAGAAGATGGGTGAAGAAGTCGAGCGAGTGTATAGATGGGAATGAGTTCGGAGAGGTACTGAGGACCAGTGCCAGCAACAGTGGAGTAAGTCAAAATGGAAAGTTTGTAGCCTATACGATCCGCGATTGGCACCCAGTGAAGAGATCGAATGATGGGTGACAGATGTTCACAAAGAAAACAAAAACAAAAAAACTGCAAATAATAAAACGTACCCCATGTAAAACAGAACCCTTGAAACCCGTTCTTCATTGTTAATGACGTGTTTTAGATTTTCAGTACAAAACTCTGACATGACAGTCAAATCTTTTTTCTGTATTCATGTTGCTGTATCTTAATCTTGAGTTTTCAAAGAGTATCGCAAGACGCATTATCCAACAATTATATCCGCTTGCGATGTCATTAGGTTCGAGTGGGTGATCTGCGAAAATCTCACTTGCTGGACGCCTCCATGACCGCCATGGTGATCCGCAAGCACTCCGCGCCAGAGGGAGCCTTCTATCCTCTCTTCCAGCACAAGGTTGGTTGGTTGGTTGGTTGGTTGGTTGGTTGGTTGGTTGGTTGGTTGGTTGGTTGGTTGGTTGGTTGGTTGGTTGGTTGGTTGGTTGGTTGGTTGGTTGGTTGGTTGGTTGGTTGGTTGGTTGGTTTACTGTAGCAATTAATGATAATGGGTTGTTGTGGTGGACATTGTGATGATGACTGGAGGTGACAGAAACCAACATTGACGGACAGTCCAATCAATAACACAATTAGTAGCATGTTTTTTACTGAAGACAACAAATATAAGAAATTTTCAGTAAAGCTTGTGAAAAGATTGAACAGTTGTAAGATTTTACTGTGTGTAGCTGATGCATAATGGCTGCAAATGTCGGTTTGACAAGAAAAGGTTGAAGGCGACTGTTCGAATCCTGTTGAATCAAGCCATCGTTAGATTAGTTCTTGAACGTTTGAAGATAGTACAGACTGGCTGCTTCTAAATTTCCATCAAATGGAATGCATGTTAAGGTAGTTATGTCAAGACTCTTTCATTCGTTTTTTCAAATTTCATTTGAAATGTGAAAGCTCGTGGAAAGGGTAGTATTAACGTAGTCAACAAGTGCTTGACATTAAAGTAAACGTGTTCACGAATTACAGGTGGAGTTTGAAGCCCATGGAATGGGTAGTCGCATCGTGTTGATGTGGCCCATCATTTTGACACACCGCCTGACGCCTGACTCGCCTCTCTACGACATGAGGCCGGCGGATCTAATGTCAGAAAGGATGGAGCTGGTTCTGTTTCTGACGGGAACCGTTGAAGCTACAGGAGAAGTAAGGTTTCTGCGTGCCGCCGCCATTTGCTCATAGAACGAATTGTCAACTGTTGTCATTGAAGACACGTAAAGGTGTAGTGGGTTCGCAATAGGGGAAGGGGTGCAATGACTGGGTAAAGCTTACTGCAGTATGCTATTTCCGCAAATCGAGGTAATTACCTCCCCTTCATTTCTTGAGCTGCACGCATACAAAAATCAGCACAGGTAAAGGTCAACAACACAGACATGGTAGAGATAGACCGTTGTTGTTGTTGTTGTTGTTGTTGTTGTTCTATTTTGTCACACTTGAAGGCTAGCTTTCGAGGTAAAACCGGCAGTCATCTGCAAAGCATTCACAGGTTCGTACAGCTTGGTATCGAGGGACATCGATGACGGCCAGACCTTCAGCCTCAGTTCCTGGAGGAGCCTACTTTCCTGTAGGATATGCTTCGTGGTTTGTTCTCCGTCTCCACAGGAGCACACTGGGGATGACACCAGGTGGTGCTTGCGGCAAAGGTGATCCTTTAGTCTGTTGTGCCCTGTCCTGAGGCGGAAAATTATCACCTGGTCTAATCTGGACAGGTAATGGTAGCTGTTTGGTGGCTTGGGTGGTCTGTGCAAAGCCTTGATGATGGTCTTCATCTCTGCTAGGCTAACCTTATTTTCATCCTGCCGTGCTTCAGCTCCTAATTTTTGCCATTCTGTCAGCCTGCTCATTTCCTTCAATACCGCAGTGTGAGGGTATCCACTGCAGTACTGTTTTTAGACAATTGGCATTTCTCAATACTTCTGTCAGCTTAGGTAGCTGGTTATTTTGAGCGGCTTGTAGGCAAACAGGGCATCTGTTAGGAACATCACTTCTTTTTCAGTTGCTAAATGGCGTTCTTCAGTTCAAGCATAGTGATGTCTTTTGTCATGGAGTCGTTGCCTCTGCGTTTTTGCTGTTTGTTACTTTTCTTCTCTTCTGATTGCTTTTTTTGCAGGCTCAGAGGGATGGTCATGTAACTCTCTCGTGCGTATGCTTGGGAAAATGCATAGCAGTCATTTTCCCACCAGTCAGTATCTTTCCTTCTTCAGGTATGAGCTTCTGTCCCTTAGCTTCTTCATCATTCAGTGCTCTAGTTAGTCTCCACAAACTAGTGATATCTCTCCCCATGTAAAGTTTTGCAGTTTTTTCTCTCTCCAGCTTCTTCAGTCTGAATTTGCCTTATAAGGAAGCAGGAAGCTCCGTAGTCTAGTGGTTAGTGGTGCAGAAGGTCGCTGGTTCAAAGCCGAATAACACCTCCTATCCTTCTCACACAACAGCCCTAAACAAGAAATGGGTATACCTGATTTATCAGAGGGAGATAAAAGCGGCTGATGAAGATGGGCTCCACCTTACACACGTTGTGACCTATTCTCGTGAGCCACTTACATTTGGACTGTGGTTTCTGTTCTATAAAACTCTTTATCTTTAAGCTTTTTACGAGAAGGCGATGAGATGGCCGCCATGAGCACGGATCCATGTCTTATACGATGTCTTGTCCTATGCTCACAGATCTGCCAGGCCAGGACGTCCTACACGCCGCAAGAGATCATGTGGGGGCATCGCTTCGAGCGCATGGAGGAGTACGACATGACACACGCGCGGTGGCACGTAGACTTTGCCAGCTTCAATGATGTCGTGTACTGCCAGAACCTACGTCACAGCGCACGCGAACTGGATGAACTGAAAGCCGCGCGCCCGGACATAACGGCCAAACCTGAAGAGGTGGAAGGGGAGGAAAATGGAAGCAAAGGAGCCAGAGCAAAACTCAACGCCCTTCCCGTGTCACGTGATGTAGCGGTGAACGAAAGTTATCAAAGAGCCTTGCGACTGTTTCGACAAGATCGCTGACATCACCCAGCTGACAGGCAGGCTCAGGCTCCGATTGTGTGTGTGAGGCGCGGACTTTGGGAGATCTCTGGCTTTCTGAGTCAGGGATGCCAATCTAGGGTTCCATCCACCCCCCTCGCCAGTCGATAAAATAACGTAGTTGTTTTGACTGTACGAAAAGGAATTACATGCAAATAAACACACCTGAATGGCATATTGTTGTCTCTTTTTTTTAAAGAAAAAGTGAGACATCTTTACATTACTGTCATCCTTTTAAGGACAAAAGTCCGTAGCCAGTGCAAGAGCTTGTAGCATAGGCGAAAGAGAAGTTGGCCAATCAGGCACAGCCTTCTTTTTGTGATGTCGCAGGAAAGATTTTGTCCACTTTCCAAAACCCAAAACAATTCGGGTGCTGTACGAGTTTAATGCTTAGGTTTCATAAATTATTACTTTACACCGAGTTAACCCCACTGATCATCTGAACACAATTTTGACAAAAAATTATCGCGTTAAACTTTTAAGACTTGTCCTTGGATATTGTTGAAGACCTTCACAGGACATTGAGGTCAGTAATCTGAACAAAAAAAATAAAATAAAACTAATTAGATCAGATATACGGCCTTCACGGTCATCTTTGACTCCTACTTCTTCTACATGATGCCTTTACAGTTGTCTCCATGTTACATTACGAATGCAGGCTCACCTGGCCGCCAAAGTCTTGTGAGTGTTCATGCCACTAGCTGCCATGAAACACTTCAAAATCTATTCAATCAGTCAGGTACAATCAGAACTTGAAAAAAGTCTTTCCATTCTTTAATGTGCAGTGATACCAACAAGTATGGCATACGAAGAATCAAAATGACGGACAAAAGTAGTGGGGAGATGATATTCTGTATTATTATAAACATCAGTTCTTACAACAGCCATCCTGGGGTCAGCTAATTTTCCCACCCTACAGGGGTCAGCTACAAGATTCTGAAGACGATCTTTGACACAGTGTCAAAAACGTGTGGCTGTGACATGAAAAACACAAGACAACAGCTGGTTCATGACATGAGTACAAAGTTAGGGAAGGGACAACTACTTACTGTACAATGCATGGCAAGCTGCTTCCCTTTTAGAGTATGAAAGCAGACAGAAAAACCTAGCTGTTAGAGGACCTGTAAAGATTCTTATTGACGATTTTTTAGAGGAGGGTTTGATGATCAGTAAAAAAAACATGTTTAAAGGTCAACAATCAAATACTGACTGAAGGTCCTCAATCAGGGTCCTCAATCAGATTCTAATTAAGGGTCCACAATCAATTCCTGCTTAAGGGCTACAGTCAAGACTATCAGTAATAGGCAAGTTTTTGAAGGGAGAAGGGAGATTATGATGGTTATCAGCAATCAACAATTGTTTGGGGGTTGCAAAGATGGGGGCTCATGATAAAACAAAATTGTTTGAGAGTACATAATGATCGGTAATTGACAATTGATTGAGGGTCTACCATGAAGACAATCAGTCATCAACCATTGATAGAGGGTATCCCTCATCAACAATGGTGATTGTAAAAGAATGACAAGATTTACATCTGAAAACTTCAGCTTTCAAAGGCTTTTTTTTTAAATCTTATTATGCACTCCAACCTGTTTTTAATGGATATAATGCACCAGTCTATTGCTTTATTTTACGAACTGAGAAGTGATAAAAACGACACTGTAAATTGAAATTCTTCTTGTATCAATAGTAATCTTCGAAAGGCATGTTTCCATGGCGATTGTGCTGGTGGGTCAGACCATACACAGGAGGGCGAAGCATGGGTCCTAGAGCAGCAAAGACAGGGCGGCGGTATGTTGATGTCATGTTGTTGGAGAAGGCGTACAAGTTTTGGTCACGGTAGCCAAGACGCTGGAGTGCACGGGCTCGTTTGGTTTCAGCGTTGGTGGAGCCAGTGCGCAGGAAGAGGTCATAGTTTGATGGCCAGTCCTTGCCCTTGCCAAGAGAAAGGGAGATTATTTATGTGGATTATGTTAAAACCCTTCCAACACCAACAGCAGCTCACATCTTGTCAAACCTTCCCTCTTCTGTTGGACTATTTGTGCAAAAAAAAAAAAAAAGAAAAAAAAATTCTGTCACTAAAGCTGTGATTATGGGATGAGGGCACCTTTTTTCTTTTCTTGGCAACATCGATATGAATGTCTGAGAATACATCAAAGCCTGCCAAACTACTATCTTTACCCCTTCACTACTTCCACACAGCATTCGATTAAAAGTTGCTGACATCAAATACAACTATTCCATTCCTGAAGCATAACACAGTAACACCATAACTCTAACCACATATCCTAATAAATAATAAAGATAACTATATACTGCCATATGTTGGCCTTAAGGGAAAGGTCTTTTTTTTACCAGAAAAATGCCTTACTGCCCAGCCACACAACACAAACACAATACAGCTTTTCACTGCATCATGCCACACAGTACTACATTACAAAATGAAATGCCATACTACACAATACTACACTAAAAAAATGTAATGCCATGCCACACTGCCCACACTATACTGATGCATCATGGCAAACTGTGTCATGCTACACCACACCATGCTACATCAAATCATGTCATACCACACAGCACCATACATGCTATGCTGCACCCTCAATAGGTCATGTCATGCTACACCATGTGGCATATCACACATGTCCATTCCATACCATACACACCACACTCATGTCATGCCAAACACATCACACTACACCACATATACCAGACCATATTACACCACACCACACCTCTTTGGTCCAGGTAGGAATTGCCGAAGTCCCAGGTCTGTACATCCAAGGTCTGGAGCAAGGTTCTCGTCTGTCTGCAACCTTGGGCAGCTCTTCCTCCCTCCTGATGGGAGGGTCCCAGTCATACCACTTGTCTGTCCAGTTCTGCACATCAGACAAAGTATGATGTGGTTAGACACTGTTGTTTCTACAGTTACATTGGGTTCACCCCATTCTGCTTCCCCAGACAACAACATTCAGCCTATATAGCTTAATTCCATTTTATTTAGCCAAAAATACTATGTAGCAGAAAAACAATTAGCCATGTTGACTAAGCAGCTCTTTACTATTCCTTTTCTCACTCTCCTTCTTGTTCTGCGTGTGTGTGTGGGGGTGGGGGGAGAGAGAGAGAAAAAAAACCATATCATTTGTTGTAGAAGTTTTATAGTTTATTCAAATGTTAGGAGTTCATGTTTCACTCACACACACACACACACACACACACACACACACACACACACACACACACACAGAGCTTGTTTTAATAGTTGTCTTACTTGATATGATGCTCGACCCTTGGGCTTCGTGAATTTCTCCGGAACTTCACGCCTGTGGCACGAGTAAACACACACACACACACACACACACACACACACACACACACACACACACACACACACACAAATAAAAAGTGAACGTGCGCAGATGTAAGTGTGTATTATTAGAAGAACAGTAAAGCTTGAAAACCTTATTTCCATTAATCAGCGATGATTTAGACAGAGGGGTCTTACCTGTCTAACACAGATCTCACCTGAACATTGTCTGTGAAGCAGGATACTGAGGGACGGTGGGAGGATAATTCACCCAGTAAGGGTACATAGTCTGTGACCGCTTGAAAACAATGGTATCAGCCATCGTTAGTGTTGTCGCTGAAGATAACAATAATTTTAAAATCTTTCCACCCTCTTTCGTCTGATGTTAGAACAAACAAGCTTAGGTCACAGCGGAGTTATGCCCCTTATGATGAAAATTTCATTGTTGATTCCTAAAATGTTGAGTTACAATCTGTAATTAGATCCCCAATCTGGTCTCTTCCAAAAATTATCACAGTTACATTACATACTGGACACTCAGTCTTCGTTTATGTATTACGTGCTCTTGATAAAAGGAAAGAGTCGCTAACGACGGTTGTCATGGCGATGTAAACATTGGTGCATCGCTTATGCTATCAGTAAAATCTAAATTGTAATATTACATTTTAAAGGCAACGAAAACTTTATCTAGAAATCATTTTTATCACTACGCTTATTTTATCAGACGTTTATGTGGAGCTGTCTCATGTATTTACATCATTTGTAGTAAGCAAATTTATTTCATTAATGCAGTGCCAGTATCTAACGACGTACCATCGCTTGAACGACTAAGGCAGGAGAAACTAATCATTTGGTTATAAAGGCATTATTTACGTGTTGGGCAGAAATATTCTGTCTGTTCTTAAAATGGCAGCTGCGTACCAATTCCTTTCAATTCCTGCTAAGCTGCCTAAAGTTTGGTGAGCTTTTATACATAAGACACAATCGCGTGCGACGATGTGATTCATGTGAACTGATAGGTGTTGAGTTAAGGGGGGACTGATCCCGTTACATAAGCACACATTGATTGATTATTGGTTATGGATTTTAAATGATATTTTGAAGAGCAGAATGAGGAATTATAAAATGTGAACTTAAGAATGTGAACACTCCATAGCTTAAGACAGGATTTGTCATGTTCTAAAAGTAAATTCTTTAATATTTGTTTTACTATTGTGACACTATTTATTGCTATGTTGTTGTTTTCTGAGATTAGTTTACTGTGACTTATATAAGAATATGATACTGCATTGTTGTTGTTGTTTATAACTGTAGTTATCTTCCTGTAAATATTTGTTGGTAATGTGAAAAAGGTAATTATTATACCATGATTTTTCTCGTACCATATTTAGGGATCCAAAGCTACATGAATGGCCAACTTACCATTGTAGTCACCCTGATGTAGCTCGAGTGAGTTGTGTTTAGTCTGTGTAATCATAGGAATTGTAACTTTTAAGAGGTCATTTTGTCAGTTTTATTTCAGTGATAGACTTATACTGGATTACCAAGGTATACTTTGTATGCTATAAAGCATCTATATACAAGCATGTGTCTGGTTTGTCTAAATGTGTGTATGTGTGTGAGAGTGTGTGTGTGTGAGTGAATGAGAAAACACATGTATATAGGTGTTTAATTCAAATGCTGAGATTTACTTTAATCTTTTCACAGGAAGGATGGCGTAAGTGGAGTGGTGAACACCCTGACTGGTATGCCTGGCGTGGGACATCAAGGCATCCTGACTGGTATAATCGTAACATCAACACCATTCGTCGTGGTAAGCATGCAGCTGCCATTAACCTTTAAGTAGTTTTTAAATATGAAACATGTATGCAGAAGACAAAACATACAAACACAAAAAAAAGGAATGGATAAAAGGGAAATGAAGTTTGACAGATTCTACTAAATGCTGATATAAATACTAGCATGAATATTAAAAAGCGTGTACGCACGAACAAATGGAAGCAACTCACTTTGTTCTTTCATTTTATTGAACTTATGCATGCACACATACACATACATGTCTTTCTTTTCTTTGCTTGTCTCCCTTCTCTACAGTCATATGATACATACTGCTGTATTGTATGTACTGTACCCTGTAATGGGCTGTGAATACAATGTGCTTCACAAGAAACCAAGGGCAGTAAGAAAAGAGGCCATGTGATGTAGTCGTCACAGTCAAGTACAAGCAAGCTCAACATACATAAATGAACATGCACCAGTGAGCAATACAAGAACATGAAGGAACGCAGTGATGGGAGTGTGGGGGGGAAAGGTCCACAGAACTGACTTGTTATAGTAGGTATTTCTGAAAGAGATATGTTTTCAGTCCAGACTGGAAGGCATGTACCGACTCCGCTGGTGGAGAGATGGAGGCAAACCATTCTAAATAGTTAGAGAAAGATGGATTTGCAAACTGAGTTCACATGATTCTCAAAGGACAATGATGTGTTGAAAAGAAAGAGATTTCTGACAGACTGGGAGAAAGTGATGGTGGATCCAGAGAGAGTGATGTAGATGGAAGCATATGTACAGAGGCTATCAAGATGACTTTGAGCGTTAATTTGTTCGCCAACATCTAGTTTTTGACAGAGCTGACACAGTGCTGAGTGAACAGGCTGTTGAGTTGGCAAGCTAGGCCAGATGCTAGGAGCTGAGTATCGTTGGCATGTGATGCTGCAAGCCAGAGTGGCGGATCACAAGGCTGAGTGGCTGGACATAAGCAGTAAACAGGAGAGGCCTGAGAACTGAACCCTGAGGCACTGGTTCTGATGCAGAGCCATGGATACTAATGGACTGGTTGCAATTAGACAGGTAGATGTGGAACCAGCCTAGGACTGTGCCAGAGAGGCCAATGGTAGTTTGAAGCCACTGGAGGAGAATATGATGGTTCAAAGCGTCGAAAGCAGTGGACAGATCAAGCATAGACAGGACTGATATTTGACCACGGTTGCAAGTAGATAACAAGTCATTCACCACCTGGAACAGTGCAGTCTCAGTAAGCCAACTAAAATGGTTCAAGGAGACTATACATGTCAAAATGTTGTAGCAGCTGATGAAAAACTTGAAGGTTGGAGACTGGGCAGTAGTTCCTTAGGTTGTTAGGGTCGAGGCTAGACTTCTTTAATACTGGAGTGACAGTGGCACGTTTGAAAGAGGGAGGAACAGAGCCAATAGACGGGATGATTGATGGTGTCTGTGATGAGGCACTCAAAGAACATGATTTCTTTGGCGAGTTAATGATGTCTCTGACATGATTCTCAGTTAGCGGCACAAAATCTGCAAAGGATGCTACGGCAAAGTTGAAGAAGCTGGAACTAGTTGATGAGTGGTCAAGCCTTGCCCTGATGGTGTTGACTTTTTCCAGAAAAAAAACATGCAGAACGTATCTGGCAGCTGTGTGGCTGGAATGGTGCATGGCAAGGGTGATGAGGCGCTGGTTTTACCTATGATGCAACTAACTATTTGAAACAGTTGAGCTGTTCCTATATAAAATTTATTTTTGTATTATTTTACTAAGTTTCTAACTGTTATGTATTGTTTCCAGATTTTAAAATGTGCTTTAAAAATAAAAATAAACCTCTAGGTAAATATGCTGAACACATTCTAAAAGCAGTGTGACTTTTTCCTTTCCAGTGGACTACAAAAATGTCAACTGGCACTATGAACGGCCCTCCAAGCCCACAAGTCGGACACATGATGGTTTTGTGCCTTATGAAAATGATGTCATCATGAAGGAAACATTACCACAAATGCCTCATAACCGTTCCTACAGAGGAAGCTTCAGCTATCAAAAACCTTTCCCTCAAGAGGTTCCCAAACCTAAGTGGGGACTGTACAACCCTCCACATTATCAGGAACCAGGCCGTTTTAACAGCTACCCTCCTTTTAAATACAACGGGTACTAAGGCTTATCCTGGCAAACTTACGAACATGAGAAACAACAGTACAAAGAACACCTAATCCTAAAATTGGTGTCTGAAGTATGTACTTAAATCGATACTTTTCTGGATCAAAAGTAATATTTCTAGCTTAGTTGCTCCAAAAAACTTAGTGTTTAAAGTAGCACAATCTGTTGACTATATAGTACTTTGCAACTTCATGTCTTTTGTGCATTATGCAGCACTAAAAATAAACATAAGAATCAATCTTAAAAAAACAAATAGGTTTTGAGGAGTTATGGGCGGTCTAGTGGCACAACTGTTAGCACCTGTCACTGATAGAATAAGGACTGGCTGTCCTGGAATTAGATCTTGTCTCAGGAAAGCTGTTTTTTATCTGTGTGTGGCACCTGTTTACAAGGCTGGCTGCTTTGCCATGATATAACCTTAGTTCCTGACGGTGTGTAAAACTCCCATTTCCCCACCCACCCCCAAAACTTTTGGAATTATATTTGTATCCTGTAACAGTAGATACAGATATTTTTTCAACCAAAAACTGTATATACAGACACACAATATATGACCTTGAAACCGATAGTTTTTGAATGAAAGCATGTGCCAAACTTGTTTTAAATAGTTTATGAACAGTAATTTACAATTCATCCTTGAGAGTTTCTTAAGTGTATATGACAGTGATTTTGTGAAGACTGTGCATCATGGTTTTGAGAAGTGTTCCTGTGAACACAGATGATCTGTTTGGTTTTCTGGTTGAAGGATAATGGCATTAAGGATGGTAGAATATTTGTATCTGTAATGTCAAAAGTTATGTACTTGCATTAAAAACCCAATAGCAGCTTGAAAAATATTGAGTTCCTTTTTTCCAGTTTTTGCAAGTTTGCTCTTCCCAGTTCGGGTAACATGAAAAACTTTAACAATTGTTACTTTACAAATATTAATGCCTCTGTGGTGACTATACAGTGCAGACCCACATCCAAACAATCATTAATTTCTTAGCTAAATTCCTAAATATTTCATCACCATGATGTTCTCACAGTTGTTATATCAAACACTTTTATCCAAACATTTCCAGTACCAAATTTTTGGAAAAGGTTTCAATTAAGATTACCTGCCACTTTTTTTTCTAATTTCATTTAAGGAAAATGTTCAGTTTTTGCTTTCTTCCTCCCTCACACACATACACGCAATGAGGCAAGAGCCAGACATATATATAATTCTTATGTTAAATGACTTCGTCTTTAAAAACAAATTCCTGTTGCAAGAACAATATTCAATATATGCACTGCAAGTTGGGTACTGGTTACTGCTGTATTTGATGTCCATTCTGGTGCAAATGAATTTTGCTGCATTGTCTTATATTTTCACATTGCCTTTAACTCGGTTTGGGCTCAAATATGTATATCATTTTTATCTTTCTTTCACTGCACAGGCTAATAAAAGCTACATTGTCTTTTAGTCTAGAATATCCTTCATTCCTGTTATCTATGAAAATTTTGATAACTATTTGCTTACTTGTAGTGAATGTATTGTTAATCACATAGCCAAATGGTTGGAGCGCTGGCATCCGAACTGAAAGCGTGCTGGTTCAATGCCCAATTAGCGCAGCAAACTTCCCCCAGTCAACCCAGCTGGCAAGAATGTGTACCTGACTCTATAGAGGGTTGGGACAGGTAAGGCAGCGAAGGAGAGGAGATGGCCACTGCCCTCATGTAAAGCTGGCCCCGAATAAAATGAGGTTTCTAACACCTTACCCCCCAACGAGCTGAAAAGGTTAGGGGATTACCTATACCTTACCTTTTTTAATTGTTTGACAAAATCAAATTAAGATGGTATTTGGTATTTTTTAAATATTTATTTCCCAAATGACAACTGTTATGAAGAAACAAACCCAAACCAGCAAAATTACCAAATATCACATAACCCAAGTTCTGATCAGTTAGAAACATTAATGTTCATATAAATAAAGAAGCAGTAGATGACAGTACTTTTCATGAAACATTCCCTGACTCCTACATGCAAAAACACAAATATATATTTCAATGTAGACACACAAGCTGGCTTGCCCTGGATATATCATGAAAAGATCTTTTGCACAGTTTGTAATCTGTCTCTATAATACAAATACCTACATGCATGTAAAATGCAATGACTGATGTCATGAACTGAACTTCAGCTTAATTCCATCAGTTCTGTGCTTCGGTCATTTGACAGATTTTACAAAGTCTGCTTAAAATGCATTACTGAATTTTTTCTTTACTTTTTTGCAGTTAATCTTCACCTTTACGCTTGCATATTTACACAAGCACAACTCTAAGCATATTCACACACACACACACATGCAAACACTTAAAATTTACACACTCCTGAAACTAAAATCTGATAAAGTTGCTGTACCTAAATGATGATCTATTACTCACCAACCCTCACATGCATGTTATCACAAAAAGCCACTAATGGTCCGACAGTTAATTATTGCAGCCAGAAAATCATCTCTAGCAACAAAAACAAATTACAAAACAAAATATCAGACAGCATCCAAATCAATCCATTTTCTCTTTAATTCGAAAACATAAAAAGAATGAGTTTTCTTATTATCTTTAAGACTGATCACTTTTTAAAAACGTTTTTCTTTTGGGGATGGGGGGGGGTTGGAGGAGAGTCAATTACGTAAAGCCTCTAATCAGCCACAACCTTTGAAGAAAAAAAAAAACTCTTTAGATTGAAAAAAAAGATTCAACATGCACAGGACACCTTGGGGGAAGAGAATGTCCTATAGCTGGTGCTTGAGTTAATAGTCAAAACAAGTTCTATTTGTCTTCCAGTAAAGACCAAACTTTTTTATTATTGTGAGTTTTGTCACAATTATTGTCTCGTTAAAATTAATAAGAACAAATGTCTGTGGCAACACATATTTGCTGGCTTCAGTAATGTTACCACAAGGTAGACTCAAAAGTCGCTGGCACACTTTCAACCAACACTTCACTATTACAAACATTTTCCAAGTCATTTCCACTTAAAGAAATATTTTAAACACTCACTTGCTCTTGCAAAATTATATTCCAGCTGCAAGACAGCAGATTACTACAGCCACAAACTGATCACATTAGAATTATCTGCCCTTGTACTTCTGCTAGACAACAATACACATAATAAGACCTCAAGATGCGGTGTTTCAAGACAAAGCTTTTGAAACCAATTTTTAAATATTTAGTTCTAAAAAACTGGCAAGGTACAAAAACAAGAAACCATGGCACCTTTGTGAAAGATTTTACATGGGCTAGCTGTAAGTACGCTGCACTGCCAATCAAAAAGAATTTTATTTGTCAAAAACATACAAGCATCTATAAAAGTATTAAACACAATTTTTACACATTTAATTGCATACTCTTTACTAAAACCCAACACAGTAAAACTCCCTGCTTTATACTTGAATGTATTTTTACATATTCTAATGAGTAATATTTCCATCAACATTTTCTTCATGAATTCTATGAAAACCAGGATCAGCAATTAACCCAAAAGTTAAAAAAAAAATTCCTTTTAACGATCTTTTCTTTAACCATGTTTCTATTGTTTTCACGAATGTAAGTACAGCCCAAACAAATCTGTAGCACCTATCTTTTCTTCAACAGTCCAAAATTCAAACTACAAATTTCACAAGGCATATACAGTTTTGCTCATTACATGTCATGGTCATATTTGTCATATAAATACACCTCTCATACTATTATTTTTTGTTCTTGTAAAATTGTTGTCAGGGTTTTGCACTGTTTGCTCATTAACATTATTAGTTATTTCAATTCTATTGAATTTATAAGCATAATTTTCAAACTTTGTTCTTGTGCTTGGAAGCAGAAAAGTCTGTTCTACAGAAATAAATACCATCAGAAAAATTTCCTTGAACACCTCTATGTGTAGCAAGCAGCACCTGAGACAGACCTCATAAACTACATAAAGCATCATGCAGGCATTCAATCATACATTTCAGCACCTGCATCAACATGCACATCTTTCCATTTTTTTCTCTCACCACCCTAAATAGAATAAGTTCTTGCAAAGATCAATTTACTAACTGTATCAGTTTCTGAATTTTTTATATTTTACTGTTTCTGTCTCCTAATATATCTAAATGTCACCTTATTGCACGTGAACACATTCTATCATGAAACGGAAATAAAGACATCTTAAGTGGAAAAACCTGTGCCCAAAACCAGTCTTAACAAAATGCTAAATTCCAAGATCAACTCTAAACCAATTTTACAATCAGGAACTAAATCAAAAAATTCTTTAACTACTTCTATTATACTTCTAAGGTGTTCACTTCCATTTATTCCACAGTCGTGTCAAAATAATGCTGAGTTTTCCATTCACATAAACTTCCACACCACTTACGTGTGTTTATCTCCAACAAAAAACATAAATTGCAGCCCTCCTTCCCTCATACTTCACTGCCAACTCTATCTTGGTTTCCTTAAAGATCAAGCAAACTACAATGCTGTTGACAATGTCAGCTAGCAGATCTTATGTGTACAGCCTTGCAGTTTGCTTTATTCAACATAGGTATATTGACACAACTGAGCTGTAGCTATGAAGACGTCCACATTCAAGAGTTAAATTATAAGACCCATGCCTACATGATGACCTGATGTTCATCATGACTGAAAATTGTAGACATTGGAATTGAAAGGTTAGCTTTAAAGTCAAACCAGTCTGAAAGACATTCACAAGTGGCTGAGCATTTCATCACAAAATAGCCTTCCGACATCAGCATCAAGCACAAAGACTCCACCCACAGTTATCTCCTCATTGTCATCCAAACTATAATAGCCAAACTGTTCTTAGAAAATTACTTTTTATTTTTATCAGGGCTCTCCCCTTCTCTCTGGTGGAGCTGATTGGACCTGCTCCACGACCTCCATCTCTCCTTCGAGTCTTTCTGTTTGCAAATTTTCCTCCCCAAGTCTGCTGGGTACTATGGTGCCTGCAGTTGGGACGGAACCCAGTTCCATTGTGGTTGTTATTTTGCTTGTGCTGCTGTCTAATGCATAAACATCTACATGTTGAGGATTTAGTGGCAAAGGAAAGCTTGTTAGCTGTGCGTCTGCTGGTGGTGTTGCTGCTGGTAAGTTCTCAATATACTCACAGCCTGAGCTCAGGAGCTCAGAGGAATGAGAAGCCACTGATGCTAGCGCTGCTTCTGCAACATTTGCCTGCGCAGGCTGTGGCTGCAGAGGAGAAGGAAGATTTGCAGCACTGGCATCTGTTTCCATAGCGTCAAGATCAACCTTGACTTTCCGAGGTCTGATTTTCAGAGGTGTTTGCTCAAGGACACGGGCAATTTCTTGATTAAAGCTATTTCTAAAGTCCTGCATGTCTTGTTGTAGCTGAAGAGCTTCAGCCATAACTCGCTCCTGTAAATATAACATTTGTTTGCAAATTAATGCAAATATGCTACATGCTGAAGTATCTTTACTATATGAAGATTTTTTTAACTTCTATTGTTTGCTTTTTTTAAAGAATGCACAACCACTTTCAGCTTGCAGCATAAAGGCAGAATATGTATGTGCATACTAACAATACTGTATGCATCACATTTTGGCTACCTATCAATCCAACGAAGTTTTTTCACTCAGTTTTTGGAAGTTGCTATAAGTTAAGCACACTCAACAGAAAATAGTTTTGACTAGGCTTTAAGCATGGTTGAAAAAGGATATTTTATCATTTATTTGCTTTAAATATGCAGAACAATTGGCAGCAAAAAAAAAAAAAAAAATTACACAGCTATTCCTGCAGTGTTCTTTGATTCTACCTTCATGGTAGCCACATAATGTCAGTGCACATTATGTTCATGTCATATTCCCTCACCTGTCGCTGCTTCAGCTGAGACAGCATCTTGAGATTGTGCTGCATCAAACGCAGCCCTTCACAGATACGTTCTCCTCCACTACCTGGTGGAGTGGCCTCTCCTGACATGTATCGTTCATAATCCGCTACAGACAAGCTAAGAGATTCTGCACTGATGTTTTCAATGAAAGCCACAGCACAACACTGAAACAAAAACCAAGCAAACCAGTAAGTTACTCAAAGTTGGAAAGCATAGTGATGGAAGACCCATTCAGCAATTGGCCCAAGACATTTTTTTTTTAAACTCAGCATCAGACCCTATTTAAGTTGCAGTCTTGTCATGTTTTACAAAACATTTAAAAACAGGAACCAAAAACTTTCATTAACAATGCAAACAAAAATCTCTGACAGCCACATACAAAGAAAAAGGTCAAAATCCTGATGTTGGTGAAGTACATGGTTACATCTAATGATCTAATATGCTGGTCTCCAATGGCTATGACCTTGGCAGCTTAAACATATACACATGCTTCAATGACATCGTAGATTTGACCTCTTGCTGTGCATGGAAATGTTTGAAGACCTGTATGTCCTGAATGAAAAGGTGGGGAATTAAGGGAGGTGGCAGCTCAGATTTGGGGAATGTCTCCTGCAATTTAACTAATAATAGTCACCTAAGCTGAATTTTGCAATATGTAAGACTTGAAGATGTACATCATTTTAAAGTGTTTTTTGATACAGAGTGGCATGTATAACCAAGTCTGATCTATAATCATACTAAATTAGCATCTACAGAGTATAATTGAGGCCAAGTCTTTCCCCTTTGCTTATTCATGAGGTAATACTGAGTGATGTATAATGGAAATGGAAAATGTTCTTATACCAGGTTAGTGAAGTAGTAGCCTGCCTCGCCGCTCATCAGCCGACTAGGATTGGCAAAACGTGTGATGTACTGAATATTAGACTGCAGCAGTGGTGGGTTTGCCTTAAGTACAATAAAAATTAATGCTGGAAGAAACTCGTCAGCACTGGCTGGTGCCCCCTTTGACTGACGTAGAACTGTGAATATGTGTTTGCTACAATGCACAATGCAGGCCAGCTTGTCTTGTGTTGCACGTTTACTGTCCATTTCAATAATGTCTGCAAGTCAAAGCCAAATAAATATGATGAGTTGCACAGCAGGGATTTTCCAACAGTTGTTTGATTCATGAAAAATCATTTAGACATATAGTTTCTAAAAAAAGTGCTCAAGAGTGACAAGAATCACAGGGCCCCAACACAAAAATCAACAGTAATTAATGGATCGTTAGAAAAGATCAGCAATATAATAAAGAAAAGAAAAAAAGGTCAGAGGGAGGATCAGAAAGATGTTACTAAGACTTTGCTATTCATCCTACAAGCAGGAAGATCAACTATAAGGAAGTTTCAAGCTAGTGAAGTGTTGTACGGAAAATGAAAAATGTGGAAATCATCTCGGGTTGCTTTATCTATATATAATTAAGAAAAATGAGTGAAATGTACAGATGAAAGTGCTGTCTTTTTAACAACTTTATCTGATAATACAGTCAGTTTGCTGTGAGGGGATTTTTTAGTTGCTTGGTTAGTACGATCTCCAACCCAACCACACACACACACACACACAGAATTTGCTTGCTTAGTGTGATGACCAACTCACACACACAAAGATTGCACCTGTAATTGCTTATTTAGCATGATGTCCAACTCACACACAGAATGCACTGTGATTACTTGCTTAGCATGATGACCAACTCACACACACCTGTACATGCTATGTCTAGCTCATGCCTTATCTCAGGGTCATGATCGTTTATGACCAGATCCAGTTGTTGTGCGGTCACCCAGTGAAGAGTACGGATGCGTGTCTGAATTGCAAGATCTTTCTCTTCATCTGCTGTGGTTGCTGGGCAGAACAGCCCATGGTACAGCCGTGTCAACACATATCGCTCTGTGTAGTCCAGAATTTTGTCCATGACATCTTGGGTAAGACCTTTGGAAAACATAAAGGAGTTGGGGAGGTAGAAAGTCAAGAAGACAACCAATCACATATCCACATGTAAATGGAAGGAAACAAGGAAAGAAAAAGAAAAAAAAAAGATTTCTAAGAACTTGCAAGAATGTTATAGCATACATTGGCAACATCTATATTGACTTCTACTGCAGATAAATCTAAACAAAAATGTCAAGTTTTTACACTTTCTTAATAACATTAAAACTTGTATCTTACAAAATTAATGGTAAATAATCACCCATGCCATAATTTTCAAACTGTTCAAATTTACCAAACATACCTTTAAAGACTGCTTGGGTGACCATCATGTCAGCGAGATTTTGATAGAAGTCCTGTACCATATAGGACAGTTCTTCCACAGGGGAATCCAGATGTGATTGCATCCGCTCAATGAAGCCACGCACCTGCTTGGAAACTTCTAGTGCCGGTGGCTTTCGTAATGTCTTTAGAAACTCTGCAAACTCACCACCTACTTTTTGACTCTCAATACTTGATCGGCGTGTCTCTTTTGTTGATGTGCTAGAAGGGGTAACTGCAGTTGTGGGTGAGGCTATATCTTAATAAGAAAAAAAAAGCATAATATTCTTAATTATCAGGTCCCTGCATTTAAAAAAAATAATCATATTTTTATAAAATGTGCAGATAAACAAAATTACAAAGGGCCTGATCAAAACAATGCATACAACACACCAAAAAATAAAATCAGCAATGTTTTATTTACCTTTTGAAGGAGTTTTTCTGAAAATCGATTTCACAGCATTGCTGCGCTTATTTGCCTGTTGTGTCTTCTTGAGTTCAAACTTTGAAAAGGAGGGTTTTGTGTCCACCTGCTTTGACTCCATCCTGTAAAACAGAATCATATGCATATACATCTGCATGAAATTAGTTAATAATCCAACGACCAGTGAGCAGAAATCATCATTTTTGTATATTCACACATTAATTTTATTTCTTACTGTCACTTTCTCTCTTACCACCCACCTACCAATCCCACATACATACACAGAGACAAAAACAACACAAAATTCAACAAACCGTTTTGCTTCCTGCAAAGCATCATGCTGTAGCTGTGCTTGACGTGCTGGTTGATACACCTCACGGTAACATTTTGAGCAAAAATTCTGCCATGCAGGGTTACCATAGTAACCACAGCCATTCTTGCACAACAGATCTGACTCGTCAATATGGAAAGTTTTCTTCTTGCCTGCAGTTGCTACTGTTGCAGCCATGAGAAAGCTGATGGATGTTATGGCAGCCCTGCTGCTAAGACTAGTGGTCACAAGAAGTAGGTAACATACAAGAACTAAGCCTACAAATGCTACTATAAGCTCCGCAACTCACCAGAACATATCAAAACAAAACAAATAGTTGAGCCATTTGTATTTGTTTCAGAATTCTGCATTCAATACTGAGCACTCTGAATACTGACTAATTTTAAAACACGATTTCCAACAAGTGAGTGTCAGAAAGAGAGCAACTGCTAACAGAGTAGGCCATAACATCTGCTGCTTTTAAACATTGGTCTCCTCTGAGTTTCTCTGCAACATACAAAACATACAGACTTTTTTCATTCTTAGAATTTATATTCTTAGGCCAGACAATCTGGGTCAGCATGTTTTTGTCATTGGCTCAGCCACAAGACATCCTACTGACTTTACTGTTTGTGAGACTGCAGACTTGCTTTCACATATTTGTCACTTTTGATACCAGATTTTTGTAAGTGTCTGACAGGCAGGCCTGATGAAATAGGGGGACAGGCAGGTCTGGTGTACCCAGCCCCATGGCTGTGAAGGGGGCCCAACCTTGGTCAGTGGATTTTTTTCAGTTTCTTTTTCTCTTCAATAAAGGTCTGAGGAAAGAACACCCAAGCATTACACATGCAGATGTTGAGTTTTAAGTCTGTAATATACAATTTCCAGGCCTAAAGTAGGTAGGGGTGGGAAGCGTAGTCAGTGGTATCATATTCTTGCTGGACAAGCCTGGAGTCGGAAGGCTGCTGGATACCGAGGATTTATCGCGCATGAACCATCAAAAAGAACATTCGTGCATTGACATTGCTGAATGTTTGTGCCACTGGGGGAGAAGTGGGGGCGAGGTATGCAAGCAAATCGAAATTGACAGTGAAGAGGTAGGTATGTTACTGATGTGTGGCCACTCTGTGAACCAAGATTATGGTGGCCTGCCTCTGGCGCTGCAGCCTGTGTATACTGCTAATAGCCACCCTTATCACACCTGCAATAGGCTGTTGGAAATGAACATTGTACTGTCTTTAGGCTCTAGCCATTTCTCTAATCTGTTGTGATTTTGACATCGCTGCTGACACAACATTTTTCATTCTGGGGATTTTTTTCTATGGAGCGGGGTACTATATGTTTGATTCTTTACGTTTTCCTCATTTACTAACCATTCACGTGTAAATAACTTTATGTTCAAGTACTGATGCAGATCCTAGTGTACTTATCCGAATGTTTGCAGTCTATGTTACGTTAATGAATGAAATGTAGATCTTGAGAATCAAATTGTAAACATATTATTATATGCTGGGAAAATAATTTACGATTACAATTACAAGAGGCCAAGAGAATCGCCTGTCCCAGGGCCCATGCTGGCTCTTGGCAGCCCTGCTGACAGGTCTTAAGCCAGCTACAGAAATCAAGTTAAGCTAATACACACATCACATGATGAATAAAAGAAAGTCAGTGAAAAGCAGCTTCAATCTGAGTAAAATATTTTCTTGGTAGAAATTTTTCATATCAATACCATGTCTGAAGTTTATGGAAGAAATAAATGAAGCAGCAATCCTGTGTCTTACTGCCATCACCATGTGCTGTTGTTAACATTTCTTTTGACAAATTATCCCTACAAAACAGTAAACAGTGCTACTGTTAATTATAAAATTGATAATCAGGTATATGCTTAATGCTATGAAATAAAAGTTAACTGTTTAGAAAAGAATTATAAACCAAATCCATACCCTGACAAAGGGTCTGGTTTTGAGTTTGATATTTAACACAAACAGGTTAATGCTGCTAGTGCACGCTAAAAGATAATGATACTGATTATTCTGAGGTTTCTGTTTTGAAGAGGATAAAGGAAATCCTCCCTACAGCTACAGTTTTCTTTACGCTAAAAACATACCAAATGTCTTACCTGCTGCTGTTACTCTCTTACTTTGGAGTAACCGGACTCAACTAAGATAAAGCAGCTTAATCTACTCTTATTATTACCTAATGCAAAGTTTAATTCTAAGCACTTGAAAAAATATAAACTGTTGCTGGTTTAGGTAGGACCGCCAGAAGATAATTTGATTCAAAATATACCTTTAAATGGTGTTGTCTGAGAAGGTTGCAGGGAGGTCCTGTCTCATCACACGACTTAGTCACAAGATCGATTCTTGAGGAAACTCTAGGTCAGCCATTGCGGAAGTTGTTTTGTTAGTTTCGCAATAAGGTTTCGATCTGAGTCAGAGGACCTACATATTTCGCCTAATACTGACTGATCTAACTGTTAATATATTTTATTGTTATTTTCGGTTAAGAGGAAGAAGTTTTTTTTAATTTTTCGAAACTCTGCATGAGATTTGCGCAGACTGGGGCGTCTGCTTCAGCAGCGTAGACCGCAAATATTACTTGCTCTCACGCGTTATCAGTAATCGAAAGATAGCAAGCACATGCTGATAAAATTGCATGTCATATAAAGTTATAGGTATATATAACATATTCTGATATGGAAGCAAGAGACAGAAACCTAAAGATGTCCAGATCAAGCGAAAAAGATGAAGGGACCCCACTGACAGGTGTTCTCATTTAGTTTTGTGGCACTAAATTGTTTTGCACGAATGTACACAATAAAATTTTATGTTATTGACATATATTATGTTTACATGAATGTTCATCATTGCATTATTATTATGATTACTTTACATGGGCTTACTATGATCTTAATTAGGCATTCTTTCATTAATGATTTGCACTTTAAACATGAGACAGATTTAGTTTTCCAGGTAGCAAGGTATACCTGTTAAATATTTAAAGCAAAAACAATGTTTACTAATGTGTGTAGATAATGTGATCCAATTACCACATGATCCAGCTGTGTGTTTATTTCAGTTGATGATTATTTTTTTTTGAAGGAAATAAATTAAATAAATGGGTTGTAGCCCATGCAAAAGTGAAGATATAAATTCAGAATTTTCCCATCAATTATGGAAATATGGTATGGCAGGAAAATCATCTGCCGCAAAAGCAAGTGTAATTGCACGTTTGCAAGCACCTCTGCAAAGCTATCTACGACCTGCTGTGTGGATACCAGGCCTGAATAGCCTGCACAGTCACAGAGAAGTGTAATACTTTGTTGTGTTTAATTTGTGCTTCTTGTGTTGTACACTGTTCTAAGACTTTAAAGAATACTTTAAATGAATTAAATGTACTTTATATTACCATTATGTCAAAACTAATTCTTGCAGCTATTAACAATCCTAATTTCCTCAGACTTCTAATTCTATCATATGGTGTATACATCTGAATAGAAAAGAAACGGCTGCAAAAATTCTAGCCTTTTGTAAATTTGCTGTACCCTGAGTTAAAGGACATCAAGGAAATATATGTGCAGATATGAATAGAAGATTTTGACTGATTTTTCAGCTGGGAATCACATGACTCATCTCCACAGGAAAATATTAACAGGATATGCAGTGCGCTTCAGGTTGTCATTGAAAAGGACAGGACTCGCTCAGATTATACCATCAACAAGGTGCTGTTTTTATTTTAACACGTTGTTGTGTGCAGTCGTTTGCAGCAGAAACGATGACGAGTCCTGGGATTTTAGTACCAAATGTAGTAAGACACAGGACTGTGTAATATGTGGGTTGCAAGTCTCTTCTTCTTATTCCTTTTCGCACCCAGTGGAGCATAGGCAGAATGAATCCACTAACTCTCCAAACATGCATGCGTCTTCGACCTATATTGAAACAATTTCAGCTAGTGAAACTCATTTGATTTCTTATTGGTTAGTAGTGATTGCGAACTGTTACTTTCTCGTAGCATTATTCGACAAATCGACGGCTATAATCAGTAGAGGGGGACAACAATTTACTTTTTAAAATTAGCGCTTGCCTTGTTACCTCCCTTTAAGCGTTTGCTCTGTGTGTGTCTCTCTCTCTAATGCAGTGGTACTTTGGAACTCGAACTGCTACGTGCTCGAATATTTCGGTCCTCGAGCCATAGTTTCGAGAAAATTCTGTTTCGGTATTCGGCCACTTGCTCGACACTCGGCCATCGTGCTCAAAATCTGCATGAGACGCCATGCTACAGTGATGCTACGGGTTTGAAACAAAAGGGAAAGCATCACTTCAAGCGTCGATTTCTAGCAGCAAACACTGTCCTGGTATTGTCTTTAGGATCTCATGTTTTTTTTATTTTTTTTGTTTTTTATGTATACATACATCTTTATACCATACGGTTATCATGGCACTCAAGAAACCTTTTCGTCCTACAAGTGAATGAAAGAGGAAAACAGTGAGAACAACAGTTGAATTAAAGAAAGAACTTATTGCCAAGTTTGAGAGTGACATACGTGTGTCTGAATGAGCCATTCAGTACGACATAGTTCAGTCGACGATATCGACAATAATGAAACATACGGCGGCCTTTAAATCAGCTGATGTAGTGAAAGAAGTAAAAGTGAATTCTGAATTAGGATTTTAGTTTTAAATTTATAATACTTCAATGATTAAATTGTATTTTTCAATGAAACATATTTGAAACAAACTCTTTTTTACGTGTGGGATAAAACAACTGTTTTTCATGATGTATTTTGAAATTGTGACCGGTTACTTTTCGTATGTCTGTTGAATGTAGAGCAGGTTACTCCACAGAGGGATATGTATACACAAATCCTGTATTCTAGGAGGACATTCTCACCATAATTACTCTTCCCTTCCCTTTCAGACAATAAGTGACAGTACAAAGTATAGTATGTAAATTATTCTCAAACGTTAATTTACTGAACTGGTGGAAAGGATAATGAGGATCAAGCGTCTATAATACTTATGTGAATGAAGATAAACTAGTCTCCTTTTTGTAAACAAAGAACAGTTGTATATGGTGTGCTAGTACATCATAAAGCGGTATCGGTGATAAAAGGATTCTTAAAAGCATGTGTGCTGGCTTGTATTGGAAAGAGATTATTTAGATAATAATTCAGTTATTTATTTTGTATACTCCAATGCAGTCACGTAAAATTGTTTGTAATGATACATGTGGACACTCTCCTTTGTCTTTCTCTTTTTCCCTATACCTCTTCTCATGAATTAAGAATGAAAGGGATGCCAAATTATGTGAACTGCATTTACTGAATTAAAAAAAATGAGCAAAAAAAAAAACCCCCCTTCGTCCTTAACGATCATAGACCACAGAACTCTATATATCCGAGGTTTTATTTCTGTGTGTGTGCGTGTGCGTGTGCGCGCGCGCGTGCATGCGCGTGTGTGTAAAACCATTCGAAAACACGATAATAAATCAAAGAGGAACTATGCAAATTTTAAAAAAAAACTCTTTTCTACGTGGGCTGTAGTTAAAAATACTGTGAAGTATACAAAGAAGGTAGCTTTTGGTTGGTGCCAGAACCAGTTAAATACATTTACTTTATTTGTTATGGTGAAGAAGTGTTCGGCACTTCAACTGTGTCGCACTCAACCTCCTTCCAGAACGGATTGTGGTCGAATGCCGAGGTACCACTGTATTACATTTCAAACTACTTTTACTGTTTCGTGGAAACATGAATAGAATTTAAGAAAAAGACTTTTTTCTAATCTGAGATTATTGTTTTTTTATACTTTCAGAAGGAGAATAATTTCTTACAAATTTTTGTCTTTACGCGTGTTGAGTGGCTCGACATAATAGAAATGCATTTTGAGGAGAACACTGTGAAGGTAATAAAAAAATTAAAAGCAATAAAAAACTTCACGTTAATCTTTTTAATTTTTATGTTAATTTTTACTCTTGCTGGTTTGACAACTCATTTGAAGACCGCGTACAAAGGAAAACTCGCGCGGATACATAGCATCCTCATAACACCTTGACTAGGTTTTCAAGTGCTCTCACATACAATATGTGGTCCTGTCTGTCAACAGATCTGGGCCTTCTCCAGCGGTTTTCTTCCTCTCTGCATCCCGGGTGCCTGTATTGTCAATGTGGTGAGCTGGGACTGCTTGTGTTTCTCCCCGCATCAAATCTTGCGTCTCGTTTACTTTTACTTGAATGTCACGTGAAGCTTGGAAGAACGAAAAATACAGCTGTTTTAATTTTTTTTTTAATTGAGACAATACGGTATTGGCTGGGAAACTCATTAATCTTTCTAGATGGCAATGCATGTTTTAAAAAAACTTTATTTCACATGTTTCTTAAACACTGCATATCTGTAAGAATTAATAAACATATATAAAATCACCAACTGAATACAGAGTATATTAATATTGCATTGGTGCAATAAATAGTGATCATATAAAAATCACCAGTTAAACAGCAGCTATATCGAAATTTCATTGTAGTCACTTTTTAAGTTTTAAAAAAATAGCTCGACGAACTTAGCACGTTGATGATTTTTTATTATTATTATTATTAAATATTGGACGCCCTTTTCTAGTGAAACTGTACACACTATTTACGTAGAACTTTTTTATGTTTATTTATCATGTTTCATAGTTCCTTTAAGTGTTTGAAATGTATTTTCTTGCGCGTGTGCGTGCGTGCGTTAATGTTCTTTTTTCAAGCCGTTGTTCTGGGTGCCATTTCTCGACATGGGGATGAACAAGAAGCGCCTGAACTGGATCCATGCACATCTCGATGAGCCCATGGAGCGCAGAAAACGCTGATAGTTTTGTCTTCAAAATCCTTGTTCTTCCACCCACCCACCGCTGTTCAAACTAGAGGGATGACACCTTTCTCTGCATCTGGACACCCCCCCCACACACTCACCTAACACATGTGTTGGGGCCTAGACAACAGCTTTTGTAATAAACACATAACCAACAAAACAATGATTTGTTTGCGTTACTGGCTGACACTTGAAGCACAAGTTTCTTGTGTTTCGGACTGACATTTGAAACAAAAGTGTGCGTTTCTGAGTAACACTTGAAACATAAATTTGTTGGCTTTCCTGTGTTACAAAAGCAACAGTTAGAAGTCCAGTTCTGTTACGTCTGTCTGTTATCAGTGAACCTAGGCAATAAAAAAAGATGAACATGTAGTGCCACTAATCTTAGATGACGACTTTCTTGAAGTTCAGGGTCCAGGAAAGAAAAATTTTTTTATCTGCCTTCAGATATGAATACTAAGCTGAGGAGTAACGAATTAGTGACAAGGTCTGTGTGTAAGCAGTGATCAACGACACGGTAGAACAGTGACGGTTTAGAGCTCGTCCATAATAACCTCACGAAGACTGACAGCCTAAAGTCCTCAGCACATATCGCAGGTCTAAGGCCATTCTCACACGGTACGACCACGTCAAATAAAAACAGTGGATGATCATTAATCTAACAGTCGATTTTTATCCAACGATCCCCCGCACAAGCACAGAAGAGGAAAACAATCGATCCAGTTTCGACGGCTGGTATGCAGACATTTAGACTTGTTCTCTGTCACTTCTGAGAGCTAGATTAGTGCTTGTGGGGCCACTGGGCCAGGGGAAATAACAGACATTATCTTTGGTGCTGAAGACACGGAGGCACAGATTTGGTAAATGCGTTGGAAGAAAAAGGATAAATCTCAACTCTCGATTTAGACAAACATGACACACGTTCCAGAAGATTAAGAAAGAAAGAAATGTCATGCCCCGTTTTAGATACAGAAAACACCATAAATGAAGAATTATGATTTTAAGAACTATATTTTTAAAGTTAAATCTAAGCACTTATATGTGAAGTTGCTTTGTATGTGATATTTGCTGGAAACCGGGAATGCACCGGCCGTCTGTGGTACAGACAAATTAGTAGCCTGTACTTATAAATTCGCAATCAATCGAAACCATTTTTGGCTACGACCGGGTGTTGCTCAAACAGTCTACGAGCTTCGTCAAAATCTTTTACAAAGGAACATGAAGAAGTGAACGAATAAATAAATAATTTATATATGTTTGCGATGAATCAATAAATACATTCTTTTTCTCTTCTTTGTCCTTTTCGCCCCCAGTGGAGCATAGGGCCCGGTTCTGGGCCTCCCTCCCTAGTTGGATCCATGTCATTCCAGCTGCCTCCGCCTCGCCGTGGACCGATCCCCTCCACGTCTGTCAGGGTCTCCCAACCATGCACGGTATGCACCTCTCATTAAATACATTGTGTGTGTGTGTGTGTGTGAAATGGAAAGACGGCGCGATCATTTCAATGGAGTAATTTCAAGCAGAATTTTAACAGAACAGGAAGACATTTTAGAACGCAGACTGTCAAATCGCTTTGACATTCACATGTGAAGATCACAGAAGTCTTGTCACTGTGACACAGACCAAAATAAAGAAGTCTGCGCAGACGTAGACCTTAACCTCAAAATGGTCATAAAATAAGTCGCAATCGGCACAATCTGACCACAATCACCATCGGCGCTGATATCCTTCCTTTGTGTTGTCTGTCTGCTGTGCGAATGGTGTCGGTACTGTTAACGGCCTTTTAGTCGTGACCACACGGTTAAAGTTACACCACCCCAGACAATACGTCAGACTTAATGTGTCAAACCTGACAAACTAGTGTACTCCGAGTCATGCGATCATGAGTGCGAGGTGTGCTTTTAATTACTACATGGCGCGGTTAGTGCATAATCTAAAGTTTAACTGCTCGACCTTGCGCTGTTCCAGCCACTTCTTGTGAACTTTTCACAAAGTATGTTTTAAAACAGGAAAGCCAATGCGTTTAAACATAAAGAGTGTATTGAGGGTAGGAAATACCTGTCTCGTTAATAAAATGGAATGTTTTTTAATTGGTTTGGATAATATGAAAGATAATAATAATACTTCAAAAACTATGTGAAGATCCCAACTATTGATTGTCAGCACAAACGGTGAAAATGCTTCTGAACACCGAACGGTGTCCTGAAATGCATGTCCCAAAGTACGGGGTTTTTTTTTTTAATGCAGGTAACAGAGGTTTTATAGTTTGTTTTAAACATTAACTACATTGTTTATGTCTGAAACTGTAAGCAGTATATTTTGTTTGTTTCTTTCTTTTATTTATTTATTTATTTATTCCGAATGTATTGATAATGTATTTTGATCTTTCAGTCTGTCATGTTTCAGAAAAGACTGAAGACTCATTTGTTTACTTAAGACAGACTTAAACAACCTAGCACCATTTCTGTTTTTATTATTTTTTTACTTTCCTGTTGTTTTATTTTTTTTTCTTCTCTTCTGTTTTTGCTGCGCAATGAGCTTCTTTTTTTTTAATGGATACCTGCGCAATATAAATCGACATCATCATCATCATCATCATCATCATCATCATCATCATCATCATCATCATCATCATCATCATCATCATCATCATCCCCATATCTTCTCCTTCACTAGACATAGTCTGTCTCTCGACTTTGACAAAGACTAACTGGAGCCTTATTTAGCCATCTAAGTACAGAGTTGATTGTTATCCGGTGCATTAAAGCAGAATGCACATAAATCTGACAAAAATGTATTATCTGAAAATAGCAGAGATCAGCAGGGGGAACAGGTCAAGAGTACTGCGCAGGAACGTGGTAGAAGTATGGCTTAAAACTACAAACATACGTCTCCTGCATCTTCCACTTAAGGCACTTAAAAGCTTGCCAGCAAACCCGTCTGTGAATTGCAAGCACTTTGAAGTCGGAGGCATTGTTTATGGTCGTTTCCATAGCATCAAATTCTGCCACTGGTTGCAGGTTTCACACTTGTCTTTCCTTCCCGCTCCTGAAAACAAAATCCAAACAGACATGTTTCAGTTTTGTGACCTTGATCACGTAGACCTGGAATGTCACCGTAGTCCTTATAACAAGTTGTCCTTGTCCTTTTCCGAAAACGTGGCTGCTTATTGCAAGATGAGATAACGATTGAGATAGAGGTTGCTCCTTTAAACCATGCCTTACTGTCTCAAGGCCTTTAAAACTGGAGTTAGCATTAACCGCCATAAACACATGACGCGAGGCTGTTAAAAAGCTCTGTTACATTTTTTTAGGGTAAATGTTTGGAGTTTCTTAAAACGCTAGAAAAGTCTTCCTTTCATGTTTCCTCCTATCGTAAGAGTGATGTTTTTTAATTCTCGCTCGTAGTTTTTGACCTAATAGAGCTTGCGCGGTGAATCTAGTTCTATGGACTTTCTCGAAACCTTACATTAGGGAGAACATTTTTACACGGTTTCATCCCCTCAAGAAGGGACTTGAATCATTAAAAGGAAATTAATTGCATAATGGTTTCGACGCTTCTGAAAGCTCGGCCATTTGTGCGCCGAGAAACAGCAGCAAAACTGTCATTTACGAAATCACATATATTCTCTCGAGTTGCACGTTTTCCTCACTTGTTGCCAACACTTCAGCTTGGAGACAGTTCTCGGATGCAACACTTCTATCTGTAAATCAATTCTACCCATATAGTAGTAATTCCGTTCAAATGTACTATCCTTTTAACTGCCTGAATGCTGATACGAATATGATTTCACATCAAAACATTTATTTCTATTTTCGTGCATTACATAATACAACATAAAAAAACAAATTCAATACGATTAAAAATATTGTCAGAAATTTCCATCTTACGCTTGATTTGTTTCTGCGCATAGCAGACGATTACCAGGAAAAGCACTGAAGTGTGAATAGGAAAACATTTTGACTTTACTAATACGCTCGTTTCAGCAAAAAACAAAAAAACAAAAACAAAAAAAAAAAAAACAACTTGATTTTATCATCATATGTCAAGGAGTCTGCACGAAGCTATATCCCATACTTATTTACTTAACCCTCTCTGCCCCAGCTGGAGCATAATGTGCCAACAAATCTCCAGTCATTTCGACCCAAGGGCGAGGCAACCGATTTTGTTGCAGGACTTGCCAGTCCCTTCCATCTTCTCATCGACAGCTCGTCGCCACGTACCAAGTGGCCTGCCTCTTTCTTCCTCCTGGTGGTACTCATCCGAGGACAGCGTGTGGATGCCTGGTTTTAGTCATCTGGTGGACGTGGCTCAGTCACCTCAATCGTTTCTGTTTCACCTCCTCCGCCATGTTGTTGATGTCTGTGCATCTGGTAATTTCTCTCCTCTTGACTCGCTGTTCCCAGTGAATTAAAAGAATTTGACGGACGGAAGTGTTGTCCCTCGAAGCCTCTGAACCTGCTTTCGGCCTTCTTGTTTCTCCATTTTCCTGATGCTTGTAAGAGAACTGAGAACGGAGGTTTGACGTGTAGATTTTCAGTTAAGTGATGGTCTGCAAGAATAATCGTCTCCAGACGTTCTGCAGCCTACTGAAGGCTTGTGCTGCGAGACTAATTCTGGTTGAGATCTTCTCGATGGTACTGTCAGCTGACAAGACACTTCTTCCAGCTCTGCGCCGTGTAACTTTCATTGTTTTCATAGGTTTTGTCGTGATGGATCTTGAGCCACACACTTCTTGTCATCTGGTCGTGCGTGAAAACGGCGATGTTGTCTGCAAAGTCAGTCTTCCAGTCGGGCTGTCAGCTCCACATACATAGTCTTTTGGTTTGTCTCCCGTGGCTCTACTTATCACCCATTGACAGGAGGAAGGGGACGGCCCACACGTATGCATGCATCCAGACAGACAGACAGACAGACAGACAGACAGACAGACAGACAGACAGATTTTTTTTCGAAGGAGTACCCAGCACACATGGTAGTGGAAATTTCGCACCTCTGATGACATTGCCATAAAGCCGTAGAGGCGGAAAACGGATCAGGGATGAGGTCAACAGGAGACAAACAGTGGAAACTTCCATCCCTCGCTGTCAGCCAGTCTCGGTGACTCAAACTAATCTCACGGACCATTAACCCTTTAAACACGGTCACGTGGGCGATTGGGTTGCCGGACTGAGAGAAACGCGAGGCTTGAAGAGTTGGCGGTGATAGGGGTAAGGGTGAGGAGAGAGCGGGGGGGGGGGTCTCGCGCAGCTCAAAGGATTGCATGCCGGGAGTTTGCCAGCTCTTGAGCTGTACAGTGATACTTGGCAGGGAGACCCCGGGGTCAGCTGTGTGTCTCAAAAGACAAGGAGTGACGGTAAAGACGTAAAGTCTAATGGAGAATGGCTGTGAACGTAGCGGTGATGTTGTGTTCATACGCGCACGTGCATCTGCTAGTTGTGCGTGCTCCGGCGCACGTGCTTGTGTCGAAGCGTGCAAGGCTTGTGTTGCTACGTGTGCGAGCGCGTGTGTGTGCATGAGGGATCTAATACCGGCTTCATTCTTGCTTTCCCTCACTCGCTCTGCCACAAACTTTACGTCTCCCTCCCCTGTCAATCAAAACTTCGTGTGTGCACGCCCCATTTCCTGTTCGTCGGCAGTGCGTCGGAACTACGGCACCCTCCTGGCGCCTACAACTCTTTGATCTCACTTTACAGGTAAGAAAATCCTCGTAACTGAGATTACCCGACGTGATGGAGAGAACGATCGTGTGGCTTCATTTGTACAGGTGCGACACTAGAGTCTATTGTGGACAGGTGTACACTACAAGCAAATAGGCTGATCAGAGGCCTGGAAAGTAACTCGCTAGGTATTAATTAAGCGAGCAGTTTACACCAGTTAATTGAAAGACAAGATCAAAAGCGTCCTGCGGACAGTCGACATGCAACGGCAAGCGGTTCATCACAAGTTGTAGGGGACGTGCTTCACGGGGACAGAGGATTAAGAAAGACAACCCACGCTGTGGGGACAGAAGTTTTGTTTTAACGAAGAAAACGATGTGTGTAATAGCAGCACCAACACCATTAACAACAAGAACGATAATAATAATATTAATAATACTATTATTAATGTAACATCTTTTTTTAACTAAGCATTAAGAAATAATCCCATACTTCATGAATACTGCTTTACGGGGACCAATAACATATTAGACATTCGACCTATGCGGTAGGGTCAGATTTTGTTTTTGTTCTTTTTATTTTTTTTTAGTGTTTTATTGTGGAGCAGTAGGAAATCGTTCTTTAAATACCAAAGCATGAAGAAAATATTTTTGTGTCTTAATCCGCTCTCAGCCCGCTAGTTGGTGTTTGTTAATGTTGTGTTTTAGCATCATTTGTGTATGTTGTGGTATAAAAGGGAAGTTACCGCGAAAAGAGAAAATAGAAATATTCCGGGGAGAGATGCCCTAGTTTTGTGGACACGCGGAATATGTCGTGAGGTCAGATGAAATGTTGCTGAGTCGGATGAAATATATTATGAAAAATTTAAACTGCTTTGTGGACTACTGGGCCAGATAAGCAATGTTGTGTGTCTAGGGAAAGTAGTCATGAAAAATAAGGTTCTCACAAGAATCGCATGGAAAAATACTGGCAAACCCAATTAGTATGCACCCAAAGACACTGGAAACCCAAAGCAATATCCAGTCAAAAAATGGCAAGTTAGTTAGCATCCAGTCAAATATATTGGAGAGCGAAATTAATATACAGCGAAAAATACTGGTAAGCCAGATTTGCACCCAATCAAAAATACTGGCAAGCCGAATTAATGTTCAGCCAAACATACTGGCAAGCTAAATTAGCATCCAGTCAAAGAAAGTGGCAAACTAAATTAGTATCCAGTTAAAGATAGTGGTAAGCCAAATTAATATCCAGTCAAAAATGAACATAGCTTTAAAACTGTGAAAAAAATGTTCCTGTGGCAAGTAGGCGTTGAGCTCCGGCATTTATTTCGACTCCATCAAGAACGCAGACAAAGTCTTTTTCCCTCCCCCATCGCGTCCAAAAATATACCGACATCTTTGTCTACTGTCTGAGACCTGTGTTGTGAAAGCTGAATAAATGGTAATTGAAATGCAAAAAGCGTTTAGCACTTTTTTTGTTTTTAACCAGATAGAAATATTTATCGCCTTCTCTATAAATGTAAACGTTTTAGCGCCTTCTTTACATATGTAAAAGGTCCGCCCCTCTTTTAATAAATATAAATATTTAGCGCCTTCTGAACAGATATTTACAAACATAAACGTTTAGCGTCTCTTTTACCAAATAAATCGATTGGCGCCATCTTTACCGGATGTAAACGTTTGGTGCGCCATTTACCAGACAGCATGTCTGCTTAGTCACCTTACAGGCTTTGACAGCAGTGGCGTCATTGTAATATTAGAACGATTATTCAAACCACCCAGGCCGGTTTTTTTAAATCCAGTATTTTGTAATTTATTGTAAGGGCTTGGAAAAAATGGTTGCACTATTTATTTTGTTTATTATAGTACTAAATTACTATTACAAAGAATGCATTGTAAAACAGGAGCCGAAAAAAGCAGAGAAAAGGAAAAAATGTTTTGAAAGAACAGTCATAGAGCATTCCATAAGTGATCAGTTGGTATAACGGCTTACTTCGGGAAATACATTATGCCAGACAATAATGTCTGCTGTAAGAGAAGACGCAGCTATTCCATAGGTACCTACCTACCTACCAAGGGTGGGCGATAAGGGGCGGGTAACTCTAGAGCTAATTTCTCGACACCCTGTTTCTAGCGCACGGCTGGATCTTGGGTGGCAGACTGACACACAGGCGTTGTGCGCTCCTTTACACCCGTTTTACACCCGTTTAAATGACCGCCTCCGCCATATTTACGGCTCTTTTATCGTCGCTCCCCACAGGACCACCCCAGGTGACTGTGCCTTGAGGCAGGAACAGGTTTGTCTAGGCCGGACAGGATAAGAAAGGGGGATCTTTGGACAGGTTGAGTCTCATCTCTTCTTCTCCTCGGGCCTAGACTGACGTCTGTGTTCAAAGCTATTTGGTTACCAGTCACTGAGAGATAAAATCCAGTGGGTTACTTTCGTTATAAATTCAGAGGGAAGGACAGAGAAAAGGGAAGAATACACGAACACCCACCCACACACACACACACACGTATTTATTCACCGACACATTCGAACATAATTAAACACAGTCATTCAAGCGTACGCACACACACACGCACACACACAAAACACATACGCGCGCGCACGCACACGCAGAGGGTGAGAAGAGGCACAAAAATGCGAAAATCTATTAATATCCATAGAAATCTTTAAAATCCTATGTTTATAAGGCCCGCACCGGAAAACAAAAATCTTACCATGAAGTGATGTTTGAAATTATGATATTAAAAAAGAAGTGTTCATATTCAATATCATAATGTTGTGAAGAAGTAAACCTAAGGAATGTTCTTACCTCTCTAATGTTTGTCCAGAACATGGCCTAGTGTCATAAAGAGGTATTATTTTAATTGTCAAACATATTTTGATGTTTACATGAAAATAATTATTTGAATTTGAATTAAATTTTTCATTCACTTCATAATTAAATTTTTCATTCACTTCATAATTAATTTTTTCATTCACTTCATAATTAAATTTTTCAATCACTTCATAATTTCTTGAGTTGAAATTTCATTTTGAGGATTAAGTGTCTGGGGATTAAATGTCTAGGGATTCATGGCGTTTGGATGTAACACCTCAGTAAGTTTTTATAAATTTTACATTACATCCATACATTAATGTCATTGGCACACATAGGACATACTGAAAGTGTATATATCCCTTAGAGTTTTTTTTCATATAAAAAAAATCGTCCAAAGGAAATTCATCTATATATTTGTAGACTAAGTATGTTGTACAGTATGTTTGCTAAATTCTTTTGGCTAAAGAACACAAAGTTTACCTTCAAGGAGTAGCTGCACGAACACCTGAAGTTATCTCCATAAATATGGTGTTGCAAATTCAGCTTCTCAAGCCACAGAATTGTAACTGTGAACGGCGGACAATAGGTTGTCAGAAAACATGCACACAGTAAAAGATAATTAATCTCGAAAATATATTTCTGGTTTTCTTCAACTTTTTTAAATTTGTGCGGGCGAATGTCTCTCTTTTTCTTAATGCTATTCACATCAACAATTGTTAACAATGATTAAATGTATGAGCAACTATGTCATATAAACGTGCAAATCGGTCTCAATGGTAAATTTTCACACCTGTGGCTTTTGTGACAGTACGTAGTAAGTAAACCGAGAAAATGGTAACTGTAATGGTTACCAGTAGCTTTAAAAAATCTGACGAACATCAGCGCTGCTTACGATGCACAGTAGTATCATCGTACGATGAAGTCGTTTATCGTCGTCTGCTGGCTGAGCATATTGTGTTTGGTTGGGGTTTTGAACCTTCACAATCGTCAGGTTCAAACATGTAAGGTCTAATACCTTCAAGGCTCGACAACTGTGTTTCACACTTGTCTTCGCTGTTAGATGAAGATCGTCCGATGAACTCGATGTCTTGCTTCACCTTCTCGTCTTTGTAAGGGATGCTTACCTGGACAGCGTGGGCCTCACCTATGCTGAGGTAGCACACTATTTGCACGCGGGAGCGAGATTTCCCAGGACTTGCTGGCTGTAAGTGCAAATCGGCAACTTTCAAATTAACTTATAACTAAACCGTTGTGTTTCAGGCGCTGAAACTTACAGCACGTATTTATATTATCTCTACCGACCAGAATCTGGTTATAACTCATATCGATCGGGTAGGTTTTTAAGTGATTAGTACAAATTTTTACCCGCCACACAACACCATTCGTACACCATCACCACCTGCCGAACAAACCAAAATAGCACTATTCCGAGACAGAGAAAGAGCGAGACAGATCTTTTGTGTGTGTGTGTGTGTGTGTGTGTGTGTGTGTGTGTGTGTGTGTGTGTCTGTCTGTCTGTGTGTGTGTGTGTGTGTGTGTGTGTGTGTGTGTGTGTGTGTGTGTGTGTGTGTGTGTGTGTGTGTGTGCACGCGCGCTCTTGCTTCACCTAACCATGAGCAGATTTCAATCGTTTCGATCCTTCTGGGAAGTACGCCACCATTCACTAAAAATACAATTCAGTTTGTTGTTGTTGTTGTTTGTGAGCGAGAGAGAGACCTTGAAAGTCCGGTATTATTCTGATAGTTTGCTATTATCGTCATAGTCCGGGTATAGGCCTGACAGTCTCATACAATCCTAAGAGTCGGGAAGAGTTTCCTAAGAGTGTGAAATTGCCCTCATGGTTCAGTATAATCAGATTTTGCACACCAAGAATTAGGCCTGTAAGGTTTGATGTGAGCGAGAGTTACTTGCCCTTACTTGAGGTAAACAAACACGATCAAGACTAAGCGGCTGTGTGCTGTCAGTGAGACAGCATCGCATTTTTAAGCATCTAAAAGCTGTTTTCACACGATTTTTTTCTGTGAAAAATACATGGTCATATTCTGTGGAATAATCTACTAATAATAATATAATTTGTTTTGGTTTTTTTTTAGCTGGCTAATAAATCAACACAACTTACTAAAAGTCCCTCTACTGTCACAGTTGTAATTCGCTTACATAGTTACTGATAGTAAGTGGCGCCAACTCAAAGAATACCGTCTCATTGCCTTCAATTCTTTTATGTAGGTTAGTCAAAATGTTGGCCACACCAGCTGTATGTGCCTGTTCTTTAATAGCAATAACAGTCGAAAAAATACTTATTCTGTGAAATTTTATTTCATGGAAGTACTGTTCATTTTGTACAGTTTGTTCAAAACAAGCATAAAATATTTCATAGAAAGGAAATAGAAAAACAAAAAGAGAAAAAAACTAAATACAGACTGCATCATGCAGTACCCCAAATTTAGTAATTTTTCTGACTGCAAGATCTAGTAAAAACTGGTAATATAAAATACTAACATATCAGTTTAATTAATTTTAATAGGTGGTCCTTTCATTCGCACTACTTCCCTAAAGTTACAAAATCCTACATTTATCCTTAAAGTCATAAGCTTAGTTTCTTTTTGTCTGTTTGGGTACGAATCGTGTGATAGTCAATTATTTTAAGAATGTGAAATCACTATTGTTAAATAAAACACTTTGGTGACTTTTGAAAATGAATCAAGGCAAAGAGATAACTAACACAAGATTCAAGGAGAGTTTTGTTAAGTCTAAAAAAGTCATAAACTTGGACAGTTTGCAGTGCACGGGTTTAATGCTTATCTGCAAACTATCCGCAAATTTAAATTTATGGTTACCTCTGAAAAGATATTTTAGCTTGTTTTTTACTTAGCACTTTTATGCTGCTTGTCTCTTACTTTTGCATATGCACACACACACACGTCACTCAGCGCAACACACACACAGCGCAACACACACACACACACACACACTGGTTGATAGAAACACATAGATCTTCATCAAGATATTCATTTACACGTATAGATGTTTGTCAGTTTTTTTTAATTATCACTAGTATTGTTTGACAGAAAGAGCAGCATCTCATGATGCTACAGATCTCCTTTAAATCATATATCGTCCATGTGCTGTTTTTATGTTCTATTGTAAAAGTATAGCTGTCTAGGAAATGTTAAAAGATGTTTGGAAAGAAGCCTGGAACTTAGTTCCCATCTGTTTTAATCCTGCAGTTAGGATAAACTAACCATTTTGTTTTTGGTTTTGATAAGGCTTATGAATTTTTCTTCCTTAAAGTTAAGCTTTAGGACTATTAAAATCATCAGTTATTTTTAGAGAAAATTTGTACTCCTGTCTTATATCATATCATTTTTTACAATTAATTTTAAGATTAGAATATTATAATTGAATGTTCATCCACCACTTACAAACTTCTGGAATCCATGGGTCAGTTTTAATTACAGTAGGTTAAAAGTCAGGGTTCTATCTTAGTGTCTCCCTGTGTATATATATATATATCTTGATTTGTATGCATATATATGACAATCTAAACTGTGATGAACTATAAATAATCCTATATTAAATTTGTATTGATTATCAATGTTTGTTAACAGTACAAAACAAGAACACACAAAGTTATAGACCTTACATCTAAAATTCAGTTCATCGATTTCTGTCACCACATATTTTTCCACAAAACAGGATGGATAATATACATCTTTAAGTACGATATTTATATCATAGTATAAAATATTATCATCTTTATATACCACAGAGTTAGACTAATATGAATATGAGCTTAATGAGGACCCATTGTGCAAAGGCGTTGTTAAAGAATTGATCCAGTGATTTCGGTATAGGCCACTCATCCGTCACCTGTTGTAAACATAACTGACATAGTTTTGCACTTGGATAAGTAACAGAACTAGCACACATGGACTTTTAACAATGAAAAAAAATGCGAATGACTTACTACTTTATTTCCATATTTAGCATGTGTCGCATTCAGATTTTTTAACACTAGGTCAATAATGTCTTGGTCTTATAGTTTTCGAATCTCACGAAGCTGGCGGCTTCGTGGGCGGGTTTGTTTACCCCAACTAAGGGAAGTCACTCGCAGGTGATGACGTCAACCTTACAGGCCTCATAGATTTTTTTTCCAAAACATCGTTTGTAGAAAAAAAAAGTGCAGGCACACAGCAGCGTTTAGTATTTCGATTATCAGCTCAATTTTTTTTTTTGATATTTTGTTTATGGTGTTGTCGCCAGATGGCGCAAATTTGGCCTTTTATAGACAATGGGCGCTGACGCGGTTAGCACTTACTCAGAGCAAATGTCGACAGCCAAGTGTCAGACGAGAAAATGTCAGCTGCACAGGTGAGAAAATATGTCCAGTGGTGATGCATGCTTTTACAAAGAATGTTTCCTCAGCGCAATAAAACTTTATTGTTAAAAAAAAATCTTTCACTTTTTTTGTGTTTTTTTTTTAATCATCATCGTCGTCGTCTTCGTTTCTGTTAGAATTCGTAATACGAGCAAGAAAGAGGCCAAGGAGCTGGATTAAAAACAGACCATTAAATAAAAAGAGATTGAACTAGATAAGAGGAGATTTCAAGTTAGAATTCCTTTTATTTCTGATTCATGGGTTGTCTGTTAGTCTAGCTTTTATCTTCCTCTTTCTCCTCTTTTCTCTCTCAACTCGGTGTGTGTGTGTGTGTGTGTGTGTGTGTGTGTGTGTGTGTGTGTGTGTGTGTGTGTGTGTGTGTGTGTGTGTGTGTGTTATAGAGAACGATAGAGACAAACAATGCTGTTTGACATAAGAAGGGAAATTTATGGCATCTTTAATTGCCAACGCCGTACCTTTAACGCCTTTATTAATGAAAGGCTACTTCAATAAGAGTCATCGCTGATCTCTCCTTTGTCTCTCATGAAAAGCGCGTTGAGAGAGAGAAAAGGAGAAAGAATGAAGAAGACTGGTGAATTAATTAACTGGTAATTAGAGAGTAATGTCCCTTCGCTTAACCGGCTGGAGGGGACTAGCTCTCAGTATTTTTGTTGTTGTCTTCTATGACCTGTGGTGAGTTTTGTGAGCACTATGCTTTAGTCCCCATGTTTTTGGTATCAATTTAAAGGTTATTTTTTCCTCTAGTAATACTAACATGTTCAACTACAAGCATGTGCATGTGTGAGAAAAGTTATCTGTACATGTGAAACGATGTAGAGAAACCTATGTATGTTTCTATTCATGTTGACGTGTCCGTGTGTCTATTTGTCCACGTGTGTGTTGAAATTACCCTTATGAATTTTAATTTTTTGCTGGCTGCTTCAAGGGCACTTTTCTCTCTTTTCTTGTTGACAGATTTTTCTTTTTAAAGCGCGGTGAGCCTGGTTTTTGCTGGGGAACTGCGCTATAAAAGCTCACATTATTATTATTATTATTATTATTATTATTTTATTATTATTATTATTATTAATATTATTATTATTATTAATTAGGATGCTAGACTAAAACTTTAAACTAAAAAAAAAAATCTCTTCCCATGCTGATTTCTCACAGGTGACAGTCTCACCAAGACTGTGTTGTAACACAGGTTCTGGCCCTGTAATAAACCAAGTCAAAGGGTTGACTCCTAGACATATTCGCATACTCAAATGTGCACCGAATTCCTATTATCGTGTTCTTGAACATTTCCTTTTAACAAACAGCCAATGCGTACACGTCAACATTTCTACCTTTCCAAAAACAAAAACAAAATAAAAAAAAATAAAGAAAAAAATGAGGAAGACACTAAGTAGACTTACCTTGTGTACTATTCTCCAAGTTTCTAACCAGACACTTTTGTAATCGGAATATTCTGAAACTGCGTTAAACACTTTGCTGCATGGCTTCCCCATATTCTCCTGGCTCCCCTATCGGGACGTGTGTTATTTATAACAAGCAGGTGGTGACGTCAAGGATGCGATATCCTGACGTCATACTCCACTTGTAAAAGGGGCACAACTCGCGTTCACTTCCGGACGGATGTAACACTGGAAGATCACGCTTTCTTCGAGAGGCCCGGACAGCTCTTGATTAGTCTGTAGTCAGCAGCAGCATCGCAGGTCATCCGCTCAGTCGTGTTGGTCATATGCAAGATGTTTGTGTTGACGCGACTTTCTGTTGCCTAGCAAGAAAGAACTGGAGTGAAGGGATGATGATGATGATGATGATGATGATGATGATGATGATGATGATGATGATGATGATGATGATTTTAATGCGCAGTTATCCATTCAGAAGAATGCTCATTGCGCAGCAAAAACAAAACAAAAAATGAAGAAATATAATAAAAAAATAAATTTAAACAAACATTTCACTTAGTCATTTTTCTGTGACACTCATGCTTATAATCTTACTAATCTTACAAAAGATTTTATTTTGTATGTGTGTTTATGTTTGTTTATGTTCTTTTTTTCTAGTTTGGTTGATGGTTGGTTGGTTGCTTGTTTGGTTTTTTTCTTCGCTGATTGTGAAGACAAAGTACACGACACTCTGTTAAATGTAAAATACACCCTTAGACAATTTTTTAAAAATCACGTTATTCTCTGGTCGGTGTTTTTTCCTTAGCATATCAGTTAACAGCTGTGTTTGTTTAGCTCCTACATGCCAAGATGTTGAATACCAACAAAAGAAGCTTTATGCTCTTTAACTTAAAGGGGGGGAATAAACCTTGTGCGATTACGCTAAGAAGGACAGTTATTTAAGGCTTCTCAGATTTCACGTGTGTGCAGTCAAACTGTACATATAACTTTAATTTATGAGACAACACCCATCGCTTCTGGGTCTTGGCTTTAACTGTTGACAAACGAACAGGGTGTTCGACGCTTTCTTCATATTTTCACATTTCTTACCGGCTTATCGTCTGCCACGCTCGTTCATCAGTGTGTCAACAGTTGGTGTTACATTTCCAGCATAAAATTATTTTGCTCAAAAGGTTCTATAAGGTGGAAGAAAAATTGACTACCCATGTGTTTACTGCAACCATGAACACTCATAAAACATGAGTTTTACTTCTTTGAAAGGCATAAAGGTCCCCAAAGCAGTTTTTTATGTGTCTTTCCCCTTTAACTTTACATTCGCTATGGAACGTTTTGTAGCTGAACCGCAAGCCGTTTAGAATGATCGTCACTGCAGTTTTGCAACTAGTACAGCCCGCAGTACGTTTTATTTGATTAACGAAACACATTTTTACAAGCGACGTTCCCTAACAACATTTTTTTATGTTGCCAAGCTGACTGACTGATCACACCTAATGGTGACTATAATTGGTGATTACGTGCTGACTGCTGACGACCCTGACGAATATGGCACCGAACGTTCGTTGGCAGATATCTGCGTACTCCCTTTCTCGTCTTAAAAGCAAACCCTGACTTTTATAATAAAAAAAAAAGTCAAGACCCGAGGTTCCGTGAGGTCACAAATGTCCAGTGCTTCTTTAGTAGTTACGTCCCTCAGAGAAGCAAGACTACGAACTGAAGTCAATCCACGTGTGTTTCTCTTCAAAAAATATCAAAAATCCACTTAGCTTTTTGAAACAAACTACATCTCTATGTTCCGCTAACTTAGAAGGTCTCAGCTTAATTTCATATTTGACTCCCTACTGCCTTTAAATTCCAATCAAAAGTCCTAAACGTGCTTGGTGCGAGGCAACTGGCGCACGTGTTTGTGATGTGCGCATGCCTAGTAATGAACCTGCCTAACACAAATCAAATTTCAGAGTTAAAGATATATTTAGTTTTCATCACAACAGATGTATACTAGAAGAGAAAAAAATAAGAATCAAGGGGAGGGAGGCTGGTTAACTCTGTACAGATAAAACACTCAGATAGGCGTACACATAGATACTCAGACGCACGCGCGCGCGCGCGCACACACACACACACACAGAGAAAGCTATACATACGCAATTACACTTAGACGCGAACGCACAAACATAAGCTCTCAGACGCACACACGCACGTACCCTTCCAAATATACACGCACATGCATACATACACGAACATATATGCACGTACATACACGTGCACATACATATACACGCACACATGCAAACATACTCAAACACCCAGTGTTTGGCTTTTTGCACAGCCGCAGGACACACCTACCAAAGACTGGCAGAATGTTACCTTCTCAACTGCCACTCGTTACACGGCCTGGCACTGATTTGCATGCCATGTGCGCGACATGCACTCGCGCAACCGCCAGCGCCGACAAGGGCCGGTCATTTCCATCGGCGACGCGGCGGTGTCGCCTGGCCGACAGGGCAGTGATATATAGTCCACCGCGCGGTGTGAGAGCGGCACAGGCACCGCCGCGTCCTCCATCCAGACGGGTATCTGGTGGTGGTGTGGGGGTAACGAGGTAGTGGGTTACGGAGACAGAACTACTCTAATTAACTTTTTCTGTTCTGAAATTCGGGTCCATCGTTGGGTTCTTGAAAGAATATTTTGGCTTCCTTTGCCGGGCTTGTTTCAAGCGATTTATTTGTTTAGATAACTGGGGTTTGTTCTTAAGACCACGGCAACGAGATTGGAGAGAGGGGGAACGGGGAGGAGGACTAAGTGAGAAGCGCGCGGGAGAGAATGATAATGATGGGTGTAATCTGTATATGTGTTCAAGTCTATACCTTATTATTTGTGTATGTTTTAAAAAAACAAAACAGAAAGTAATTTTTTTTTTAAATGTTTACTGAGGAGACTATCACTACAGTTTCTTTACTCAAGGGGACGGAGTTCGAGATTTTAAAAAAAAAAAAAAAGATAACTCGGTAAGGAGCCGCTACATACACCCTGCGGTAAGTTCACCATAGACAAAAATTGATGACTAAGTCAAATCCTCAAGAGAATCATACAACTCCTTAGGGACAAGCTTAGACATACCGCCAGACGCCCGCAGTGTGAATCGGGAACTAACTCGTCTCTAGCCCAATCGCTAGGCCTGCATAGTTTGAACAAGCGACTTCACTTCTAACCTGCTAGCTGCTGCTTATACACGAGCCTGCACAGTTTGAACAAGCCTGTGGCCTGATAGATGTTGCTTAGAGCGTTCACTGAGGAAGGCGGGGGGGGGGTGTGGAGTGGAGGGACAGAGGGGAAACAGTCAGGTGTGGGGCGACACACGCAAACTGCGACAGGACGTAACCTGAGCCACAACAGGCGCCATGCGCAGCACAGCTTCCACCCTCTCGACTGCTCACCTTGCCAAGGACTCTATTTCGATCTGTCGTTCCCTCCAGTTCATCGCCAACCAAATAAATTCTTAGCCATCCCGTCTGCATAATTGCCTGATAAATAAGGTGACGTTCCTGGTAATAAAGCTTACTTTCTCAGCTCTTGACAAAGACCGTCGGAGTCCACTCTCCATCGGATATTATGAAGGAAAAAAAACAACCCTAAACAGAAGAAGACTTACTTAGACAGCACATGCACCAGCAGCTTGGAAATTCACTGCGTGCCACAGGTGCAGTGTCAAGGCAGTACATCTGTAGCACACACTACCAGTACCTTTGCACTGTGCTACAACGATAGGGAAAAGGTTCGTCATCCTGTGTGTGTGTGTGTGTGTGTGTGTGTGTGTGTGTGTGTGTGTGTGTGTGTGTGTGTGAATAAATATATATCGATAACTGGCTTTACAGCCTTTACAAATATCGCGAGTGAAATCCAACAATTATTATTATATATATAGTCAGATATCATGTATTATTATACATTAATGAGTATGTATTATTTATATTTCTATTTTTATGAACTTCTCCCTTACGTCCCACTCTGCTCTTCCTCTAACGACCGTCTCCTAACTGTTCCTGTCACTAGAACAACAACATATGTTCACAGGAATTTTGGTTACTGTGCAGCAAAACAATGGAACTCTCTCCCTTTCCATATCCACCACTTACCCACAACTGAATCCTACAAATGTGTACTGAAAACACACCTCTTTCTTAAGCATCACTCATAACAACAGTCCACACCATGCTAGTCCTTTGTCACTCCCTCCCCCTCCCCTCCCCCAACTTTCCGCTTATTGCTATTTCCTTACTCGTCTTCCTTTGCAAAATCACGATAATCTCAGTCCTTGTAACTTTGTTCCTCTTTGCGTTTTCTGTATTTGTCTCTTATTCGTCATCAGTACTGTTGTTTATCCTTCCGTCGTTCATATTTCATTTGTTTGTTCTTCTGCCCCACGTTCTTGTTCTTAAGCGCTGCGAGCACACTCCTTAAGAGTGTGAGTTTGCGCTTCACAAATCTTGCAGTTTATTCTATTAGTAGTAGTAGTAAATCTATAAATATATATTACTTTGTGTATAGTTTGAGTTGTTTTTTTGTTGTTGTTTTTTTTTTGGTTTTCTTAGTTTAATAATAATAATAATAGTTTGTATAGCGCGTATTCCTGTCCAAAAACCATGGCTCACCGAACTTAACAAACATAAAAATACACAAGAAAGACGAAACAAGTTGCTTTAGGGTATGTTAATATGGTATTATTATACCCATTCCAGTTTACCCTTTGCAGATTCAAACTAATGAATAAAAGAAAAATAAATGAAGCATCAGGATACCATTGACTCATCCAATGGTAAGCGATGAAAAGAATGGTTTGAAATCCTGTAAGACGTCTTAAATGGTGGTAAATGATAAAAGGTTTGAATTCCTGTAACATGTCTTAACCATCAAGAATCTGAAACAAACCTCTCCACAGCGACCCATATTTTCCCATCTTTAAAACAGTTGAGAGAAATTGAAAGGAGAAACCTGATCCACGCAACAGCAGCAACAATAACAACTGCAGTTCAGGGTCCGGATGCACAATGGGGATAACTGGAGGCGGTCATATAGAATGTTGATATCAATTAAGCAGCTTAGCTGACTGCTTGATGCGACGAGCACCTTGATCGTCATTAAGAACTAATAAACGTCGTGTCTGGGATTCGATGTGAAACAAAATTTGCTCAGCTCCGTACCTTCTAAAAATGCACATAAGCTTGTTGGTAGGTTCATTTTTGGAAATTTCTCTTTTTCGTTTTTATTTTCTTTTCTTTCTATTTGTTTGGATCCTCGCTTCATTCCTTCTTCTTTTCCTCCCCCTTTTTTTATTTTCATTCATGATTCCTTTCAAAACTTTTTTTAAAAATATTTTTGTATCAAGCGCTCGTATGCATATACATCTACATAAATATACAAATCCTATTTACAGCCGCGAACACGCTTATTGCCCCACGCGCGATTTTCTCCTTCCATTTTTTTTCTGGTGAGGCACTTGCAGTAATCTAGTGCACAGACAACACCCTCGTCAGTCAGCACTTAGCCAAATGTCTCCGGTCTCTTAGGCCCACTCTAACTTGCCTAATTGTCTAATTGCCGACACCGCTAGTAAGATTTCACACAACAGAAGGCGCGAATATACAAGTAAGTAGAGGTGACATGGAGACTTCAGTCGACAAACAACCCCCAGATAGAACATTTCAGAAGTGATCGCCATATTGCGTGAGCAGGAATAGCACGGAACAAATAAGTTGAAAACATTTAACAAAAAAAGCCTTCATACAATAATATCCTGGAAGAAAGAACTTTATACTACAAGGGAGAGGGAGACCTATGCCCTGTCATGGGAGGCGGCAGATAAATAATGTTTAGGTTTTCTTTGAGGGAGCGATTACATAGCTGCCCCACTGACCTTTAAATTAAAGATATAGCTTTGCTAGATTAGAAGGAAATATTAATCTAACGAGAAGATTGTTGCCTCGAAAACATTTTAATGGGTCACAGTCATATAGCTTCTCATGCAAAATCTTTTTGCTTTCATACATATGCTAATTTTTTTTATTTGTGCTGTCTGCTCATCCAATCATCTAAAATAGTTTAGTTTTCTTTCTTCAAGAATACTGCTGCAAAAAGGAAAATATTATTATGTCACAAAAATCGTATATAATGTTATTTTACTCCCAAAAGGAAATCGAATGTGTGGTAAGCTAATATGCAATGTTAGTAATGGAATTCAAGTGAAATGCCACATGGAAGCAAAATCTCTTTGAATGTAATCATATCACAGATCGCATTCTTGTTTTTAAAATGTTTAACACTTAATTTTACTAAACACACCTCCCCGTCGTCTGAACTTTCGCGACAACATTGTCTAAAAGCAAAAACTGTTTGAATACATCACACATAGACAGTCACAAAATACATTATGTTTGCAACTCTAAAGCAAAATAAGTATAATACTACTGATAGCATCTTTGGATAGATTTTGTTAAATTTTAATGTGTCAACAATTCATGCATAAAGCAGCCGAAAGAAACTGAAATAGAGATGGGGTTTTGTTTTGTTTCTTTGCCATTATGCACACTTCTACTTACATTCAGTCGTCAAATTTGTGCTTTATCAATGCACCCTGATAAATGTGATCTCTCTGTTCCTCTCTGTGTATATATATCCCAAGAAACCCTTTTGTTTTAACCGAGAACCATTAGTAAAAAAAATATATATATATAATCTGTTTTATTTTACCTTTAGCTATCGTAGAAATACGTCTGTGAAATGTTTTTGAATAAATTATACTAATAGTATAGAGTCTTTGTTTACATTCACTTACCCGTTCACCGAAACCTAGGATGAAAAAATTTAGGTTTGGAATTTTCAGAAGTATCCAACCTAAATGTATATATTTGCCATCTCTTAGCAGCGTGTAGGCATAGCGTTCGGTGATAACGCTTTTATTCGCGAGATCCTGCGAGACGCCGTACAACAGACGACAGTTCACGCAAGAGCCTACGTTTTAGAACGAAGCTTATTTTCTTAGTAATGTGGCAGTATGACAATATGACAAAACAGCATCTTTGACAAAACAAAATACCATAATACCGGGCACGCACACTTCTTCATCTCTCCTCCTTCATTCCCACAGGAGATGTAACACCTGCACCCTGGGTAATATTACTACGTCACCTGCAGTCGCCCCAGAGGCATGCAAAAGGCTTCAAAACAAACACACAAACTCCAAAATGTAGTTTCTATAAGAAAGTTTTAATTTGATTGATAGGAGAGCACTGCAACTAATTCAACAGATTTAAAATGAAAACCGTTATTATTCTTTTGTCTGATTTCAGCGAGGTTCAAGTATCGTTTATCCCCCAATATCATTTTTACCCAGATACACAGAAGGTGAGAAGAACACACAAAGTACATAATGGTGCATCCTATAAATAACATGTGGTGAAGACATGTGGAGGAGGATATGCAAGAGAACAGACACACAATGCAAAGAAAAACTTGTCAAAAATTCTTTCAATAAAAATGTTCTCTTCATACATACAAATGATTAATGTTAAAATTGGAGGTAACACAAAAAGACGTCAATTTAACATTTGCAGAGCAAAATCCTTTGTCATTTACATCTGTCTTCTAAAATGTCTTTTCGTGTTAAGTGAACTTTCTCTTTCATTTTCGAAACAACTTCCTTCCCTTCACCCTAATGAAGCTGTTTTTTCCAATGAAAATTTTATTATAGCATACTATTTTTAAAGACCAATGCTAAAATTGTACGTAGAGGTAACTAACTTCATTACACATCTGTAAATGTAAGACACTTTGAAATATTTACTTGCAGGATTGTGCCAATAAATATTTACTTGCAGTATTGTGCCAATGTGAAAAGAACAGTCCGATGTAAACATTTTTAATCTATGCTAATGTTAACAATCTAGCGCCCTTTAAAGTTTTAATTGTGATATACTGTAAATGATAGACTTGTAACTGCGCTAATATTGTCAATGACAAACATCACTGGAAAATGCCCTGCTATTATCGTCAGTGCTTTATTTGTAGTTGACTAGCAAATATGGCGGATTTCTCGCCCTAAGGTCACGGCCAAGACAGACATCGAGTCGTTTTAAGTAACTAGTTTTCGGGTCCACGTTTCTTGGAATGTTTCAGAATAAGTGGAATGTTGCCAGGGACGTAATGGCAGCCGAGTTACTTTCATTTCTACAAGAAAATTATGGGTACATTCCTAACAAAAGTACTGAGATATCTTCAGATCATACATTCTCTACTACTTGAGCAAAACTGCTTCTGTTCTGTTTTTAAAAATCCACATTATCTGTGACATTTGGTTTAAAATCATTGAACTGTAAGCAAACATATTCAGAGATGCTTAAAACCATAATCACAGATCATAATCTGAATCCGGAACCTTAAATGTGACTATCAACATTATACTGACGCTTTGTTTTCGCACCTTGCAAGGGTAGTTATGGATTCCTTGCGATTCCTGGGAATGAAACTGGATCCAAGATGTAAGCTAGTATTCAAACGGTCAAAATAATGCTCGACTTTGCGAGCACAAGCGGTCACAAAATGTTGGCCTTCATGGCCAAGTCGCTCACGAACGACCTCGTTCATTTGTTTCTTCTTGTTCACATCTCATCGGGAGATGTCAAAAGCCGTTCACTGTAACATTGTTGCGTATTTGTTCACTTCTGTTACTCAAACAAACGCGTTAGCCACCCCGTTGTGTAACTGCAAGGGAACGCAGAAAGTCCCACACTGCTGTCCGAGAACTGACTCCGAGCGCCATCGTCTTTCCCAGAATTCCTCTACGTTTGCTGTGGTCAAAACATCACTGATTTCAGAATGTAAAAAGTATTGACAGCAAGGCAAACAATATTCTGTCAGAAAAGCAGGCTCCATCTGTTCTCTTCCAGCAGAGTCGGTCACGAGGAAATTGTGTTGGACCATAAAGAGTTGAGTCTAGCCGACATAAACAGCAGTTCTCTTCCGTCCCCACACCTAAACACACTTGCTGTAAATAAAGAACGGAGTGTGCACGCCTTTTTGATGACCGGTAACTCCTGAGTTAAGTTTCCTCTGCAGACTCTTTAATCCTGTGAGACAATAAACAGCAATAAACGTTTTTTCTCAGAAGAGGGGAAAAAACGTTTCTCATCGCACCGTACTACCAGTTTCACTATTTTGTCTCCAGGTAATCATGTAAGACAGTTTAGAATGAACGTAAAACGGTAAACATGGCGGATTTGCAAAGTCAGCAATAAAACATGTCCGGTAGTTCTTTAGCAGACACAGAGGAGGCATCAACAGGCGTGCAAGCGTGTTGTATTGCGTGTTTTCACATTAATTCCTCTTTGTTTGTTTGTATGTTCTTTTTTTTTTAACAAGTTCACGAAGAAAATGAATTTCGGACAATCACTCTCTTTTTACTGTGTCTCAAATACTTGTTAAACAATAGCACCTCAAGAAATGTTCGGAAAATGGTGTAAGGAGGGGGTTCAGGAAATAGAGGCAATACAAAAACGGTCGCGGATTCCACAGGCGCCTATTCTGTGCAGTCAGTAAAATGGCTTTCCGTACAATGGCAGTCTGGTGGAAAGCAAAGTCCTACGCATAGTTCTTGTCATACACTTTAACGCTTTGCGCACTATCTTGAGTGCGAGTCTCTACTGTTAGGAGATATTCCTGACAACAGACGCGAGAGAGAGAGCACTATAGTGTTATCAGCAGGGTCACCGCGGACCCCCGGCAACTCTTAAGTCACAATGGCGCCAGAAAAGGCCTGTCCCCGATATCCAATGACAATCAGCAAGTTCGACTTTTTAATACCGTCTCTTCAGCCTCTCTTTTTTTCAAAGGCTTTTTCGCGCTCTGTCCTTCACGGTCGCGAGAAATACACGCAGCATAAGAAATTGTTTCCGCGCAGACTTGCAAATATGTCCGTTTCCGGGATTTGGCGAGAGGAGTTGTACCGAAGAAGCTACGGTCATGCTTCCACACATTAGAACTCCATTAGAAGTTCTTCTTGCCTTGTGCCATGCCTCGAGCTCAGACGTCGTAGAGGCCTGTGTCGTTGCGAAGTTTGACGTCTCGGCCCATCTGGCGTCAGGCCATGTGTCCGGAGAAGTTCATGTTCATCATGTGCATGTTGGACGTCAGGTGCGCGGCGTACGGCTGAGGTGTCTGCATGTACGTGCAGGAGGAGAGGGAAGGGTGCGGGGCCTGACTGCCACCGGCGCGCAATCCCCCGTATGTCGTGGAGGAGGAGAGCGCGGAAGCCTGGCGCAAGGAAGAGCAGTCCGGAAGTCCCCCCGCGGACTGCCCTGTCAGGCGGCAGGGCGCAGCGGACTGGGAGGAGTGTAGGGGGTTCATGGACGTGTGCAGAAGCGGGGAGCCGCTCATGGACGCGGAGGAGACAGGGAGGAAGGATGAAGACATCCTGCCGACGCCCGGGTGGTGCGGATAATACACCTGTCCCTCCCCTGACGCACCGCCGCCACTGCCGCTACCGCCGCCGCCCAGGGCGCAGGACTGCGAGAAGGGGACACCTACGCCCACGCCGGCGAACTGACACTGCGTGGGGGAAGAGGCTGAGCTGGCGGAGATGGAAGGACTGTGCGTGGAGCCTCGTTTGTCACCGAGTGGGCCCAGCTCTGTCGACGTCTTGGACTGCAGGCCCGCGGTGCCGCAGTGGGGGGACAAATCTGGAGACTGCGAGGCTGATTCCGAGTTGTCTGCCCTTGAGTCCCGCGGCTCCTCTTTGACGAGGTGTCCAGATAGCCCTGATGGTGAAGTCTTGAGTTTCATCTGCGATCTCTCCGTGCTGTCGTCGCTTGCTTTCAGTCGTTTGATTGCATCCGCTGCAGCAAACATGCAGATAGTCATGTTAAAAAACGTAACTCAACACTTTCATTAAATACTTTCGCGTGTAACGTTTTGATTCGGGTCAAGTTACTTTCTGAAGAAACTCCAAGATATTGTTTTATTAACGGTGCGAACCTCTGGCAGGGTAGGAATAGTGGTAAGTATAACTGATTAAGTACAGGGGTCTTAGATACAAAACAAAAGGTAACATCGCTACCCCGGGGTTTCTAGATTGTCCGAAAACCTATTTCTGTGTTCACCTCCAGTTACAACACCCTGCAACGCTTCTGGTTCACATCATCATCATCATCATCATCATCATCATCATCATCATCATCATCATCATCATCATCATCATTTACTAAGTTACTTTACAACAAAGAAATTTAATTTTTAAGACGAGTATGTAATCACATGTGCGCGTTCTTTCGGGGTTTTGTTGTTTTTGTGCAAATGTCCACGATTCTAAAACATCTTTTAAATAAATATCTTTGCTGTTATCAATATATATATATATATAACACAGATGTCTTCCTAAGTTAAACTTGAGATTATCACTGAAGCCCAGACTGTCCCCTCATAAAAGCCCGGCAGAGTAGTGAAGCGTAACCCGAAAACTCGTGACAAGAGGGATGGAAGGGGGTGAGAGAAGGGGAGAGTCTTGTTGCAGCGCGAGTTAAAGTCCTTGTTCTCGTCTGCTTTTTCCGGTTATCTGATCGTCGCCTGCAATCTCTATAATGATTGCCTCCCCGTTTTTCTTTTTCCTTTCAACCGCCTGCCGTGCCGGAGCGCTACTCAAGGGGCATAACTGTGCACGAATGGGTGTCGGCGGATGAAAAATACAGGAGGCGGCTATCGGAGCTCTCATCGAAAACTCGTTGTTTCCGTGACGAAGATGAGGCTTCTTTAACTATTTATTCCCGCGTCATCTGTAGAGGGCCGCCTCGCCCTGAGGTCGAAGACGGGCTGAGAGAGTCAGGTAAAGTGTTAATTCTTAAGTCCATCATGACAACCAGCGTCTGGGAGCCTGTCGGTCCTCCTCTTCATCCCTTTGCACGACTGCACGCACTTCCCTCCCTCTTCCAGAAAACATTTTGCAAAACTCTACAGTCTTCAGAGTATCTAGATATAAACGTGTACATGTTAACACATGGCAAGACATTTATTAATGTTGTTTTTTACGATCCCGTCCAAACGACAACTAATCCCCAATTATAATAAAGAACGCCATATTATAAATTACCAACTGCATATACTAAAAAAAAAGTGTCTATCCTGACCAGCACACTCACCATATCCCAAAGGACAAACCTATTGATAGAGCTTCTTATCACTTTTAATTGGTGAGAGGAAATTAAACGGTATTTATGGTAAGAGATCCTCGTTACGTCACCTGGCTTGTTGCTTGCCTCGCGATTATAAGGTCTTCTTAATCAGAAGTAGACTGTCATCTTGTCATATGTAACGTATTATTTTTAACTTGCAGTGTATAGTCGACAGAATGTGTTTGGGCAGCATAGCACTTCAACGGAAATCGTTCGTACAAGACATGGCAAGTAGGGAGAAATCCTCGTAGGAAAGCATGCAGGCGGAAACAAAATCATCAAGAAGCCTGAATCGGTTGCCATGGCGATAGTTGCAGGAAATTCAATAAGCCGGGGCAAAGAGGGCGATGTACGATTGCTCGAACTTCCAGCTGTACAAGGCAGCCACGTTCGAGGTTGTTGTAAAAAGGGGGAACAACTGGGGTAGGAAGGGAGGGGGTAGAGGGCGAGAGACACGGAATTTAAGACCTCACAGGTGCCATCCAGCAGTTAAGGCAATTTACAGGCGGACGCGAGGTGTCAAATTTGAACCGCCATCTTTCAACGCCCCGCTCCCTTCATCTAATTACTGGCGTCTCATCAATATTTCAGGTGGGAGACGGCTAATCGCATCACAGCCGCTACCCCTACTACCCCCTTACTCTTAGTCTGCTCTCTCTCTCTCTCTCTTTCTTCGTCCCCAAGGATGAGGGCAAAAAAGTGGCCAAAGGTGTCGGCGGCAACTTCAGACCCTCGGCAAAACCGTTCGGTTTGTCGGAAAATGCGAGGAGAAATCGGAACACAGCCTGTCGACCCAACATGCCATGGCGATCTGATCAGCTAGGTTGTGCCTTCCTGCCTTCCCCCCAACCAGCTCTCTCTCTCTCTTGATTTATCATGCATATGTTTTAACCAGACTTTTGCTAAACTTCAATTGACAATTGGATAACGACAGGAACATTTTCCTTTAATAGGTCTTTACTTTCTCAGTTTATTTTTGAGACGGTAAACCTGCTTGGGACATTATAAGTGTTTTATTACATTGAAGAATGGGGGTGGGGGGGACCAAAGAAAGAAAAGACAGAATACACTGGGATTTACCACACAATCAGACGTGGTTACACACTTACGACCTCCTGAGACGCGAGCACAAAAGGAGGCAAAACTTAAAATAAAAATCTAGCGGCCGATGAAGACGCATGCTGCGACAGATTGTGCCGTTATGGCTGTCCAGCGTAGTAAATAATTGTGATGTTATATATATATATACGGATAACATAAACAACTGTGGCGTGGTGACCTGACTCCTCAGCCTGGCAGTCTGTTACTGCTCGAGCTTAGCTCGTCATCTTAACTCGATGCTGCATAGACACAGCGCGAATGGAGGCCGGAAAGGTCTGGTGTCTAGTTACCTCCTTACTATGCCATCCTGTAATTCGGGACAGACAAAATGGGTGAGTGTTTCAGATCACACATGGCGAGCTCAGCGTCTCCCCACGACGGCGACATCTTTTCGTCGCGAAGGACACGCAGCGGGCCACACGTGTGATGTGTGACAGTGTGCAGTAGTGTAATAGTAGTGCAGGATTGTAATGGAGAGTAACAGTATTTAAAGTAATTAGAACAGTGCAAGATTGTAACAGAGTTACAATAGTGCAGGACATATAGTAGCATTGTAGAGCTGTGAAGGATTATAGTAGTATAGGATAGGACTGTAGTAGTGTCAGAGTAGAGCAGGATCGTAAGAAGAATACTCACACTTCTCCGTATCTCCAATTATTTCATCCCCGGAGCGCTTGAGGGCTGTCATTCTGTGGTCTCTGCAGGAAACATAAACCAATGTTACAATGCTACACGACCTTCTCTCTCTCTCTTTTACAAGCATGTACGTTATAAAAAGACCACCACATAAACACAAACATGCGCGCGCTCCCACGCACATATAGTACACTTTTTATTTCTTTCTTTATAACACTTTTATACATCCTTCAGTCTATCCATGTTTTTGCAGTAATCTATGCACCACCCTCAGACATGTTGCCAATACTCACTTTCGTCCCATGCCGTTGTCACGGAAACCTTTAGCAAATGGGTTGTTGTCAATCTTCAGCTGCGTAATCTGCAAACAGCAACAGATGCACATTTTCCATTGTTCAGAACTTAGTATTGCATCGGCATTCAGTTTTTAGTAACTGCCCTGACTATTTCTCTTCCCTTACATCCCAGTCAGAGTACTCCACATGTGGTCACCGGGTTCTTAGTTACTGTGCCGCCAAACAACGAAGCTCCCTTCCATATCCACCATCTACCCACCATCGAATCCTTTATTAAACGTGCAATAAAATCTGTTCCACTTTACTTCTTACACAAGTCAACATACTTGTCAACAGTTGTGATTATAGTCAATTGACTAGTCTGCCTGCTCGTCCTTCTCTGCAGATTTACGACACTCTCTATCCTTACTGTTTGCTACCCAGTTCCTCTATATGTAGTCTATATTTGTCTTTCGTTACTGCGTATTTGTTTCTCCTTCCGTCCTTCGTACTCTGTCCATGTCTCCTTCATGTCTTACGCGCCGAGAACATGCTCCTTCATCAACCGGATTATGTGTTTTTTAAAAACACACATTTTATTAGTAGTAGTACCTAAATTATTCTTTGAATTAATCTTTTCTCTCTATTCGAGCCTCCAACTAAACCTCTCAGCTGTTAGTCCAATTTAACCTTTAACTATATTCTGTGTCTTGAAGCAACAAGGCAAGTGAGCTTTTATAGTGCCTTGGGCAGTTGAATGAGGATTTATCTCGACCACGATTTTTTTAAATTTAAGTTTTCAACTCCCCCTCCCCTCACCATCAATTTATAAAAGGACACTCTCCATCTGCAACACGGAAACCTCATCTTTATTTGATTTAAAGTGTGATGATTTGAAAGAAAATTGGCAGCTCGTGCCACCCTGTTGAAAATTTTAAAACCGATCCTCGTGTTACGTTTAACGTCATGGAACGCGTGTGACATGAGCTCTCCCTATAGAAGGCGCGCGCGCACACACACAGAGACTGCTTCCCCCCCCCCTCTCCCTCACCCAACACACATACAGCTTCTGTTGAACTCGACCAAAGGGATCGATGGTAACAGAGGGCAGCTTCTAGCAGACTTCGCGAAGCTCTGGAAGGACTTTTGGCAGCTTTTGCCTCAATATTTCATCAGGTGACGGCGTGATTGCTCAGGCTGCACGTGCAAAAAACGTTAGCCACCAGTGACTTTCAACACCGGCACTTGAACGGGGCTTGTGATTTTTTTTTAATTTTTATTTTTGTATCTCTCTCCCGGTCAGTCAAGCATCTAGGGGTCTCAGCGTATGAAAGGAGGACAATCAAAGTCCCAGGCTTTGACAAAAGGTCGGAACCCTAATAGTCCAAACCGTCAAATACTTGAGAACTTCAAATTAACGCGGGTCCCTACTCTCTTGCCCCCCCCCCCACTCCCTTATCTACTGCCAAGGAACGGTATTCGCGTCGACCTTGTACGTGCCGGTAAAATCAATCGTTATCGTGTGGTCGCATAGGGAGCACTTCACGCCCCTTTGAGAAACATCGTCCGAAGGGTCATCACGTGAGGGATCACACTGGAGACTGTCATCGCTTACAAACTTCATAAGGTAGGACATTTACATGCCGATGCAGATGTCAAAATGTCAAACATCACGTGCAAGTCTAATTCCACGACGTCTGACAAAACGTGGGACCTGCATTTCGGAACGTCTGACATCACGTGGAACCTAAATTTCACAATAAGTTTTGGGGAATGTTCGGGGGTAATTAAAGCAATGTGAAGAATTAATATAGGGTTAATAACGAGCACCGGCCTAGACAACCTGACGTAAAAATTCTCGGCATCAAATGGATCCGCAAGGTGAACCATATCACACTGCACCTATGCGTGATCCTAAGTGCCTAAGGTTTGTGCGAGTGGTGCCAATCATCCCAGTGTCTGTCCACCTCCACCCTCTAGCATCAACTATGAATGAGTAGTCATCAACATCTCACTATTGGCCCGTTTTTTTATGTTGCTCTTATACGTCTTCTCTCCACCCTTTCCTCTGTTGCTGTACCACGCACACCACCGGACGCTCAGAACAATGTGTGCGGTGGACCTGGTTCTAAAACTGAGAACAAGAAACCATTCTTTGGAAACCATTGGAAACAACCGACATCAGAGGCAGAGGGCTTTAGTAAACCATACCAACGATAAATGTCAGAGCTTTATGGTAAGGGTACACACTGGGTAAGTGAATGATTCCCTTTATTGAAGGTCCCTGTAGGTCATGCCGCTGGACTTCGTCGGTTATCGTGTAGAGTAGTAACCCATTAGCAATTGAAATTGTAGTAGCTATTTAGGGCTCTAGAGTAGATCACATTAGCCACGACTAGTAGTGGGGCTTGAGAGTAGATCACAGAAGCAGTTGAATAGCTGCTGGTCTGCATTATGTGTTGGCTTCTGGAGTTGTTTGGTTGTTGTTTTTTTTGGCGGGGGGGGGGTGGCCTGCTAACAATATTCAGGGAACTACTTGCGACTGACTGCGATCGTGTTCTCGCCCATCCGAAAACAAAACAAAACAAATGGACATTCGCACTCACGCACAAACGTGAGAGAGAGGCTAGAAATCATTATTTTTGTGGAAGTGGACAAATTATCAGTGCGTTGGCACTGCGTGTGTCGACCTTAGCTTTGCATCAACACAAATTATGGCTATCAAGGGACCCACAACATGGGTATGTATGTGAGAATCACTTTCAGATTCTGTCCAATGGTTTTTTTTTAAAAAAACCCTCAATCTAAGTTACTTCAAGTAGGGTGAAGGACTGCCTCTGTGTGTGTGTGTGTGTGTGTGTGTGTGTGTGTGTGTGTGTGTGTGTGTGTGTGTGTGTGCACGAGCGGCGATGCAAGCTGCAGAGTGGCGGAGGGGTGAGACGAGCAGGTTAATAAACTCGCCGACTTGATGAACTCGATGACGTAGATTTGCTGGTTACACGATCTTTTTGTGTTTGTAGCAGACTCCAGGGTAGCTTGACTCTAACATCAGTTAAGACCCCCTGACGAGAGAAACTCGAGTGCCCTACACCCGTCTGCAAATTAAACATTAGCCCAGAGAGCAGGACGGGTGAGGGTTATGGCACCAGACGTCAGAATGTGCTCACGACATCGAGGTGGAAGCCGTCAGCACGGCCCTGCACGGAGCAGGACTTCCAAGACGATACCGATCAGAGCTGGGATCGCAACCCGCTCAAAGTCAAAGGCTTTAAAAAAAAAAGTGGTTTGCGAAGACCAGCACGTACCAGATATGACATAATGAAAGATTAATGGCAGCGATTGTCCAGGCGCTGGTGTTGATAGGAACACGGCCGGCGCGGGCCCTCTAATCCAACGCTGGATGCGTGAATATTTCACTCTCTCTGATTAACCTCGGGCCGCCCAGGCCCCCGCAGACGTGAAACTGTAATCAAGGGTCCGTCCGAGTAGGACCCTTTTTGTCCTTGGCCGGCGGGCCCCGACTTTTGTACCGGTACGTTTGTAGTTCACCGGGTACCGTCCCTGACCACGGCCCACTTCGTAGTCGGTTATTACACACCCGCGCCAAGTCATCAAGCATTGTCTGTCCTCCATCATGGCGTCACGACTTTTAGTCCGTTGAAAGTTTTATCTCACGGATGAAATTGGTAGTTTGTACTTAAGAAATTCGTTAATTAATTTAAAATAAAAATTAGGACAGAACACTTTTGGTTTTAAACATACACGCCCTAACCCCCATATATATATATATATATGCGGAGACTACAAAGATGGAACTCACCTGCTCGTTCTGGTAGGCGGTGACGGCGATAAAGGTAGTTTCGTCGAAGGTGTAGGTGTTAAAGGTGTTCCAGCGCATGGTGAAGATGTCGTTGGCTTGCACCACGTGCAGTCGCGGCTGGTACTTGTGCATGGAGTTGAGGATGATCTGGTGACAGAAGTACGTGTTGTTAAAAATAGTGTGACGTGGTCATGACGCCATGGTAACAACGCTTTGTTTTATTTATCATCCTTGAGTAAGGAGAGTAAAACTGACTCGAGAAAAAAAGGTCTTTGTGAAAAACAATTTTAATAAACAGAATGCCTAACCATAAAAAAGTCAAGCTTTCAAAAAGCAGATCTCAAATGGTATTTGTACTAACAATAAACCTTGTAGTCGGCTGACTGTTGTCAGTAAGATAAAAATTTATTTGCCAGGTGACGTTGCATGAAGAACGTCTTAATCATTGCCACATGGTAATAATGATATCACACAATTTAAGTTGATATTATCAGCTACGCACGCTGTCTTCTTGTCACAACCTCTCAATCCACTGCCTCGTCCTTACTTAATAAGTATTTGTGCATAATTGCTGAGTATAAGGTGTTGCTTACGTGTCCACAGATCCACAGACAGTGGCGAGAGAGAAAAACGAGATCGACCACCCAGCCACACACTAACGCACGCGCACACACCCACAAACGCATGCACGCGCGCAAACACACTCAAAAACGTACGCGCACACAAACAAACACACACGTTTCCAGATTATAATTTTTAGCGTTTCAATCCCCCATCCAAAAACAGTTCAAATACTTTTCACAACCATATGAAACCGACTTTTCAACCCTTGTTTCCCACCTTTATTGACTCCTTCGCTGGAGTTGAAGTGGGGAGGGGAGTTGTGGGAGAGGAGAGGGAGGAATGGGTCCTACTGATTAACCAGAAGCCGCTCGAGGCTGAAAAAGACATGCTGTGTGCAGTGTATTCCCTGCAGGAGGGCCAGGTTACCAGTCCGCCGCCACTTATTTTCTTTTCTTGAAAAAAAAAACTGTCACGACCGCTGATTCATGAGTGTATTTCCTTCTGCTGCTAATGCACCCCGAATGACAAATGCCTCTGTTCTGGCTGTAATCGGGTGTTTAGTAGGTTTTACATTTACGGGATACTAGTATAATCTGCACTACATCCAGCGATTAAATATAAAATAAGCTGCTGCTGCGTCCGTCAAAATTGCAAAATTGTCTCCGTGTCGTTTTTTACAAGTGTGCGTGCGTGCGTGCGTGCGTGAGAAGAAGAGAGAGCAATATTTGCCCGCGCTTAATGAATTTGTAAATACATATTTGTACTTACTAGCTTTCGCCTATTCGTTACGTACAACGTGTCAGTTCGTCCGTTCATCCCGTCAGCCCTACATCTTCCTCCCCCCCCCACCACCACCTCCAGTTCGACTGCTTGCTTTTATTCTTAACATTCATCAAGTTTTGTTTTTTCGCAACGGTAGATACGTAGTGTCTGGATGGACACCAGGGGAATAAATGTCAAGAGAGCTTTTACAGCAGCTGCCAAAAAAATTCTTCTTTGTGGTTTAAAGAAATGCAAAAATGCAAAATTATTTACACTTTTGTGGGATCTTGAGTCTTCTGGGCGGATGTTTTGTTCACGAGAAATGAAAGTGTGAGGGTAGTAGAAAGCACAGCCAGTCTAAAATACACCCCGTGATCAGATTTTTCACAAATAACAAGGTCACCCTCTGTATGTAATAATAATAATCCTCTCTATCCGATATCCCTCAACCTTTGGCTTTGTTGTAGTTTGTTTGGTTGCGTCACAATAGCCACTGAGACTACATCACCACAACGCTGAAAGATAATAAATCGAATATATTTCATATGTAAACTACTGAAATCTGTTTTGTTTGTTTGGGGGCTTTTTTTGCGAATCAATTTTGACAGTAATTGTCCACACAAAGTGAGCATTTGGTGCGAACTAAAATGGCTGCGCTGATCTTTTGTTGAATATCTGCTCTCCTGACGTCTCGACATTTTGTTTTTCAACCCCCGCACCCCTTTCTCAGTCACCCCGCCTCCAAAGGGAAAAGGATTGGTGGACGAGCAGCGAAGCTTTAGAACTAATGAAAACGAAACAGGGGCTTGAAATGAGCGATGGTCGCCGTGCACCGCGCTCGAGCGAAATTACCTCCTTTCATTAAGAGGCGGGGGGGGGGAAAGTGATCCGGGTCTTTGGGGACCGCGTGCGCGCGCAAGCCCCTGCCGCGTGGAGTGTGGTTATCTCTCGCGGACGGGACACCACTTCACCAGCAAACGTTTTCATCGTCTCTGCGCGAAAACTCCGAAGCGTTTGGCGAGATGCCAGGCGCGATGCCAGCCCGTACGACACGCGACCTTAGACCTCGCGATGAGGCTAACGCGGAACCGCGTGTCCTCATTAGCTCAGCGGGAGAGGAAGTCCGGGCGAACGGCGTGTGCCGCAGAGTACAGCAAGTATACCGATCGCTTCCTTAGCGTGAGCGCCTGCAAACTCCCCGTCACTTACTCATTTCCCGCTTTTTTCCATTACTTCTTTCTTGGGTCTTTTTACTTAATTTTTTTTATTTATTTCTTTTCTTAATTGATTTATTCTTTGGTGAGTCTTTTTTCAATTCATTTCGGTTCTTTTTCTTATATTTTTCTGTGCTATGTTTTATTTTTCTTTCCTGTTTTACATATTTTTTGTATTATGTTTTCGAGTCTTTCTTGTGCTTACATTTTTTTTTTCTTTTTTTCTTAAAGTAGTACTATCAGCTTAAATGAAGTTACAACACGGAGGTATTTCACGGAGGTTTTGTACTGGGCACTGTGTTGCATCTGTCTTAGAACGTTAAGTCGTCGTATCTTGTTTTGACTGTTATAAAAAACGGCAACTTAAAGAATGTGAATCGTACTGCACCTTGGCAAACTCTAAAGTCAGCTGACCTTTCGCACACATGTGTTTAACATGATCTGTCACATCTACCTATCACTACTATGTGTGTGTATTATGACAGGCCCTTTCAAGGAAGGACCGGAGGCGTTTAAAAAAAAGTGCAGGTTCCGGAAGCATATTCAGTTTTTGAGTTTCCCTGAGTAGACGCTCTCCTCTTCTCATATTTTCCATCAACTATTGCAGTTAAACGATGACCCAACAGATCCCCCTTACCCCGCCACTAACACCCCTCCCGTCCATCCTCCCTTGCTGAAAAATTCCCCGCCGCCCACTCTTGAGAGCACGTGACACGAGCTGCTATGAGTTGCCAATGAACCCCTAATCACGCGCCCCGCCCCCTTCCTGCTGCCTCCCCACCTCCGGGACTCCCTTGACACGACTTCCTGTTCCGTCCTGACAGTGGCAATAGAGAAGTAGGAGGGAGAGAAGAGAAGAGAGGGGAGTGGGGAGAGAGTCAAAAGGTCTGTAGCTATCTGATTTATTGCAGAATTTGCCTCCCTTGCCTCTCTTCCCTCCGCCCTCCACACCCAACCATTCTCTCCCTTACAAAATAAAAAAAAGGAGCCCTGCTGCTAATGCACCCGCTAACCTGTCTTTCCAAAGCCAGTTAATGTCAACAGCTCCATTTGCATTCAGTTGCGAGAAATCTGGCTAGGCTAGAAATTGAGTTTCTCTCTTCCACTCTTCTCACTTCCCTCAAACGCTCTCCCACCCACCGTCCCGAGCAACTGTGCAGCTCCCGGTCTTCAGAAACATGGGCACGCAGTTCCTCAAGCGTCTCGTGACATCAAATTTTTCAAGTTCTGGTAACTACTGAGGTTTTTGTTTTGATTTTTGTTGTTTATTTATGTGATTTATTTATTTTTGCTACTTAAAAGTGGCGGGGGTATGAAAGTTCTGTCTTAAGGTCAGTCCCAATTCTAGAAATTCCTATGCTTCACACAAACACGTCCAAGGGAACGAAACGAATGTCTATGCAGTTCTGACACAAATCCATCTCTGAGATTAACACACATTCATGTGCAGACCACCATCTTTACGGGAAAGAAGGGAAGGTAACGCAATAGGTGGGAGACAGATCTTAGACTAACATCATCTGTGGTTTTGTTATTGCTAGTTCATGTTTTGGGGCTTTCTTTTTTTTTCTTTTTTTTTTTTGCGCGGAAGCGTTTATATAGGAGTGCGGAAGCAGAAGGCGCTGACCTCCGATCCCAGCTCTTGCAGGCGTCAGGCTCAAGGCACCCTGGGCGTGAGTCACAGTCACCCCTTCTGACGAGGGCCTCAGAAGACTTGACGCCGACGCAGCTTCGATCAGGCGGTGTCTCTCCCCCCCCCCGCACCCCCAGCGCCCCGCTGCTTTGCACGGCATTCTCCTAGGGCCGAGCTGGGGACGAAACTGGCGACATATTTTCATTACCCAGACTCTTGGTCACAGATTCCTGTCCCACGGCCGGCCTGCTGGACCCTCACACGTTTTCATTACCACACCGTGGCCGTCAACAACAAAGCGACGCCGCGCACGCGATGAGGTCAAAGAGCACGAGTTTCAAACGCCGGAGAATGATACAGTGTCTTCAGAGGGCGGTGCGTGTAAGAGAGAAACTGACTGCCGAACTGATCGTAAATCTTTACAGGAGATGATGATGATGATGATGATGGTTGTTGTGGTGGTTGAGGAGGGGGGGGGGAATAAGATACAAAGATACAAACTCTGGGACGAAAAATGATAAGGAGTTATGTCATATACAGGGGAGGGACAAGTAGAAGTCTCAAGGACAGTTTTCTTTGAGGCGAAAACACATTGCAAGAAGAGGTCACCGTATGACCTTAAAGAAATAGCAGGTATTACAGGGTGAGATAATGACATTTACACACAAAACATTTTAGACATTTTCTGGAATCATTTCAGACATTTTCTGGAATCATTTCAGAAATTATCAGGCAACATCTCGAGACCTGAGTTCCTTGCTTATTTCCCCCCTTATTTAACATACACTCTCGATTGTCTGAAGATATGTGGGGTCACACAAAAGAAACCAGAACCGAGGAATGTACAAGAAAAAATTTGACTTTTGCAAGGTTTGGACTTTGGAGAGGGTTAAGTAGTGTTCTATACTGTGCTTGGTGCACAATCTTTACATTATGTTGTACAAGGACAGTTAAAGTGGAAACACAAAATGAAGCCGCTTGTTGGGAAATCTTTTGCCATTGGGCTGAATGATATTAAGTTGTCCAAGATATGTAGTGGAAGCCATTACGTGTGTAGGAGGTGATCATCAACAGGAAGAGTTACTGACTGAGGCCCAGACAAGGCCTTGCCAATAATAAGCAGTTTGCAGTGTATCGAACTGTACGAGTCACCAACCAAACTCAACAGCACCGCCCACGTACCACGTCAGACATACTCGAAGATTCAAAAGCAATCACGTGATCCAAGAACTCTCACCGTCCTTTCCCCCCCTTTTTTTTCTTCCCTTTTCCTGCCCACGGCCTGCGATTTTTTTCTCCTGAAATGCTCTTCAGTCAGGGCCATCTACAAAAATCTATGCAGGCAGCGCTCGGACTGCAATCTTAGCACGTGCTACGTTCCTGACTTAAAGACGAAGACAATGAAAACGAAGAAAAATGAGAAGAAGCAAGAGCTTTAGAAACCACCACCACCCCACTCCCCCCAAAAAAAGAAAAGCCCTCATGCTATTTTTCAGACTTACCATGGCTCAAAACAGCCTCCCTTGCTCTTTGAGAAGATGACCGAAGTGATAAAAACCTTTTTCCTTTTTTTTTTTTCTCTCCATCTTTCTCGTCTTCTAAAACATCCCCATTCCATTCTTTTTTAATTTGAAGCTCTGGATTGAGAACGGTGAAAAAAACCGCTCTGCAGTCTCTCTGTGGACCTGTTTCCATGGAGATGGTGGTCGCTGAGCTACGCTTCACAATTGTGCGGCACTTTAGGAGGCAGCTCGCCACCTAGTGGGGTGGAGGGAACCCAGGCGCTTGAAGAATGGCCCGCGTCGTGGAAGTGGCATTGAAATATTCGCGCGGGGAACAGCGCCGCCGCCTGGAGGACCTTCTTTTGACGCCGAGCGTGCCAGAAACACTTACTGACCCCGCGCCCAACCCTCCCGCCGCCATATGCCCAAGGTCAGGCCTGTGACAACCACCACCCATCCCAACCCCCCTTTTTTTTTTTGGAGATACATATGACCAATTTATTATCATCTTTGCTTTGCCGTGAGGACTACTGCAGCAGGGGACAGCGCTGCATCTGTACATTTTTTTCGAGCCCCGGCTTTACTTCCTTCTTTTTCTCGTACCGTAAAGCTGTGTCACAGCATTATGTAAATTTAAGAATAGCTTTGTAGATGTGGTAAATTAAATGTAGCGAGATTATTTGTGCCAAATAAAGAAAATGAATGTGAGGGATCTAAGATTGATAACAGAGGTAATAAGGAAGATGTGGCAGAAAGGGTATCAAGACCCTTCAGCTAGGAGGTGGAAGCCCTCCTCTTTGTCTTCACAGCCACAGCTACAAAAGATCAAACAAAAGCCAGGAATCGTCACAGAAAAAGGAACCTGACGAGGCCAACGATCTTGGGAACATGGCCATGGATCACGTAGCTAAGGATGTTCTTTGTGTCACATAAACTGCCAAGTGTCCTGCAGACCTGATGGCCCATCGTTTAGCGATGCTGAGCAGTGTCCCTGAGCTCTGGACAGCTAGCTCCATGCAAAGCCCTTCCCAGCCTTGACTATCGTCTGTAGTTTCCGCCTGGTACTAGGACCTCCCCTTCCTGACCGGTACCCACCCCCAACCCACACCCCCAGGGCCCGGGGCTTGCGTGTAAGGAGGATGGGAAGCTGGCTGAAAACAATGGCTTCATTCATCTGCAGCGACAAGGAAGCTCGCTTTTGCCTTCCCCCGTCCAGTCTTCTCCGCAAAATTTAGTGTTTTGGAATTTTAATGGCCTCTCTCCCCCGTCCCCTAACGCAAGCCCACTACTAGGTAATAGTTTGTTTTTTGTTTTTTCTTTTTTTGGTAGGAGGGTTTGAGAGGGGGGTGAAAGTGTTCATTTCTACTGACACTTGAGTGGAACAGCTCAACCCAGGGGGCAGCCATAGCACATCGGTCTACACTTAATCCAAATGCGACTCTATGTGTGTATTAGTTTTAGCACACTGCATCCGGGTGCATGCTGCAGAATTCTGACCATCATTGCGTCATCGACTGGTGGCTCAAAACTACCCGTGGCTAGATGCTGTTTGAATTCGTGACTGAACCGGATAAATGCAAAGCTCTAGTGAGGGAAAAGTGCCCACCTAGTGAGTGTACCATTTGTCGTGTTATATACTTAAGTGACGTACGAAGCATTTTCTTATCTAAACAGCACCGCTTTGATAAGCCCAATGCCTACTGTGAAACCTCCTTTCATAATACTAGTTATTTACGCCACAAGATATACAATTAGCAACATTTAGTGAGACGGATGAGAAGCGGCTTAATACATATTTGAATACGAATGTGAATAAAGTTAGTTTATACAGACAAATAAGGGAAAAGGAAACGACACGACTACTTACATGTCCGTTCTGGTCCAGGTTGTTGTTGGTCAGCTTCAGCTTGTGGAAGGGTACAGGCTGTTTCATCCAGTGAGAACCCGAGGCAGGAGAATCCGGGTGGATGTAGAGCCTACCTGGCATGTGAGGTTCAGCTTTGCCGGTAACTACCCAGTCCGAGTTGTGGTATTTGTAGCGGCAGTCGTCGACCGGTACAATATCCACCAGAAGGATGTACTTGGCGTGCGGGTCAAGGCCATTCAGAGACACTTTGATGGTTGGGAACATTCGCCTGAAAATAAACATGTCATTTAGCACAAGGTGGGAAAAAAGCAAGCGGAAGAGAGCAGAGCAATAGGATAACAACGACAAGAACAAGAGTGAGATAAACGGGAAAAACAAGAACAAGAGAAAGAAAAGAGTAAAACGGAACAATGATATGGATAATAAGACAAACATGGATAGACAGCGACCACAAAACACATACTGGGGGGAGGAAGTGAGGTAGGAGACGAGAAAAAAAAGGACGAAAAGAGGAAAGACGGAGGAATAAATAAAAAGGGAAGACGCTTTGTTAAATAAAAAATTATCAGTGTTTAGGGGTCTAGAACTGTATGCTTGGCAGCCATTTCTTGCTTTATGTTACAGACAATAATATTTTCTTGCTGTTATAGAGGACACTATTTTGATTAAGACCTCTACATCTTCAACACCTTTAATTTTTCATGGCGATGTCTTGGATTGGATTGCAAATGATTTTGGAAATTTTCTGGCAACATCTTGAGACATGCAATGAAATAAAACGATTTCCTTGCAGCTCCTGTCCAATTCTTGCCTAAAGAGTTCCTCGGGGCAAGAGCTCTGAACATTGACTGGACAGTCGGAGTAAAAGTCGCCACAAGACAAATCGCATCATCACATTAACGCCAGATTCAACTGTCACATGTCATCTACAGCAAAACGTGAGCGTCGCTGCAAGCGGTGTAGGAGGCTGCAGCGCTTCCGTCGGCTGCAGCTCCCCCGCCTTGCGGCACGTGCTGTGCGACAAACGCCAAACTTTCGACACGTGCTGGGAGGTCGCTGCTGAAGGAGGCACGTGCACTAATCACACAGGCGTGTCAGCCATGTCATCATTCACGGCAACAAGTTTGGCTTGTCTGCAGCGATTTCAGTTAAAGAGCTGCCTTCTTGCCTAAGATCTCGAACTTAATACAAACTCTCACTAATGGTTCCACAAGTGACTTTTTAGGTGATTCTCTTATTAATAGTCCATGAAAAATTAGCAGAAACAATTCCCACTCTATTCCTGTGGCGCTTTATTTATTTATTTATTTATTTATTTATTTATTTTGGACAGTTTTGCATAGCGAGACTGTAAAGGTTAACTGTAAAAGCTTCATTTCACTTGTCTAGGTCTCTAGGATATAGTCACAACTGTCTCGTTGTGCTCCCCCCCCCCCTTCGGCCTGAGGCGTCAACAAATCTCAAGAATCGAGCCAAACCTCACCTCAGGGACTGTCACTTTCAAAACATCACAGAACTCTTTTCACCTTTCTTAGACTAAGCTCCACCTTTGTCGACAGGACGTTCCCAGGTGAGCTAGCCAACCTCGGGTCGCCAATTTATATCTGATGCCATCCAAGTTAGGTTTTATGTCAGTGCGGCAGTTCAGAGCTGAGTGCAGCACGTGGCTAAAATAACACCCGTAATGAACCCTAACCGTAATGAACCTCGCTTTGCCCTCGTGTTGTTGAAGGCGCCGATGGCTACCTGCCTGTCACTTCGACTGCGCTGATGAGCAGCCTGGTTACCGGCCGAGAATGCAGGTGAACCATCAGCGTCTCCATTACCGACTGCAGCATCTCATGACGAGTGGGCCAGATGCACTAGACTACGACACTTACTCTTTTCCTTCCGTCACCCACCCCTAACCCCCTGTGTCTCTAATGCTCGGGAATCCACACCACATCGATCGCTTGAAACAAACTCTTTCTGATGACTTTCTGTGTGGGTCCAGATTACACGCCGAAAACAAAACAAGTTTATATGAACGATCCCTACGCCAGTAAAACCCATTTACACTGTGAAATTTTATCATCCTACCAGATTAAAACGATTGTACAAACAGGTTGAAATTAGAATGTGCACTGTATTGTCTTGCTTGCAGGTTTAGGAAGGTGGGGTTTCAACAGGTGAACGTACTCGGGGCAACCCCGAGAGAAAAGTGGAGGAAACGTTCTTCATCAAAGCGCACATCTGGGCCGCTCACATTTCTGATTAACTTCTGGGTCCCTTACAGCATTCACAGTTTGCTTACATTATTGTTAACTTTTCAAAATCTTAATCAAATTAATAAAGATGCTATGAAAGCAGTGATCTTTTAAGACGAATGCTGACATCGATACGGGCTTTGTTTTTCGTGACTTTGTGCACACGAGAAAGACAGTATGATACCGTAGGCACGAGTGGAAAATATTCGTCCATGTATTCGTATATCAGCTGATAAAGATTACGAAAGGGTCATTTTTAAAAGCTCATTTTGGGAAAGAGCTCATGATTTTGAGCAAAACTCTGCTGTTTCTGTGCTGATTGGCGCATGGACATTCTGACGAAGACGCCATTCAGAACTGTCTAATCCACAATAGCACACTATCAGGGCTTAAGCATCGACCGCCCACCTACCTCAATTATAAAGAAAACAAGTAAAATCGAGAACAGCCACCAAATAAACAAAAGAACAAATAAACAAACTGAGGTAAAATAAGCAGGTAACTGCTCTTTCCCTTCGATGCCGTGTGGGTGGCATAAGGGTGCCGAGACTGAAATGTTTCTTCAACCCATTAAATTTAAAACCATTGCCGCTGCTCGTCAGGATGAAGGAGGGTGAGGGGGAAAAAAAAGAAAAGACACTGACATCGTTTTGGCGAGGTGTGAACCAATCAAAATAAATTTCGTCCGTCCAAATCAGGGTCTCTAGGTATTGACAGTTTCCTGACACTTTAACCCCTCTCGGGCGATCATTAGCAGGTGTCGCCTTGCGCGAGAGAAGGAGGCGAGATTAATGAACTTGTCAGAATCGATGGAGTTAAAATTTAATCTACGGCTGCTTTTGAGGATGGGAGGAGAAAGGGGAGTAACTCTCAAAGCGAATAAAATGCAAATGGTTTCCGCCACTCCAATTTAATGACGACATCTTGGGTAGCGCACGCAAGACTACTTTCTGAATACGAGATTAAAATGAAGGACAATTTACGCTGCTGCGTTTGCAGACTAGTTTAAGTGCTTACACACACAGGGCAGCGAGTATCAGAGTTGTTTGCATATTTGATGTTTTTATGCTATTGTATCTTTTGTGGAGTTGGGGGTGTGGGTTGTTGTTCGAAAATAGAAATCCTCACTGAAATTCTTGTTTGACCAGCTATTAACTGTTATCCAATTGGCCAGCATGCAAAAGCCAAAGCGCTTAAGACGCCAATTTTGTAAGTGAACTTAAAAAGAAAGGGACGCTAATATCAAATTCTCTCAGCTTTTCAATACACTCAATACAGTTTCGTTTTCTCTGTTTACTTTCATATGAAGACACCAATTTTGTAGTTTCAATATTTAAAATACTATATATATATATTGCATCTTTTATTACGTCTTTGAAGAAGATACAATGCTCGCGCGCACACACACACACACACAGAGAAAACATGCAGCGATCTCACCAGACCGGACCGACTGATTGGCTACCTATGATCACGTGATTTGCACGTCAGTCCAGCCGCCATCGCTTCGAGCTGAGGCAAACTGCTGATGGAGTTCTATCCATTATTCAAGAGACCCAACAAGTTAGGGACCTGCTAACAGCACCTCCAGAAGACCCTGCATATGTTAGCGCAAACAGACTCAACACTGCCTTTAAATTGTTAAGCATTGTTCATTCATCGTCCCCACTAGGCCGACCACGAACCCTTATTTGGATCGTGTGCTTATTGTAACACTGAATTAAACATTTTCCTCAGCCAACCAAGAATGTTTTTCACCCTCAAAAAATGGTGTACTCCTTACCAAAGCATGCTTAGATAGGCAAGGTAGGTGTCGCTAAATATCTGCATTGGATATGTATCCAGTTTGCTTTCTTTAAATAACCAAACACGATACGGTTCTCACTGAAATTTTTACCCTATCCCCACACCACCCCGACTACACCATCACTGCCATATCCACGGCCAGACGGGTGACCGCGGCTAGTGTAATATATGAATTGTAAAACGCTATCATGGTACTTTAAAAATGTTCTTTCAGTTTCCTTGCGTTTGTTCTTCAACTTCTGATGCTGATAATATAAAATAATAACTGCATATTATTATGTAAACACATTTCAGCCACATTTAACCTACAGCTACTAGCTCCTCATGTGCGCGTGCTTTGCATGCGAGTGTGTGGGTGGACGAAACCACGCTGTCAATCGTGTTACACCATGCAGAATAAAGTGTCTGCCGTACTGGCCGCCAATAAGAGGCGCCAGAGGAAAGGGGGTTGAAATGGAGACAAACGCCACCTCTACCACCACTGTCACCAGTCTGTACGCGTATAGACAATTTCCATTAAGCCTGAGAGGACGAAATCAGACCAGGCCAGTTTCAGGACCACCCAGAGCAGGGCAGGGGTATAGCTGCATACGACTAAAAACCAAACGACAGGGGGGGATTGAAGGTGATGTTGGGGTGGGAAGAAATGTAAGTGTAATCCTCCTGCATGCTGTATTTCACTTACAACCTCTTACCCAACTCACTTTTATTTTGGGGAAGAGAAATTGGGTTTGGGGAGGCGCTAATTTTATTAATTAAATTTTATTTTACGTTTTGTTAAAGGTTTCATGTAATGGATGCTAAGGGAGCGGCATGCTAACAAAGTTAAACAAGGAGAGAAAATGATAAAAGAAGAAGAAAAGGTGCCTGGACAAGCGGCAAGATGACGGCAAGCACCAATACAAAGTATGAAAAATACAGGCAGACAGACAGACAAAAGCACACTGGTATTTCGGGAGAGAAAAAAACCGACGTAATAAAGGGTGCTATTAGAAAAGATTGCTAACGTACGACTGGATGGTGTAACGAGAGAGGGATGGGGCAAAGCTACTCACCGGCCGGTCTTCGTGATGATCATCTCTGTACCCAGAGCGTGAAATCTGCTCCACAAGTCTCGATTCTCCAACGTGATCTTGATGTTCTTGTCTGCCGCATCAGGACTGGTTGCCATGCCAACGCCCATCCCAACTCCGCCAAGCATGCGCTTCGGGTCTGGGGCCGACAGGTGAGGGTAAGATCCGAACTGTTGTGACTGCCCCACTGTGGATATAGAGTCACTCATTGGTATTGTCTCAACAACAACAAAAATTTAAACCCACAAAAAACAGACATGAATCCGACACTATATCGTGTGCCATACACTAGGATTACTACCAGGAGTGTAGTGCTTACATATGAAACAAAAGAAAGGACAAACACAAATAATGTGAATCGCGTACGAAGCTAAACTGTTTTGAAAAACTAATTTTTCCCATCGTCTCGCTTTTATTTATTTAATGAGACATGGTGTAACTTTTGCTGCACACATTGTGCACCATTGTCATGTTCTTTGTTTAGGTTTCTCTGTTACTTAACACACAATAAGCAGGTATATGTTTCCTAATTTACTACATCATTGCTGGATCTTGCATTTCGAATATTTTTTTAATATATAGAAATATAGAATGACGTTTATATAGTGGACCAATCTGTTAAAATAATCTGTGATAGGGGTAATCAAAAAGCTCGTGCAAAAATAGACTTTAGACTTGAGTAAAAATGTTTAAAATATCTCAGTTTTGCTCATAGGTTTCTTTGCACCAATATTGTTTGGAACCGTCTTCCATCACAAAGATTAATTATACTTCGATATTAACAGTAACAGAAACTAGCCTTCATTGAAACTGAAAAAAACCGTATGTTATATATTTATATATAATGTAATAAAAAGACGCAAAAATAAAAATAATAAACACGGACTATTTAACTAAAACAATTTCAGCCGCAGTGTTCAACGGTGCATTTACTGTTAAATTCTGCTAAAGCATCAAAGCTATCCTCTAAGCGAAATAATTAGACTTCAAAAATATCGCTCACAAAAGACGTTTAAAACTAAGCGCAAACTATATTTCAAAAAATGAAATCGAGAAAGCAGACACTGGATTGTTATAATTTTGTTATATTTATATTATCTGATAAAAGAAATCGTGCTCTCTCACGGCATTGGCGTAGGAACCGGAGGGGAAGAGGGCGCCAAAAAAAAGATGCTGGGAAGGCAAGAATGTGAACGTTATTCATTGTCAGCATGGAGCTTGCCCCCCCCCCCCTGAATACCGCATGGTCTCCAAAGAGTTTTGTTATATATTCAAACCGACCATTATTTTTCATTCAGTTTTATTTATCTTTTTACGCCCTTTTTTTCTTTTTTTTTCTTTTCTCTTTTTAAACCAGCGCATACGCCAAAGCTTATTTTAACTCCAGAAAACTTTAGCTTGACAAAGTTAAAGAGATATGTGTGGGAAGGGGAGGTAAGGTCGACTGAAACAAAAAGGAAAAAAAGTAGCTACCCGCCTAGTTTCAAGTTACAGTTAACACAAGTTACAGCCGTTGCCCTCATAAACGGCGTTGACCCTCTCGGCCCCCTCTCCTCGCCCCAGACTTGCTGAAACCTGCGCACAGTGTATGTGACTTGTTAGTTTATTGTGCGCGTGCAGGCAAGACAAAAATTAAACCGATCATTATTTCACACCATGAGAAAATTGTGCTGCCTTGTCAACCGTGTCAGAGTCTCGAGATACGGGAGAAGTGTGTTCACCGTTTTCGTGAAAGAGCGGTGGGGGGGGGGAGGCGGGGGTAAAGCTGTGAGAGAAAGGGTAGAAAAAAAATCATCATTGAAGGTCAGTCACTATTTCCATTTGGCTGCGAGTTGCGGAAGCATAGTATTCTGCAGTTATCTATTTATCTGCAAGCACGTGCTCACACGTCTACAGCAAGAAGGGGAGGGGGTAGAGAGCAAGCGAGAGAGAAGAGCGCGAGAGAAAACGAGAATCTCATATTGACAAGATGTTGCCGATCTCCACAGGGCTTTTTGACATTTCCTATCAATCTCACTTACGCGGTCGATGGTAGGCCTCGTAAAGATACCTCAGTATCGCGAAAATAAATTGGCGACGGCGACAAACGAGACGCCATGTCTGAATAATAACGCCTTCACGTGAGTGGTTCCGCGGGCCAACAGGACGTTCTTGTTGGGGAGAACTATTTCACCGCGTCCCGTGACGAAAAGTGCGCTCGTCCTGACAAAGCAGTTTTTCATTTTGTCAAATAAACCAAAATATTGATTGCTTCATCTACTTTATTGTCGCCATTATGGATGACGTGATAATAATTTTTGTCCAACTTCTTTTTTCTATATTCCATGTCATCGTGCGCTTTCTCTCCTCCCCACACCTATCTAATTCTTTCTCCTTAATCTCATGACCTCAAGGGGTTATGGTTTATACATGCACGCATTTTTTCGCAGTTTCTCTCACCTTTCTTAATTTTAAAGCCCAAATACCGTTTATATTGTTGCGAGCTATTAATCTTCTTTATTCCACTAAAAGCATAAAGCAACATGGCTGGCCTCAGAAGTAAAATAGATTGCATGATCAGGAGTGCGAAAAACCATGTGACTCGAGAGCCATTAGTGATGCGCCAACAAACTTTGCAGTCTTCAGTACTCCCCCCCCACCCCTCTTTCCTCCCATATAGGTGCAGCATAGAACAGCTAAGTGCTAGGTATGATGTAAGACTCACCTGCTGCCAGAGACATGGGGTCGTGCGGCGAGTGCATGGGGAAACCAAAAGAGAACTGCGGGGTGGGGACAAGGCCATGGGACAGAGGGAACGCCCTCCTTCCGGACATTAGGTCATCTTCAAACATGGCGCCACCTGCTGTCTGCAACGAGAGACAAAATAACATTTAGTTTTAAGAGAAAAAGCAGTTAAAACACGATTAATGTTTTCTAAAATTATGCAGGTGCTCGACCATGCAGCGTCGCGCAGTTCACCAGGTACAATAGTTCTCGTCACCCAGATTTTTTTTAATTATCGAGAACAGTAATGGAGATTTTTTTGGGAGGGGTGAAATTGAGGAAGAGGGGAGGATAGGGGTTAAGGATGATTTCCGCTGGGAAGGTTAAGGAAGGTAATGAACAATGTGGATGTCTCTTTGGGTTTTCCCCCCCCCCCCAGTCTTACAACTGATCAAACCTAGTTTTCTGATCAAGAGCGTGAACTGTCATCGTCTGTACAACAAAGCGTCTTTTGAAAAACATATGACACAAGCAGAGTCAGGCACAGTGCTACCCTTAGTTCGTCATCTTGTCTGACACAATCCAGTGCCTACAAGAGGCAAGACAAGTGACGATTTTTTTTTTTACAGGGATATCATATGCTTCTTCCGACATGTCACCTAGAGGAAAGAAAATTGGTTTACACCATGACACCTACTAATGCCATATCACGACAAGGCAACCTGTAAACAGACGTCACATGCAGAAAAAAGCAGGGTGCCCGAGACGAGATCTGAATACTGGGCACCCGATCCTCGGTGTACTGACGTCACCGTTAAGAACCACATGCAAATGTCCGCTCTTGAAGTACGCACACAGCTATCACAAATTTCCTCCATATTGCCAGCGTCATGTGCCGTTCTATTTTTAACGTATAAAACAATACAGTTAAACTATTTAGCAATCACAGCAACAAAAGAGTACAGATGATTTAAAACACAGATGATGATTATTATTAACAAATAATAGATAAGACCCTAGAGGACAGGAGTGTTTAAATATCTCATTTAGTCTCCGCTGACTTACGAGGAAAAAAAGAGGGTACCAGAGCTGTTGCCACCCTCCTAACTAGAAAAAGATCGCCTATTTGTGCAAACTGCACGTGAATAGTCCATGACGTAGTGATTGGATCAACCAGAGCACCTCGCGGTCACGTGGATTGCCAAACTTCGTCCATGTTACACATGAGTAATAAACAGTAAATAAACAGTTTATTTGGAAATGAAGACATCGTTACACTGTGATGTCCTTGTGTTCTATCTTGACCAGCAGCTGAACGCTTTTATTTGTTTAGTGTAGATATAATTATTTGACACCATGGTGTTGTCACTTGTACAAAAGCACTAGACACCGATGTTGGGGTTTACTTACTCCCCTTTGCTACTCATACCTGCTAAGATAGTTATCGGCAGGAGAAAAAAAAAACAATTCGGATTTAAGGAAAAAAGAGTGAAAAAATACACAGAAAGGCGATAGACGAAAAAAAAAAGTGGAGAAAGCTCTATGTTCTCTCGTCGCCAACAACTGTAATATCGTAACAAACAAGATGCGAGCAGCGCTTAACCCAGTCACGATATACTTTATATGTATATCTCCGCTGATTTTAACCACTCACAAAGATCTTCATTAAATTCACCTGACTTCACGTTGACCCGTACAAAACCTTCCTCCACATTTTCCGCAAACTGCTCCGACCTTGTCTCTGAACTTTTCCCCGCACAATGCTCGGGGGGTAAATCCGAGTCACTTAAAACAACCGTTTTCAAAATAACCTGAAGGACCCGAGGAACCCGGTCAAAATGTGATTAAACCCACCCGGGCTGTCGGAATTTTAGAAAGCCAGTAAGGGCAAAAAAGAGGGTATGGAGGAGGGGTGGAAAAAGGGGGGGGGGAAAAAAGAGAATGAGCACGTACCTGAATTGCTAATGGCGACTGAAATCGAGAATAACGCTCGCCTGTCCCATTTCGGAAAAACATACTGTTGTACTGAGCCGCCGTGCTGGTTTCCGTAGGCGGGCGGTACGCTTTCGGTTGGTGGCGGGTCTCCATCAGCTCCATCACGGGCAGCGACGGATAATGAGATACTGCTGGCTGCGGATAATTGGTGAGCGGGCGGCTAATAAAGTTCTCAACGCCATGCCGCGGCAGGCCCGCATACGCGCTCTGTTGATAGCTGCTCGGTGTAGCTGTTGTTGCTGCTGCTCCTGCTGGTGGCGGTGGTGGTGGTAGTTGTGCAGCCATGTAACCTGACCCCTTCGGTGTCGGTGCGAAGGTGAAGCGATTTGGTGGCTGATCACTTGCTGCCTGAGATTGCATGAACTGCGAAGCGATGGCGAAAGAGTCCTGACTGTTGCTGTTGCTGTTGCTGCTGCTGTTGCCCAGCGGTTGGAGTGGCTGCAAGTTTGCAGAACTCGAGAAACGACAAGAGGAAGCTACTGAAATGAAGGAGGACGAGTCTGGATTCTGCATCTGCTGCTGTTGGGGGTGCTGCTGTTCTTGCTGTTCTTGCTGTTGTTGTTGCTGCCAAGTTTCAGATGGCGGGACAACTGGCTGGAAAGCTTGTCGCTGTTGTTCTGACATCCTGGGATAGTTTAACCGTGAAGTGCACGCCTGGGCTCTCTTAAAATGGTCGAAATCGTGGACAAGCATTTTTGTCTTGTCTTCAGAGTCACGACTACTCTCGAGAAAAAATTCAGAAATGGGAGTCTCCTTGCGCGCTGTCTTAGAAAGACTAACCCTTTTGAATCAACTGTCTCCCTGGTCATCTACTGACCGCAAGGGGACAACCAGCCCCTGCGACCCTCGTCCAATCAGAACTTTGGAGGAATTCAACGAGGGGTTTGTTTGTTTTTTTTCGAAGGGAGGGAGCGGGGGGTAGGACTGAAGGATTTGAAGTGACTGAAAACAGACGGCTTTAAAACAACAATAGTTTATCAACACCACTGGTTGTTGGGTGTTGCAGGCTCCAGTGATGAATAAGGGCCAGCTGCTTATGTGTGACTTTGGCGGCTTGAGCCTCGACCCAAGTGACGTTTTTCTCACCGTCGCTCGGTTTGGCTAAAACCTTCGGCGGGGAACAAGACGTAACTGGCTGTGACGTCTTGTAATCAACAGGGTCTTTGAGAAGTCGGTTGATCCTTAGCTAGTTCTGCGTTATCTGGTCATTGATGTTTGATATGTTTTGATAGACGTTCCTGTGCTGGCCATTTCCGCCATCATTATTATTTTATTTCCACAATGAAACATTCATTGCTGTTATTTCAAAATATAACCACCGGTTAATGTGATCAAGTGATTGCCACGGGTATTTAATGACACTATATCTCAAACGAAAACAAATATTCACGCAAATTCATTGCCACTCTACAAGCATGTAGTATTTCTAAATCGACCTTCTGCTTTAAATGTTGCCTGTGCTTGAAAGGTTCGGTGTAGAAGATCATTAACGACACAGTCTGATAAAACTGTCCCCGTAGTTTCTAAGCGTAGTGACTGTCCCAGTGATGAATATGCAATTTCTTTTCCCTCACCCCCATGATGACCAGAGTTCACAAACGATCGAGAGGGCACCGATCTGATAAAGGTCCTCGGACTACAAGTAGTTGTTTTTTTATTATTATTCTTCTTATTATTATTTTTATAAGTAAAGCAGCTAGGTATTTAGAAAGCATAGGAAAGGGTCAAGTTCATTTGAAATATTTTCTTTGCCAGAAACATCTGCTTTTCTATTCTGTAACGTACTGTAGTGTCGAAGCGGGGGACTAGTAAAACAAAACACCACAGGTGTGACGAGACTTGCGGCGAAAGTCCTGCGGGCGACGGGTCTCTAACACTTCCAATCTTCCTTTGATAACCGCCGCCGCTACGGCTGCGTGGAACCGAGGCGTAAAGGTGAGACCCCAGGCGCTGGCGAGGAGACCTGTTGTTCACAGAGGTGTGCACCTTGCCAGGAAACTGTGAGGACTGGACAGACGTGAGAATGCTAGACACCTTGGCCAGGTAGGACGTGAAAACAAGTTAGATTGGGAACGGCCGAGGAACCACCTTGAAGGTCATTCTCCACAATTGTAAACGATTTGTCTATGTTTATCACTCGCTCATTCATTCATGCGATCACATACAAACGTGTGCGCGCTCACACACACCCTCTCATAACACACACACACACACACACACACACACACACACACACACACACACACACACACACACAGAGAATCTCTCTCGCACGCACGCAGGCGGGCGCGAGCGCACACATGCACACACACGCAGGTACTTTAGGTGTGCTGACGCGCATGCGTACTTGCAAGACTCCCAGCGAATGAAATTAGAAGAGAGACAATAACCACAAGAAAATTTGTTAACAAAATCTCGAGTCTGCGGGAATGTCTGAAAAACCAACGCACGTCTCTACAGGCAATCGTTTTTCTGCTAACCGTTCACAAGTCTCTTTTGTTTTGTCGTCGTGTTTGTCGCTCGAAAAAGGTGAAAGGTCATCCCAAGCCTTTTCAGGTCGTTGGGGGAGTGAGGTGTTAGAGATCCCACTTTTCTCGGGGCCAGGTTGTTACATAACGGCGGTGCCCATCTCCTCTCCCTCGCTGCCTTACCTTCCCCAACCATCTAAGAAGTCTGGTACCCATTCCCGCCAGCTAGGTCGGCTGGGGGAAGTTTGCTGCGCTTATCGGGAATTGAATCATCGTGCTTTCAGTTCAGACGCCAGCGCTCTAACCGCACGGCCATCCGCTTCCCCGTCGCTCAAAAACTCAAACTAGTTCTCCCTACAGGGCGAAAGGGTGGGAAGTGGGGGTAGACAGTACTGGGCTTATGTCGACCACACCTGAGTCTATGATGTTCAGTGCCTTCTCACCAGAGACTTTGATTTCGTCGAAAAAGCCGGCGCGGCAGCCCGCGAAGTGAGAATCACACTAGCTTGCTTCAATAAAGCCCCGTAGGCTATGGGGCGCCGAGGGGAATTTTCTCTACTTTCTCTCTCTAGCTAGAGAAAGTGTGGTTTTTTAAAAATATCTCACATTTTACTTTGAGACAATTATCAGCATTTTGCACCCCCCCAAAAAAAATAACAACAAAAAAAAACCGCTGCTATGTATGCCGTTAATAATTTGACATGTTTCATGTAGTACACAAGACCTACAAGCTAAGAGAACAGTTCTTAGATAAAGTATAGTCAAGACTTCGTTGTTGCTTTCTGTGTCTGAAATCTCTCTTAACTTTCGAAAGATAAAGGACACATTTTTTACGATCACGTGACGGTGACCTGTTCTTCCCCCAACATTACGGTCATGTAATCAGTTAAACCAGCATTGTCACAAATCGCAAATTATGTGTTCGAGTAAGATTCTTAAGAAAGATGTGTACAGATGGTCAAAGTGCTGACAAGAATAATAATAAAAAAACTGAAAGGAGAAAGAAATCAAATCTGACACAAAAATCGTGTAATCATAAATATTGTTAATGAACACAAAAGTCACACACTCTTTACGCTGGCGCCTTCCTCCCGTATCTAGTAATGAGTAACCCATCCACATAATAGCTTCTTCTAAAACAGAAGCGTTTCCCTATCTTGTCTGTAATCTCTTCCAGGAGAGCAGCAAAACTAAATCGAATTACCAGCTTTACAAGCGTTATTTGATCAACTCTGTTGTCATCCCATGTACTTTTCCCCCGACAATAAACCCATGGGGCCAAGTGCACGACGCACTTTTGAACATCAAAAATCCTTTTTAGCTAAAACGATTATACGCCTAAAGGTTCTATTTTTGAAGGTGTGCGTCCTCGCGTGAAACATTCATTGCAGGCATTTATTTATTTTGGTTTGCTCTGGATAAAAGGTGTATTTTGTATTTCTTGATAAAGTGATTCATTGATTTTACAGCACTATTTGTTGTTTTGCTTGTTCTTAGATTACTGCTACACATGTCCTTGGACAGGCTACCTTCATCCTTTCAACCATCCCCACATACTTGTGTCAGAACACACCTGTTCATATTAAGCTAGCGTCGGCTTTCATTGAGATTCTTCGTCGCCGCCAAGTTGCCAAATTTGTATGCAATTCACTACCAAATAAATAAATAAATAAATAAATAAGACACAGCTGACTAAATCCACCTGCTGTATTAATAATTCCTACGGGCTACGGTTAGTGTTTACGTAACTAGTCTAGAAATCGTGGTAAGAGTATACTGCTGAGTGAAGACAGACACAGAGTCTACAACAGATGTATACAGGAATTCCTGTTCCACGTGTTTTTAAAACAAAAATGAAACACCAATCAGTGTCATTCTTATGATCATATTTACATTTGTCTCCGACAGAGATTCCGTGTGGCTAGATGGACAACACGTGTTTTACTCTTTAAACACGGTTGCCTTTCATTGTAATCTACTATTATGTAGTGGTAGAGCATTTAAGAAACCAAGAATTCGGTCAAAGCGCAATTTCTAGACCGGATCAGTGATGTAGGAAGCCTTCAAGGGGAGCAGCCGCCTCTTCAGAAAAAGGTTATGAGAAGGCGAGAATATGAAGGTCGTTCACTGTGAACATGGAACATAAACATTTTGCGAGCATGGAGTCTGTCCCCACAGGGCTGAGCATTTTCCTACGCCACTGCGGATATAACTACAACCGCAATACAGGTGAACCCGGCTAACTGGACGAGCGGTTAATCGGACCGAATCCTAAAGAACCAAAACAAACGCTATTGCATAAGCCTAAAATTATTCGCTCATTTGAAGCAAAATTCCGGTTAGAATGCGAAAGCGAATAAGAAAAAGAAGCCACAAGTCATCCGCTTGAAAGGTCAAGCCGACCGCAACATTATTTCTTTATGATCGGGTTAAGCTCGTTTTAAAATAATAATTCCCAAAATATGAGTACTTAATGATCCTTAATTTTAAAGATATAAACCTTCAAACATCGGCATTCTCACTAGCAACTAGGAAGGCGGGAAAAATTACTCTCCTTTACTGAATGTTATCTTTCGTGATCGAAGTATTTGTAACAGCGAGTGTGGATGTTTTCGAGTGAAATGAAGAAACATCACTCAGGTTGTCGTGTTCAAAAAGCGATTTTATTCGCCCCCAAAAATGAAACAGCTGAATTTGGAATATGGCCCTACAGATTGGAACTTTATTTAGAAGCTTCGAATGAAGTTAAAAAAATAATTAAATGGTCCAAACTGAATTCATTCAACAGACTGGTAAGTCAATCAGATCAATATTTAATGGGCAACAATAGTTACAACTGACTGCTGATAAGGATTTTTTTAACAATTTAAAATATAATGATAGTTTGAAACATGTTTATCGATGTATTTCTTCCTCATTTAGCTGCATGCAAAATTTTCTATTTACTTACTGATACTCGATCGCACGTGTTCCCGTTTGAGCTCCTTATAATATGTTTATCACCCTCAATTCTTTTTTTTCTTTTTTTTCAGCTGTTTCGAACACGCTCATCAGTGGTGCCTTCACACTGTCAGTTGTTTTTAGCGTTATGCTGGATAAAGATACGACTGATGATGTGTTTGTGACTGTCACACGATGTTACTTGTAGACCAGACGGTGTAGAAACCGTCGATGTTCCATCTCTGATGCTTGATCTACCAGCAGTCATAGTTGGTTTTAACATCTCGTGCTTTTGTATAGTAAGCACTGCTGTAGGAATAAGATTTCTTCGGTTTACTGAAAGTCCAAGACTTGCTTGTACTGTATAAGTGACTGGATAACAATCGATTTTGAAATATTTTGAGCAAATTCATGAGTGCGGTGTGGAGACCAAGTTCGCACGACACGTTTGAACAAAGTTAATCCACTGGCGTTTGCGGCCATTATCTTTAGGATTTCCTTCATGAGTACAAATTAACTCCCTCTGACTGTCGAAGAGAACATTAAGCAACAGCACAATGTGTCCTGGTCAGTTTTCTTTTACCGAGCATTGCATCTTTTCTCTTCGACTTACACTATTGCAAACGGTGCTATTTTTGGAAATAAGTTCGTTTCGTCACTTCCTGTTTTTTCGACAAATCCAGGTGTGCTTTAGAGAAAAATATTAACCTAAAATCTTTCATGCCTCTCTGTCATAAAAGACCACCGGAACATGTTTTGTGATACTTTGTGCTCTGTTTCCAGCGATTTTTGCACAGCAATCGGGTTGGGCTTTAAGCATTTGATCCTGGAGATGGATGGGAACATGCTGATTAAAATGATAACGGAAATGTAGAACTTCAACTGGTCGAAAATTACGAAGAAATTTTTATCCATCGACAACGAACGTCAATGCAACGTTGAAAATGAAGATTACGACTCTGTTGCTCGAATTGCAGCGAAACACATGACAGCATCGGAAGACCAGGAAAGTAAAGATGATGCCCATAATGAGTTGGTGCAAGTGACAACATAGGATGCCAGGAAATTCATTAAAACTTGGCGCCGCTATTTCATGCAGGAGGGAAATAAAGGCAGTCCCATTGGTGCATTCGATGTTTGTGGTGATTTTGTTCAAGTCTGTCACCAGAACGCGTCAGATAACATTGATAAGAACTTTGTTTTAATTGTGCTTCGCATGCTGAGTATCGTGTAGATTATTTCGAATAATTTGTAAACTTATTTTTCAATGAACAAAGTTCGTAAGCAACAGTAGTTGTTGTTCGTAGCTTCGCCATACCTGTGTGCCGCACAATAAAAGTCATAATGACATTTTTAATGTTACGTATAGCATGTCCCATCTTGTAACATCGTGTATGTTTGTGTAATCGGACCAGCCGGTTATTAGGACCGAAATGATCGCGTCCCGATGTGGTCCGATTAACCGGAATCGACTGTAATTGCCTTTTTAAAGGGAGAAAGTCTTTCCTTCGTAATGACGTCGGATTAAACGCGGTGTGTAAACATGTAAGTATACAGACAATTAAACGAAAAGGCACTTTATGGTGGTGGGGAGGGGGTTGTTTTACAATTCACCAATAAAAAAAATGGAGAAGGTTGCAGGGGCGAAGAGATCGCAGATTGTTTTTTTTTTCTTTTTAAACGACACTTTAAGGTGAAACTTTTGTTCAGATTGGTACAGAACCACCAGAGTTTAAAACCAACATGACACCAAATGTTGTTTTCTTTGTAAATAAGGCGTTTGCCAATGACGATGCCGCATGACCATCTGCTGGACATCAATCGATTACATTCCCGCAAGCTGTTGCGCACATATCACACTAAACACAGATGCCGACAGAATAACTGCTTCAAAGAGACGGCACGTGTTTCGCAAACTCTAGAAGACCAACCAAAAAAATAATAATAACTACAGTAAATGTCAGGCGGACATACCATCTGCCGAGTTTGAAGTGTAATATGAGGCTTCCGGTATGAAATGTTTACACCGTAAATAATAACGAATGCCGAATGTTGATGTCACAAGTTTCAGGAAAGCGACCAAGTGTGTCAACGCTTTTATCATGTTCCTCGCGGGATTTTTCTTTCTTCTTCGACCATGCAGTGCGAGCACTTCTTTATTTTAGTCAACTGTAAACCCGTGCAGGTAGGGGGGGGGGTTATGTGCGTGTGCGTGCGTTTGCGAGTGCGTGTGCGTGAGAAAGAGATGACCAAAGCAGTGAAATAATATTTTGCTGGCAATAAAGATGGCGTATGTAAACCCCATTGTGCTTGTCGCCGTCAATGTGTTATTGTATAAATGCGTGCGTAAGTGTATTTTGAGAAGTTGGGGGGAGGGTCATAACAAAGCTGATGATGGGCATGCGAATGAGTGTGCATGTGATGTCGCAAGCGTTTAAGCTCGGCAGGTTCTGAGATCATTTTGGAAGCGCTGGTGATTGCGCCACGGGGTGACAACCCTGCCACTCTGCCAACAACTTGCCAGATAAAGTTTCTTTTTTCTCCTCTTTTGCACAGATTTGCTCGAGCATACATGCATTCATTCACGCGTATGGCACGTACCCACGCTCACACGAACACATCAGACAACGTTATAATTCCGGTTTGTTTCTGTTGATAATCGACATTTGTAGGCTATTTCCGATCGAAGTTGTCCTTTTACCGCTAAATACTATTTCCAAAATGTACTGAGGTCTTTTTTTCTGTTTGTCCATATTCGCACAGCTTGTTTTTCTTTAACCACACTTGGGTTCACAAAAATCTCGTCTTCCGCTTGACAAAGAAAGTCAAAACTTTATCTACCTTCTGCTTTTCTTTGAAATGCTGCACACTATCCCAACCATTTACGCGGGCTTAAGAACAAAAAGTTAAACATAGTCAAGTAAACAAATAAAAAAGTTAGGCCTCGGTGAAGACCACTAGAAGGCGTACACTGCATTCAAATGTGTAACAGATATCCGCAAACATTTTTTGCTTCCAGCCCAAAGCCGCCAGTTAACCCGCTCCCGTGTTCTTGTTCGATATTGCGGAGAACTCTTTTAAAAACAAATGAAGTCCATTGGTGAACCCACTTCAAGAATCTTTCCTTCCTTTTTTTTTTAAAGCCATCTCTTTGTTAAAAGTAAATTGGACAAAAGACCATCGCATTGAAATGCTTTCATTTTTGTGGGTTTTTTTTTCGAAATTATTTCCATTCTTTAAATGAGAAAAGTTGAAGAAGTACAACACTCCCGTGACTCATGTCAAGTTATCGGTCATGTGACTAAAATAGCATCGCCCAAACAAACATCGGTGTGGCCGGAGCTTTTAAAATAAAATCGTGTTACACTGTAATATAAATGAATACAGTTTGCTAGCGTGGAGTAAGTAGTTCACCAATGTATCGGTCTTCAGGTACCAAATATTTTTTAATGATGTGCTAGAATCGGCTCTCAAGTGGGGGCAATGTCTCCATGACAACGCAAACAACACCGTGTCCATAACTCGGGGCGATTACTGATTCGAAGACAGCACGGGCCAAAGGATTTATTTCTAATCTTGAATGCCAGTATCAATAATGTAAACAGAAGATATCACTGATATAAACAAAACTGGAGAAATCTTTCACAGTACGCGCTGATAGAACTTGCCGAAGCCACCATGCTGCCATCTTACCGTCTGTAATGCCATACAAATCAGCATGAAACATGAACAGAAGTCAGATTGACATCGTCTTTCTCAGTTTTGGAACCACAGAACTAAAGCAGTTTTTTTTTAAAAAAAAGCATGTAGCGTTTATGTAACAGTTTATAAAAAATACGAAAATACATTAGCAAAGTATTCCCACAACTGAGACAGTTTCGCCTTTTTGAATATCAGTATGGCGGATAGCCGTCTTCAAGCAGAGCCAGCTAGATTCTATCCATTTGTTTCAGATCAGTAGTAGTAATGGAACAGGCTGTGTATGTGAGGAAAGGGTTAAAAAAAACCTGAACAAAACAATTAAAAAAAAACAAAGGAACAAAATATATTCATGTTTAGTTAGCATAAACTTCACCCTCAGCTGTGGGAATTTGTCTGTAAAAAGGTTCTGAAGGTGTCCTTAGATAACCTACATGTTCCATGAGTTCACTCAGTTATCACCCGAGTAGAGTAACAAGGAACACAACGCGCTGGCGTGCCTCAACCCCCATCCTCTACCCTCCCTACAAAAGGTAAGGTAATCCACGATTCTGGTCTTGTCGTGGAGTGCAGGTCGCTTCGGTCGACGAAAGTGTTCTCTGTGTTCAATCGCCGATCGCTTTTCGTTTGGCGGGGACGCTGCGCGAATAAGATGTTGTTGGTATGGTCTGTAAGCAAAGCGTGTAAACCCGGTAAACAAGTACACATCGCCGCCACCCGCCCCGAGTGTGTCGCCAGAGTGGCTGCCATGAAGCCGTAAAGGCAAGACGGTTGCTGGTGCTGCGTCAAGTCGGTGGAACACAGGGTGGGAGGTGTGGGCGGAATTCGCGACGGTCCTGTCAAAGTGAATGAACCTCCCTATTCTTCCCTCCTCCCTCCACCTTATGATGTTATTTGCCTAATGAAGCACTAGATTCCAAAGATGCTGAAAGGTGAGACCAGACAATAGAAGATCTCTTCCAAGAAGTGAGTTGAGTCTTCAGGTTTTTTTCTTTCTTTATCTCCAGGCATTTAATTCGAGAGTACTCACACTCTCAGACAAATATATATATATATATATAAACACGTTGGGGGGGGAGGGGACGAGAGAGACTGTAGTGAAGTAATGAGAGGAAATACATTAACAAAATACACACAAATAAAAGTGTTACGGACTCGGGTGTATCCCGCTGTGGAGGAGGGATTTTTCATTAGAGCACTGTCCAAACTCTTTTAGCGTGGAAGTTTACTATTGTTTTTCTACAGTCGTAAAAAAGTCAGCGCTGGTGTCACTGCAAGACAGGGTCACGACGAGACGCCGCATGGGAGGTGTCACGACCGATACCCTGTCTCTGCCTCAAGCTTTACCAGTCACAACGCGCTATGAACATGATGACACCTGGACTATCAGGTAAGGCAACAAAACCTGTGAGGATCAAGTAACGAGTGAAAATTCTGACCTGGTTCTTCCCCACCACCCCCCAGGCCTAATGTTGTGCAAGAACAAAACCCGTCGTGCTTTCCAGCGGACGCACTGCAGCGGGGGAAAAGAAGAAAAAAAAAAATGCTGGCCGAAACAAGTGACTGGCGCACGCAATGGAGGGTTAATCAAGAGAAGCGTCGGCGACGTTTCCCACACGACCGGCTGGCAGTGATCGACGGTGTCAGCAGCAGAAGCCAGGCCACACTATGCTGTTGGTCTCACAGTCCCACTCTTCTTCTTTGTCAGTCACGTGTGCAGCTGAACTGTCTGCAGCGCACTTTCAAGCAAACAGCGGCGGCGGCTTTGCGACCCACTGCCGCCATACCGACACAAAAGTGTCGTCTGCTACTTAGCAGGAAGTCTTCGTTTCAGTCAGCACAACAATACGCCGACACTTACCTGCGAGACGCCGTGGATTACAGTCCCATCAATAATTTTTTTTCCACCTCGCGTCCGCACTCTCGCTTTTTTTTTCTCTCTTTAATCGAAAGCGCGATTTTTTTTTATACTTATCTGGTTTTTAATGTCAGTTTTTCGAACGTAGCATGTTACGAGAGCTTGACCTGAGATAATTGGTCGTGAGGGATGGATGGAGAAGGGGGAGGTGTGGCCCGACGAAAGATCTCACCTGTGGTTTACAGTGTAGATAAATAAAATGGTGTGTTGCAGTGTCGGATTGCCAAGAAGCCCAGGACCACCCAGATTCAAACGGCAGCAAAAGTGAGGGTAGTCGCGGGAAAGCGATCTAGCCGTGAGCCCCAGTCGCCAGTGGATGGTGACAAAATGCTGCAAAGCGTGGGGTAGCCCTGCCCCGCCGTGTTATCCAAGACGGAAAAGACGACCGTCCAACGTCTGGCGATGCGTCCCGCCGCCTCGAGACACCTGTCACCTATCTCCACGTCCTGTCACACAGCCTCTGCTGGTTCAGTTCCGATCAGGGTTTCCAGGTGGGTGGGGGGGTCCTGCATGGGGGGGGGGTGTCCGAATAAAAGCGCCAGCTTCTTCGTTAACCTCTAAACCATTATCGGCGTCTCCTTTTCGTCCCGTCAGGTTTCGCACGCTACCCGTTTTCTCGGCAGCCAATTGCCAGCCCCCTCCCAAGATCCTCATTTGCATGACAGACGGCTTGGGCACGCATGCTGACTGGCTGCCCCTTGGGATGGGCGTGGTGAAACGAGCAAAGACCCGCCTTGATTGCGCGAGGTCGCGGGCGAGGTAACTCTGGCAGCAGTGGCAGGAGCGCCGGGAAAGATAATCCACTTACGGACTCACGCTCTGCTGTACACAGCTTGGACAATCGCATTAAGCTATTACCTGTCGTGCTGCAGTCTGTCGAGGTCACTTCTGCCGAAAATGATAACAATTCTCGTAAAAAAAAAAAAAAATAACAAAATGCCATTTGGCGGATTAGTCAGAGTATTCCTGGTCAAGGCGGTCCAAATAGTCCATTTAGTTATTAGACTGCCAAAAACTACAAGCTTATTGATGATGATGATGATGATGATGATGATAATAATAATAATAATAATAATAATAATAATAAAAGACGAAACAGGTAAAACAAAAAACTATCTTGAGGCCTCCATCCAGAATGTAAAGAATACCGAGAGCAGTACAGCCCATGGAAGTGTAGAACAGTATTAACTAGTTCCGTGCCGATAGCAGTCAATGCTTAATTATGCACATTTGGACATGTCCTTAAATGAAAAAATTCTTTTTCTTTATTCAAAAAATGTGTTGCATGTAGGTGAAGAGAGGGAAGCATGTCCAGTACGCGAGAAACTTACACGGTATGTGGATCCCCGAGTGCGCGCCTGTTTGTAGGGGAGGGGGAGGGAAGAGCTCTCAGGCTTTCTAGAAGGTCGCCTTCATCTCTTCCCTTTCCCCTCCTATCTCAACGTCCCTCATCTCTACATGCCGTCCTTCTGTTTTTAACATCAGGCATTGTGGGTGTGACTGGAGGGCAAATATGATGATGGAAAGGAGGGAGAGGTTTGTTGAACAACATGTCCGCATCTTTCGCCTTTCGCGACTCGTTTACGAGAAACACAAGCGTCTTAAGCTGCGAGGCGTTACGTGTGTGCGAAAGATGTTCTCGGGCAAACGATTTACGATACGCAATGCATGATACATGACATTTTAAGTCATTTATGATGTATGAGATATGATACATGATATTACACTTGAAAAGGCATATTTTAATTCTTCTTATAAAAGTTTTTTGCCGCCTCACTTTTGATGCACGTTAGTTATATTTTCATAATAATAATAATAATAATAATAATAATAATAATAATAATCGGTTATTCTACCATTCTCTGACCAAAAGAGAGCCTGAAAAACAGGTGTCATCTTAAACTTTGCCTCAAATTGTGGCCGTGTTTGCATGAAAGATGTCTGCAGTCTTATTGATCGAAGCAATATCCGCGAAAAAAAAAAAGTCGTATGCACACTCGCTCTCCCTTACCCCTCCCGAACCTGTAATACTTTAAATGTACACAGCTGTAGGAGAACAAGTGTCAATGAAGACACTAATTAGGCGGTTTTTGTTTTTGTTTTGTTTTTTTGTTTTTTTTTTGTTTGTTTGTTTGTTGTTTTTTTTTTTTTTTTGCTGTTGCAGCTCGTGTTGAGCTTACAAATTTCCCGCCTTTTGAAAACACTATTCGAGCATGTCATGTCTGTATAAAATATAGACCACACAAACAGTCTTTACTAAAAAAAAAAAACAAATCGGCGTAAAAGTCGTTTAATATAATTAAACATTGGATGCAGAAGTAAATGATAATAAAAGTGTGTAAAGAGACAATACTTCAAATTTCCATTAAAGGCATTCGAGGATTATTTGAGGAGTTACATAAACTTTAACATACTACAATTGAATGAATCAAATATTCTTTACTTAAAGGGATTGTTGTTAATGAGACGAAACTAAGATAAGACGGCGTTGTCGATATACGTTAAGGACAACAAACATCGGTATGTTGCTAGGACAACAGGATTTTCGTAAAACATGATGTCGATAAGATAAATGGTAAAGGTTCAAGTTCCCTGACCTTTTTCAGGTTGTTGGGAGTGAGGTTTTACCTCACTTTTCTCGGGGCCTGCTCTAAGTAAGGGCGATGCCCATCTCCTCATTCTTTCTGCCTTATCTTCCACAACCCCATATGAAATCAATCCATTCCCGACAGCCAGAAAAAAAATCGCTGTGCTACACGGGTATCGAACCAGCCCTGAACTCAGTTTGGACACCAGCGCTCTAACCACTCAGCTATTCGCGTCCACCAACGTCTGGCCAGTTAGTTCAGTTGCTTAGAGCGCCATACTAATAACAGGATGGTCAAGGGTTCGAGTCCTATATGGACCACTGTAAGACAATACGACCTTATAAGGACAGCAGAATGTTAAAGACAGCACGCTAGTGCGAAATCGCCTTCGTATGAAAGCACAGCCTATCTAAAACAACAATAAAAATAATAAAACACGATGTCGCAAAAGAAAAACTCTCGTGGGAAAAGAAGGGATGCTCTTTGTGTGGTCACCCGTTAAAAGGGACGAGCCACATTTGTTTCCCCGAAAACCCAACTGTCATTCTGCGTGCGGCCCATGCAGTCAGGTGTACAGATGTCACTAAACACCTCTGACAGCTCATTTCTCAAACATTCTCAGACCTGTTAGAAGCTGCTAGAACAATACACGTTTATTGTACTAGTATTAACTGTAGCAGTGACTACCGTTCACTTAGTGGATTTCCATGTTCCCTGCACTGTTTACACTTTAAGCATACAAGACACAGACACTGTCCGTTTGCTGTGCACCAGACTTGGTATTCACTCTACCGATTACATTAGTCATTTGATCGTATTGTCCACGGGTTAGGTAGAGTGGTACTGCTTGCTTATTAACTGGCTTAACTGGCGCTGCTGTCGCTAGAATAAGCATTACCTTTCAATTTTTTATGTCTTCTCGTCCGCAAGTCTCTTATATCCATTTTCTTTCTTTTTTTATTTCTTTTTCCAGAACATCTGTAATTCAATTTTTTTCAGATTAGATTGGACACAAACTAGCTACACGGTAACGAGTAACAATTTTTCTTGTCAAAAATAACTAAACCCATTTTTGTTCAACGATAAAGTTGTTTCCCCTCCTTAGATTTTGTTCGTACTCCGTTACCATTGTCACACTGTAGTCTTATCTATATTATAACAATATAACATTGTTGGAAAGAGCGGCATAACGCAATTGCTTTGACGACAGGTGTAGACTTTTCAAAATATTAAAATAGTTGTTGTTATAAATGAATCTAATTGTATTCAAACAGAAGAAGAGATATAAAAAATTGAGGGCCGGAGCTAGATGCATTGCTGCCTGCATGAGAAAATAGCATCTATCTACTATTTCGGGCGAACCCCGATGTTTGTATTTGTCAACACTTAAACGCCTTTGCTTTCTGTCTACTGCAATCTTCGAGGCTGTTTTACCTCTGGTGCTTAGTTACTACCCTCCGCACTTTTGCCAGTCCGTAGCTGTTAATGCGGCAAAAGATGATGTGTCTGCCCTTAGAGAAACGAACAGTATTGTTTCGACCTCCTGCTGTTTTTTATTTCAAGCCCACGCTTTTTTGCTTAACCGCCGAAGAACTCCGTTTGCTTGTGTGGTATTCAATTAAATTCATCTTTATTGTGTGTGCAAGCCAGAGTCTAGCACAGAAATTCCTCTTTTGCTCACAAATCCTATATTTAAAAACATATAGCGTGTGTATTTATACATATAAACAATTTAAACATACATTCCCACAAAACGACATTTAACACACCTCTACACCTACACTGTTAAAAGTCTTCCGAAGTTCTTATAGTTTCCGTTTTACAGCCTTGCTGTGGTTCAGAATAACTTTTCTCTGGGAAGGTTAAGAGAATGGTTGGTCTTGATGTAACAATTGCCTGGCTATCGCTCTTCTCTCATTCTGAGCAGTCTCTTAACATACTGACACAGTTCACATATTTTCTGTCAACAACACACAGCATTTGGATCTAACTGTGGGTGTGTGTGCATTGAAAATGTGTCTTTTATTTTCCGGTCTCAAGTGGAAAATCGACTTTTAATTTAGACTGCACTCAGTTAAGTCTGCGTGCAGTTAAGACTGGCAACTTATTTATTTTCAAGATGTCATGTGCAGCTCGACCCGGAGGAGTCTTACCTCTTTCTCTCCCATCCTTCATAATTATCGACACAATAATCGTAACCTATTGACTTTGGTTAAGCTCCCTCCGTGCAGTAAAATTCCTCCAAATCTTAGTCCCAGAAAATGTTTAGGATTAAAAAAGTAAGTCTTGGAACTTGAGGTCTGTGCCTGTTAGTTATCTTTTGACACCCGTAACCCTAGTTTTCCGTTACGAACCCAAGACAACAGTTCTAGGGTGCATTAAGTCTACGAGTGCCCCACATAGTCCAGTTATACGTTCCGGTTATCGTGACGTTGATAAACTGTTTGGGGAGGAGAAAATAGGGGGCTGGATGGCGGGGTAGATGGGTAGCTATGCAAACATTACTCATACCTGAAAAAGATATTTCCAGAACGCCTGGGTGTGTGGCAGAGTTGGCTTTCTGATAGGGACAATCAGATGTCAATGAAAAGTTTTCGATTCCGTTATCTCTCCGTCTCTTTCTTTCTTTCTCCCATTTACATGTTGCCTAGTTCGACTTTCTTTCTCCCCTACTTCACACAATAATCAATCGGTCAATAATTTGATGCAAACTTTTAAAAATCTCAATATTATATCACTGATTAATCCAGTTAAGATCTTTTAAATGAAGAAAGAAAAAGAACGCGAGGAAGGTAGAAAAGAATAAAGAAAAAACCCAGTTAACAACAATCGCCCGAGGTCCCCAAGTTAAGGACTGCTGTAGCTGTTACAAGGGTTGACATCTAAGTTTCATGGCAAGCTATTTACCAGGTAAGTTTAGGTAAGCGCGACCCAAGCTGACACCCGGGCAGACGCCGGATTGCATGAGAGGGACACAATACACGACTTCAGGCGAGCTACCGGCTGAAGTATAAGAAGTAAATGAGACGTGTAAATGTCGGCTGTAAGTTTTAACCCCCCACCCACCCACCCCCCCCCAAAAAAAATGCGTGGAGATGAAGGGGGCGGGAATGAGAGACGAGAAGGACAGATTGCAGGCAAGGTGAGGGAGAAAGAATTAAGCTAGAGCAGAAAACAAAACTTTTAAAAAATATTTCTATATATAACATATATATATATATACAATGTATGTACGCGCGACTACGTTTGGAGATTTACTATACCAGTAATAATGTATTTGAACACAAGATCCAGCGAGACAGGTATACAAGAGCGCAAGTGAAACGCTTCTACAAAACTTTCTTTCACATTGCCAAAGTATGGTAATTATGTGTTTCCATACAAGAGATCTCAAGAAAAGTTTTATTGCTATTGAAAAGTAAGAATTGATTAGTTCAACATAAACTGCTTTGTTATTTGCTTAACAAAACTGAGAAGATAGACATTTCGTCAGGCAGACGCAAACAATACATTCCACATGCACGCACCCATGCACACACGAGATAGTTCTGAGCGGAGAGCTGACAGCAAATTAAATACCAGAAAAAGAAACATTAAAAGGAAACAAGAACTCTTCAAGGCTTTAGAGAGAACAGACAATTAGATCAGTACGTACTTGTGAATATAGAATAAATTATAAGAAAAATTATTTAAACAAAATCATCAAAAACCTGTAATAGTTCCAGTATAGAAAAAGTACACTCGCAAAGAATAAATAAGAAAGTAGGTTTGAGTGTAAATACAAAAATATTACAAATAAACACTGAAAGAGAATTATAGCTGTCTTAAAACACCCACAGAGAAGTTAACACACAAACCAATCAATAATCACTGATATTAAAAAATGCATGTGTTCAAAAAAGGGCATTTGCATATATTGTAGATCACAAAAGGAAAAAATATTTGACAAAGAATATACAATGTAAATGAAAAGAAAAGTGGGTTACACAGTACTGCTTGCCATAGAGAACAGGGAGAATACTCTAAAGTGGGTACGAAAGAGAGAGAGAGAGAGAACTAACAGTAGTGAAACTAAGAAAATAATGTTCAGGACACGAATTGTGCCCCCTACTCACCGCCCCGTGAAAAGCAAACATGGTGGAGCCGCTCTCGCTTGATGCTGTCTTTGATGTACTGCTACTCCAGTGCTGACATGCCCTCACCACCTTTGGTCAGCTGCATCCGTCGTCAAAGTCGCCGAGAACGGTAACCTTTCGCCAAATATAGTGGTCTATCTCTCCTGACCAATAATCCTCGGATGCTTTATCTCATCTTTGGAAACAGACGTGGTTATATTTCTCTCTTCTGCTTCATACGGAAGTTGTCTTGAAAATGGCTGACATAAAAACAGTTGGTCTTTCAATTTTTTTTTCAAGTCTTCAATTTTTCTTTGCTCCTGACGAGGTGGGGGTTTTCTGCACAAGGTGTTTGAATCTAACCTCAGCAGGAGCAGTAGGTAAACACAAGATTATTACTGGGCAGGAAAAAAATTCAACAACAAAAAAAGCAGCACGCAAAATTTTCTCTCTGCTGTGAAGTTACTCCACGACTGCTGGGCTCCTGTCTTCGCAGAGCTGTCACTGGAACTGAGAAACTGCACGTGATCGTGTCACCCCGGGGCGCGCCGCCTGCACTCTGGTTCCACACGTGCCACGAGCGGTCGCCTTGTTTGAAAAAGTTGACAGAAAACGCTCGTTTGGCCGTCACGCGCGCCTGTCACCGGATGTCTTTCGCGTGGCCCCCATGTGTGACGTTTGGTGCCGCTCCTCGCAGGCGCGCGCGCGACGCTGACAGCACTGATCCCCGGTAAAGGCCCCGCCCCTCCGCGCCTGCGATTGGCCGCTCTGGTCACGCCTCTTTCTCCTGTCGCCTGGGATTGAGGAGCCACTGGCAACGTAGACTGGCTTCACGGTAGCTGAGCGGGTAAGCGATTTATGATGCGGCAAAGTGGAAGCAATTTCTTCGCTGTGTATTGAATTGTCCCGCGTTTTAAAAGAGAGAGAGAGAAAGAAGAGAGAGAGATGTAGTGTAGACATTGCCCAGTAGTCAAAAGACTGATTCCCGCTACTGTACAGGTTACCTCAATCTCCTGCTAGGTTAGAACGCGCAACGATATGGGGTCTCCTTGGCACATTAATTAGTTGTTGAATTTAGATGATTGCGCGAGTAAACAACTTATCAAATTTCGGTGTGAAGTCCTTGGTGGCGTTGAGGGAAAATTTATTGGCGAGCTATTCAGTTACCGGCCACAACCTTCCTTTGTTCAATGAGTTTGTCTGCTTGCTCGTCCTGTTTGTCGGGGCGTTCAACTGTCCGATAAATCTTTTCCTCGTCGCACGCGTGCATAGAGCACGCACGCGCGCAAACAAATTGAAAGGCACATGCATAAATAACTACGGACTCGTTCACAGACATATGTACTTGTCTGTCGATTCGTGACCACCTTCGACGTTTTCACGGCTGACTTTACGTCCCCATCCTCCCTTACCTTTCGTGAATCGCTCTATCTGTTGGTCTCTTCTTTTCTCGCCAATTTTCGCGTCTTCTCGCCCACGGATTTTTTACATTTTTATTTTATTTCGTAAAGTGCAGGCTGTTCTTCTCAAGTTGGAGTCCAAGCAAACTGAAATCATCATTAATATGTGCATCAACCTTTACACATACGGGCATCCACTGGCATAATGGTATATACGTATATAAATAATTTGTTGAGAGAGCGAGGTTTACATTTATTTAAAGGTCTGCACGAGTGTTCCAATACTTACACTCAGAACAATAGCACGTATTGAGCACACGGGGACAGGTGTTTTTTTTTTTAGTCTTGGTTTGTTTTTATTTTGTTTTGTTTTTTGTTGTTTTGCAAAAGCGCATACGGCTTGTGGAAGATAAACACCAACCATATATACTTCAATAGACACCACCGAATCGCGTTCTGGAAGGAGGCAAAAATCAACGGGGTGGAAGAAGAGGTCACAAGTGCAGGGTAGTAGAGGAAGGAGTGTTCTAAGAATAGGGCCGAAACATGTCTTCTACTACTAACAGCCGCAACGAGACTCCCAGTGGACGCCGTCCTCCTTCATGGACGCTACAACTGCAAGTGGTTAACCCTTTCTGTGCTTTCTTATGCGCATATCTGTGTGATTTTTTTCGCGCAAGGGAGACAGCCAGGCAGACGGAAGAAGTGAGAAGAGTTGGAGGGACTGGTGGTGGTTGAAGATGCAGTCTCTAACAGCTAGCGAACACTGTCATGTGTGAAGCCATCATGGGCATTTGTCAGTGTTTCCCGTTAATTTGCCCCTCAAAAGTCCAAAGCATGCTCAGAATGGGAACACGCACGCTCGTGCGCGCGCGTACATATACCTAAACGCACGCTCATGTAAAAAGGTATACCATAATTTATCCACATAGCTATACGCACACGCATGTATAAAGGTTTACCATAATTTTCCCCCAGATGATATTTAGTCCTTCCTCGGGAAATGAGATCAAACGCAATTCATGACATCCACTTTACCTAATGACCCCCACACTACTTCTATTACTTTCCCTAACGTCTTCCGTCTATCTGTCCTCCGCAGCCCCACGTCTCTACTATCCTGGCATCACTATTTGCGGTTACTCTCTCTCTCTCTCTCTCTCTCTCTCGATCACTTTATTTTTCTTTCTCTTCTCTTCCCCTCCCGATTGTCCTCCCTCCTGTCCACGCTGAACTTCGGTGTCTTGCGTCAGCTCGGGACGGACGGGGCAGCGCAGGGTCCGTCAATAATATTGTTGTAGCCGCAGTGTCCGCGGGCTGTGAGCCGCCATACTTTTTATCGCCAAACGAGCGCTTGTTTTCGTTCTGTAGGCGCCACGGCCACCGTTTGACGGAGTCTGCGACCTTCCTTGTCTCACCTAAACACACCCCCAATCCACCCGTCGCCGAGCCCACAGTCCCGACCGGTGGAAAATATTTAAACTATAATTATGCCGTCGACTTGTGACGAATGTTTTTACTTGCATGTCGTCGACTGCGCCGACTTCTAGCAAACGTTTATGCTGACTAGTCGCTGGTCTGTCAACTCGTGACAATGCTAACTTACCTACTAACTTATGAGTAGACAAATCCCGAGAGTCTTGGCTGCAAGGACACAGGACGTAACAGAAGAAGAGACCACTAGAGCTTAGGATTGAAAGTGTCACCGGTATAAGACTGCAACACCAACGTCGCAACACTACAACTACTTCACGCAAAGAAATATCAATATGATTACAATTCCGTTTACTGCGCGAGCAGAGCGAGTGGCTATGTCTGTCGCACACTGCTTAGTGCGATTTTTTTTCTGAGACAGTTCAGAGCACTACCATTTAATTCATTTCTCTGCTCCCTCCTCCAACGGCTGATAGCAGTCATCAAGGGGGAGAAAAAAAAAAACGCGCAGACATACTGGCGGAGGACTTGTCAAAGCAACACCCGGACCACCATCCCGTCCGCCACCCGCCTGCTCAGATGACGTGAGGCTACCCGTGCTGCGCGACAGGAGAAAGGAAGCTGTACTGAGCGTACGACTTGCCCGATGTGCCACAGGCAGAGGAGGAGAATAGAAGGTCTAATGAGCGGCCGCAGTACAGACCGAGTCATCTCTTGACAAAACATCAGGCGGACCGGACCCTACCGTCGGTCAATTAGTGGACAGTTGAGGTGTCAAACTCGTCTGAGCAAGGGATGCTGGCGTCTGTTTCTTCCACTACGCTCTCTATCTTTCTCTAAAGGGCGCCCAGTCGTGTGGAGGCTTAAAACAAACACTCGCTTATCACTACTGCAGTGAGAAGCTCGGGGTTCAGATCTCGTCTCGGGGAAACTCCGTATGTCACATCTGTTCACAGGGCTGGGCGTCGGGGGGTATACCCCGGGTACTCTCTGATTCCCCCCCCTCTCTCTCTCTATCACAGTGCAAAATCACCTCAAGGTGGAAGCACTTTCCTGCTAAATCAACCCACCGACCAACCAATCTTTGTATGTGCGTGTATGTGTTTATGTGTCATGTCACATTTATTTATTTATAAATATTTATTTATATTTTACAATATTAACCTTGCTGTTGTGGACATCTGCTCAACAAAGAAGACTGTTAGACTCATGACAATCTTCACTTCAACTAAGAAGTCTTTCACTAATATTACTAATAATGACAATGCCATGACTTAGAGCGGAATGACGCTCACATGACTGCGCGCACACTTCTACCCGGGGTGGGGGAGAGATAATAAAAGGGTAAGTGGTCAACAGAAGCTTTTTTGTTTCAAATGCTTGTGTGATGCTATATCCTAATATCACAAGCTTGTTTGCTCCCATTTTATATCTGTGTCAGATATGATATGCTAACGTGGAGGGATGGTTTGATATTAATAGTATCCCCATCTCTAACCCCCAACTTGTCTTCTCTTGTTTTTACTGTAGCTACACGACGACCCCCAAATCGTGGTCCCTTGTCTACTAGCTTATGTTTATCTTGTATGGGATACCGTCGTCGCAGGCCACTGTCCACATTTTATTCCTCCTCTCACTCATGTCTTCATTATGATGTTATGACGAAGATTCTGTGTGTGACTTTATTATTTCCACTTTATCGCAGAGATGAGAATGAAGTGCACAACTCAGCTAGAGAACACAATCTTCACAAAACGCAAAATCAAAGCATTTTTTTTTATTTGCTTCTCTGAAAGCCTCGGAGAATGGGAGGAATTGTATGAAACAAATAGTTGAAGAAAAGGTAAAACTAAACTTAACTACTAGAAGAGGCGGGACTGATTACACCTAGTATATATTATATCTATATATATATATATTTCCGTTTGCTTAACTATTTCTTTACTTCTTAATACGCCTGATAAATCTCAGCTTGCTTAAATGTCCGTAAAATGAACTGAAGTCCTGACACACCAGAATGCACCAGGAAAAACTATTATTTCTCTGGATTCGATAATATACTTGGAAATGTGTTGGACGCACGCACGCAGTGTCTGCTCCAACTGTATATTTAATTATGTAATGAATGCCATCACCTTCATTCACCTACGAAGTTCATCGGGTGATAACGCGCTCATCTAGTCTGTTATCTTTGAAGAACATTTACAGTTTGTTGCGAGATTGCTAGCAGAAAGGTTATGAGGCAGTTGTATGAATCAATCAGCCCACTATACACTTTTGATGCCAACGATACAGGTGTGGAGTAATTACGACAAAGTAAGTGGGGAACGAAGACTGGTCCTCCACAGCCTTGCTCTTTCATTTACCGGCCTCAACAGCTGTCAGTCGACTGGTCTCCATTGAAAGCGGGTGAACATCCACAGAAATGACGTGGGGTATGGGTGATACAGGGGCTACCCTTGAAAGTTCCATCTAATAAAAAGGGGTGGGGACGCAAGCCCAGTTCGAGATGTACACTTGTACAAGGCGCATATGGAGAGGAAAGATCGGAGGACGTGTACGTTCCAATCAAAGTGTCGCCACCTCACCCGCAAAGAGTTTGCTGCGCTACCCGAGAATGACGGAGGGAGGGAAAGAGAGGGCCGCCCACACAAGCTTGCCCTCCGTGAAATCGACACGCAATCACAGAGGCCGTCAGACCTGGCTCCACCGGTCGCCTCCGTCTGTAAGGGAGGCAGCTTGACTATTAACGGGGTGCCGTTCCTCGACTCCGCTGACAGAAGAGCTCGAGTGGGCGGAGACCGTAGGGGAGAGGGGTAGAGCCGTTAGAGTACCAGCGGATCCCTGCCTGTGTAGCTCACCTCCCTTGTGTAACTGCGAACAGGAGGAGCGGGGCGGCAGAGATGAAAGGCGGCTGGGAGCGTAAAACAAGCGGCCCGTCATACCCTGAAATAGCGCGCGCTCTGTGTGGACTGTCCTGGCTGGTCAGCACTGTCCGATTCGGTTTGATACTGTTACACCCTGGTCTGAAAATCTGTAGTTTTACTGCCCTACCTTTTTGTGTGAGGACTTGACAGCTGGAGGAGAATGGCTACCTGGCTGGCTGGCTGGCTGGCTGGATAGATGGATGGATGGCGAAAGGGAGAGAGGAAGAGTATTAAGCAGGCGTTTTTGCTGAAGTAATCGGTTGCAATGGGCTTGCGTTCTTTACCGCGAGTCCCTAACGCACACACACAAAAAAGCGGATAGTTGAGTGGTTACAGCACTGACGTGCGAACTCGGAGGTCTGACGGTTCACTACCCGTCTGACGTAGCGAACTTTTAGCCTAGTCGAACCAGGAATGGGGTCTGCCTTTACAGAGGGGTAGGGAGAGAAGATGGACACCCGCCCTCACAACACATCTGTACCACTTGTCACCCCAGTTCTCTGGCCCCAGAGAAAAGTGAGCTCTCTGTTACCTTACTCCCAAAAAATCCAAAATGTTAGAAAACTATTTTATCACTCACTCGCGCGAGCGCACGCACGCGCGTGCACACACACACACACACACACACACACACAAAGGAGGGGGACATACACATACACACTAGATCACTGCGTGTCCTGTGCTCTGATTGTCATCGATCATTGAAAAGGGAAGTTACTATCCCAGATTGGATTTCTGTAATTCATTCTGTTACAAGGCAGGCATTACCCATTACACCATTGTAATCTATAAATTGACCATGACACAAGGCGACCATGACACCTGACACAAAGCAGCAGTCGACACTCCTGCCATACAGTACAGAGAAAATTAAAATGCTTTTGTCAGAGGCTCCCATTGTACGACATGTAACCCATCGCTAAACCTGTTGATGTCATTGTATGGCGTCGTCTCGGTTGACAAACAGGTGACAAAGACTTGATTTGAGGCTAACTACATGTGACCAAGAGCATCAATGGAGGAGAGGTGCAAGCCATCCAGTGGCGCCATCTCAGGTTAAGTAGGGATAATAATAATAATAATAATATTAATAATAAATATGTGATTTATATAGCGCATCATCACGCTCCTGAAGGAGTATTCTGTCAGCGCCTTAGACAGGTAGGAGACATGGACAGAAGGACAGAAGGAGAAACAACTATACAGACACGCAATAAAAGACAAATAAAGAAGATACAAAGAGGAATCAAGGAACAAACAATAAGAATGGAGATTTTATAAATCTGCATAAAAAGACGAGCAGGTGTAAGGAGTCGTGGATCAGATGTGTCTTTGGTGCAAATGTGAGTGAATTTATAGATTACATTATAGATTATGTATTAGATTATATTTATAGATTACAGCTAAATAACAGATTATAGGGTAAACATATATCGGGATAAGTACAAGTGGTCATGCGACATTATTATAGGGTAAACGCAGGGTACAGTTAAACTAAGTGCAGTACGAGAAGGGTCATTAAGATGACCTCTTACCTCCGCTGAATTCCAGACTGGGCAGGAGTAGCCATTGTCCTGACAGGCCACCTAGTCACAGAGTATTGAAAACAAAAATGAAAGGAAAACAGTGTAAGCGCATACAAGCCACACACATGCACTCAAACACGCAGGTATGCGCGCATGCGTACACTCGAGAGATTTGTTCTCATACAGATACAGGTACATACTGTAACAGACTGGCAGAGATATCGACAGATCAAAATCTCCTTTATCTATGTACCTGTGAATTGTCTTCTGGGAGCTCATGGAACTTTCTGGCATCACCCACCTGTAATATAGAACAGGAAGAAAGAGGTTTTACTGAACATCCAAAGTCTTTGTGGTCTTCTGGCCTCAAATATTATCTCCTTTAGGTCAGCAGTCGCTGTTTTCCGTATGTTGTGTGCTAGTCTACATTGTGTGAGTCTTCCGAGTCGTTGGAGCGCATTCCGATGAACTATGTTTGTAAAAAGTGATTGTTTTAGTGCGTTTATGATGATGATGAGTAAGCGGATGGCCGAGTGGTTAGAGCGCTGGCGTCCGAACCGAGAGCGCGCTGGTCCAATTCCCGATAAGCGCAGCAAACTTTCCCCAGTCGACCCAGCTGACGGGAATGGGTACCTGACTCCATAGACATAGAGGGTTGGGGAAGGTAAGGCAGCGAGGAGAGGAGATGGGCACCATCCTCATGTAAAAACTGGCCCCGAGAAAAGTGGGGTCTCTAACACCTCACTCCCCAACGACCTGAAAACTTTTATGGGATGACCTTTACCTTTTTTACCTTAATGATGACCACCTCACAAAACACCTTTTGTTGTAAGTACCTGCTGGTCTACAGTAGAGGTTGGCAGCTAATCTGCCGGGTGAGCATGTGTTTCCTGAAATTCTTTTCTGTGATGGTATCCATATTATTGACCTGTCTGTTGTACTTGGGTGTGACAGCAAGCCTCGTGCAAATCTTTGTCAATCACACAGACCTGTGGGATTTCCTACAAAAGTTCATCACAGAGATTTATGGCAAGAAAGTGGCAACCTGAAGTGGGAGAGCATTTGGGATGGATAAGTGGGTCTGGCTGGGTGAGGGTTAGGATGGGTGGTCGCTCGGTCGGTTAATTAGTAGGTAGGAATTTTCTTCTGCCTTGGTGGTTTACGGGGAGTCGGGGTAGGTGTGTGTGTGTGGGGGGGGGGAAATATGGTTATGAAAGGAAGGGGGAAAAAACCCCGGGCCAGTAACGCATGGCGCAGTCGGTCTCCACCCAGGGTTTGGAAATTATTGTGTATTGCACAAGTCACATGATCCTTCATATCCAAATGCACTTCAATCAAGTCGTGCGTGCGTGCGTGCGTACATGCGTGCGTGTGTGTGTGTATGTGTGTGTAAGGTCACATCTGCAGAGAATTACTGGTGGCCCCGAGACTAGTTCTGAATCAGCGAACTAATCATCCCATAACCTATAATGCACTGGTGACAAGTTTTACCTCTGCACCACTGTGCTGCCCCATATGGCAGGCCCTTCATATTGTGCTAGAGCTATAAGCGCCCGTCAGTTATTGTCCACGCAGAAAAAAATCAAGACGAAGAATTTGCTAAGGTTTCGAAAATATATGTACAGCATATTTCAGACACAAAACTTTCAAGATCTCACATTACCCCTAGACTACAAGCGCGTTGTTCAGTCTGATGGAAAAGATATGCAGGTGTATATAAATGCATGCATGCAGGCTCAATAAGGGACACACACACACACACACACACACACACACACACACACACACAAACGCGCGTGTGTGTAAAACACTCGCTGAGAATAACGATTAGTCTAAGAACAGAAGGAAGTGGACAAACTAACAGACACACATACATGCACACTTTGTATGACATATGCAGATACTTCTCTCACCTCACTGACCACTGTGGGCCCTTCCACTTCACTAGTCAAGGTGTCCCAAGGGATCTTGCATGAAGGCAGTGGCACCCGCCATTGTCGATGCACCGTCACCGTTGCTTTCATGGTTAGTTTCGCTTTGTGATCACTTACACCAACACGTCGACACAACAAACGTCCGTATCGTCTCTAAACAGCCGCACTTTTTTCAACTACCTGTGTCAAAGGTTACCAACTGCCCTGTTGTCACTTGCACCGGCCTCGACTACCCAGTTTTTGTCACGACCGTCACGACCGGCGTCACACGTGAAGCGCGCTGCTTGATGGGCGACTGAGCTGCGACTGCCAGACGTCAGCAGGGCGAGAGGTCAAACTGCCAAACTCTACCCTAAAGTGACCACAGCTCAGTTTTATTCTAACATAGGATGCAGCCTCGCGTTTGACAAAGTCGATCGTGTTTTCAACATGGCGACCGAGGCTAAGCTGGCCTTCAGATCGGGATCCAAAATTGAACTCGTTTTTTTGTCTGGAAATGCTTTCTTTCTCTCTCTCTTTCTCTCTCTAACACATTTTGTCCATTTTGTGAAAGATCCACTGAGCATGAAATCCACCTTTTGTTTCACTGCCGACAGTATAATAGCATCCGCCCTAGGTTCCTTCAAAATGTTCCACCATATAACGAAAGCAAACTGCTTATTGAAATTTTGACATGTAAAACTGTAAACAATTCCAAGCAATTAGCTTGATTCTTATTCAAGTGTTTCTGTTTAAGAAGTGTTAAAACGACTATTGAGATATGAAACATATGTCACCCTGTGTAATACGTTTAGAACACCATTGCCACGCTTTCTCTTGAGTGTACAGATATATATATATATATGAATGTTGATGCCTGCACGTGAATGAGAGTATAGGTATGTGTGAATGAAAAGAAATGAGACTCGCCTCGTGATATATGTAATGGCCAGATGTCAATAAAGAGTTCGAGTTCTCTCTCAAACAAACACATTTTTTGAAAGTAGAGACTGCATTTATTTTAAGAAGCACCCGTTCACGCGTGCAAAACGCGAGAATAAGCAAATGTTTTAAAATTTTAGGACACGAAAGGAATCTGAACTAAGTCCATTGTTGAAGATGATGCGTTTGTGTGTGTGTGTGTGTGTGTGTGTGTGTGTGTGTGTGTGTGTGTGTGTGAGAGAGAGAGAGAGGGAGGTATGTGACCAGTGAACACAGCTCAATCCCTAAATTATCGCCCATATTTATTGTTCCATTACTTCTTCAAAGCGACCATGGTTTGTGTTTCTCTCTCCTCAAGACATACGTGCACGTGTCTTTGCCCGTCCCATCTTATGACTTTGTAATGGTCAGAACCAAAGTCTGTAGCTTGTAGGTGTTTAGTTGTTAATACCTACACTTGACTTGGTCCAGTAGTGCAACACCGAAGCGTTTGGAAGATAGTGAGGTCTGGGTGTCAGATGTCGTGTCGGGTACGCTGTTCATTCTGTGCACGTGACACCTGTTTACAGTGGCAATAAGACCGATTTTCCTTCTCCTCTTGCACCTGTAATCAGAAGGTAGTTCTTAATAATGGGGCAATGTGCAGAGCCATCAAACCTCCGACTGGCCCCATATTCTAATGTTTTGGACAAAATGTACTGGCATCGTCCTCATCAATCGCCTCAAAACCATTGGTTCCCCGTGACCTTCACACACAACTTTGTCAGACGTGGTCAAACGTTGGACCACATCAATCTTTTAAAGGGACCCACAATGTCTAGTATGTGACTATATTTGGCAAAATGTGAAATGACGGTTGCTGAACAGTCCCACATAAATGGCATGTATTATAATAGTCTGCTTAAGAAGGTTGTTTAGATAATAGGAAGCGACAACTGGATCACAACAGACACGCGTGCACGTGTACAATAAAAATGTCTGTCGCCCAGCCCTTCTAAACCGGAAAATAGGTACAATTGTTTGACCAACTTTGGCAGAGGTTTTACATGACGGTTAAACTTTCTTCTTCTGCGCTCCTTTCTTCTCATGCATTACACTGTCAGTCCTGTAGTTGCAAGGAAGACTGCTTCATCCTCAGGAAGTCTGCAGGTTCCCAGAGCTTCTCCCTTTAATTCCACTGCTTACAATCAATTAGTACAATCGGTCGTCAAAACTTGGGCATGTCTGCAGAATGTGGTCTTGGGCTCGAGTCCCCGTACCACAGGTTGGGGGGGGGGAGAGGGGCATTCGAAAGTGTAAGACTTATCACCCCCCCCCCGCCAGCTTCTGTAAGCATACAAGAAGTTGGCAGTGGCCTGTTCGTAGTTTGAAGATGATGACTTGCTTTTGCCTTTCAAGGTGCATGAGGTCGTCAGGTCAAACGTTCGTCCATACGAGCTGAGGTCTGACAATTACAAATGTAAGGGAAACCTTGCTTATCACAATAAACTGATGGTGTTTTAAAAAATGAATGTGTTTATCACTCCAAGAGTTTTGTGTTAACATCTTGAAGAATGATGGTGTTTATTGCCTTAATACTGTTTAATAATTAATAATTATACTGTTCATCAGCATAGGAATGGGTGTTTAAGGCCGAACTTGCAACCAGCTGTAAGCAAGTGAGAGAGAACAAAACAGCATGCACGAGACTAGGCCGGAATCTCGGACACCTGATTCTTGTTGACATGTTTTGACTGCTGTGTTACTGGACCAAAATTGTGCGTATATGCGTGTATTCACGAGGATGATGCCATTCGTGTCCGGTGCCTCAGGATGTGAGTTCAGACCCCTGAAGACATGAAGAGACAAGGGTTGGCTCAGTTCCACAGCTACGCACGGGGGATATAATCTGCGCCTGCACAGTGAAGGTTACAAAAAAAAAAAAAAAAAAATACACCCTGCAGACGGCCGGCCGGCCGCATAAAAGATTAAGCACCAGAGTCGCTTAGGATCAAAGACAAAAGAATGATGAATTATTTACTTCTCAGATGGCAGAGATCTGCTTCACTGCACCAGTAATCATGTACCCCGGAAGTGCAATCGATGGAATGACGGTCTGTTTTGCCTACGGGTGTTCGGGATGCGATAGTGTTGTGTGTGTAAGGGTTTGGGGGTGGGTGGGTGGGTGGGTTTACGTCGGAGGTAGAGTGGGTGTGGGGGGGGGTGTGAAGCCAAAACACGCTGGTGGCTTCTGACGCAGGCCTGATTGGTGCCGAAACACGCGCACGAGAAGATAATTCTAGGCTGGAACATGTTGATGCAAAGAGGTCGTCTGGTTACAACTCACTTTATGACCAAGTGATATTCGTCACCTCTAGATAACAACGGGGTGCTGGCAATGGCGGAGGCTGCAGGGACAGTGGAGGTGTTTGAGAGAAGTGTGTGTGTGTGTGTGAGTGCGTGCGTGTGTCTGTGGGGGGGGAGTGGGGGCAGACCATATGTGTGGGTGTCGATTCCAGCACCTCTTCCTTCAGCTCGGCTGCAAACTGAGCGGCGGCTAATTTCATTTGCCGTCTGTGCCGCGCGGATTTCGCGCCATTCGGGCTGGCCGCCCGCGCCCCGTTTCTGTCGCGCGCTGTCGCGTTTCCCGCGTGGTGTGCGCACCCAGCTTCACCTCCACGCTCCGTGTTCGTCACTCACTCTCGGGCGAAAATCACATTCCTGCTCTCGCCTGGGCTCTTGTAGCCAGTTCAGCGTCGACCCAACCCCCCAATCTCCCCGCATCCCCACCATCCCACCAAGAGCGACCACGGCGTCTGGCTTCGCCAGGAAACCGCGCTCGCGTATCACCTGATCGGTTTTCGATCTTTATGTTTCTTAGAATTTCACATTCCGTGCAATGGTTGGGGTTAAGCAGGATGCTTGTTGGCGAATTCTTGGATTCTCCTCTCCGCTTTTGGCAGAGCCAATGTTTGACATCCCTAAAGCAGGATCGGTGCTACGAGGGACTTTGTAGTAAACCTGAGGTTAAGGCTGTGCCAGACCCTGTCCAGCCTAGACACTGTTGCATCCTGATGCGGATACCTATCATTAACCATGGTTCATATGTGATCGGTTTAATTTAACGTCCTTTACATTGGAAAAAAAAAGGATAGCAATCGAATAAAACGCCGAATAGTAGCGGACATTCAACTATTTATTGAAGACGTTAACAAAATAGCAATGGAATGCAAAGAATTCCTCTTTCATCAGAGTAGGAAAAATGTGATTCTCCTTCCATCCACCTACCGCTGGCCCACATAAAATACTTCGTTCACGTTCAGATCCACCTTTACACGCAAGCACCCATGCACTCGTTTCTCCCAACCACCCACCTACCTACACCACGAATCTCCACAACAGAACACGTCCCACGTTGTTGTTCAGCCATTCCTTTTCCCCATACCCCCCCCTCCACCTTCCCTCCACACACAGTACGGCGACTGCGGCTGCGGTCGTGCAGGGCTGTCCGCGGTGTAGATGTCTGGCAGTGATGGGGCAGCTCGCACGTGCGGCACGCGCTAATGAAATCAGGCCACGTGATGGATACTCGACATCAGACAATCAGAGAGAGAAGTGGATGCTGAGAGGTGGGGGAATGGGGGGAGTTTGCGGCCAAGTTACCGGAGCCACTAAACCACCATGCTAGGGAGTTAGAGACAATTATCTCTGGTGCTTCTGTGGGACACGCGACACTAAGGGGATACTCGAGTGACGTTGTCCAGACCGTCAGCATCCGAAACACTATTGTACCATCATGCAGAAAATCCCATTTCCCTTTATAGTCGTTTTTAAAAAAAAAATAAAAGCAACAGCTTCCACGTGTGTCAAGTATTACAATTAAATAGTAATTTAAACTGTTAATAAATCAGGCAAGAAAAAGGTGTCATTCATTTCTGTCGTCATTCATCCAACTCCTTATTTATTTTATTTTATTTATTTTTTTTGTTTTGTTTTTGTTAGTTCTTACAGAAATGGAGAAGAGGATGGGAGAGCAGGAAGCAATTACCAACGCATGTCGGCGTCAGCTGAATGGGGTCCATTTCCTGAGACCTTTCTGGCGCGAGTCGCAGACAGACCCAGCAGGTCACCCTAGAGTAGGAAAATGGCGCTTTTCCTGATCAGAAAGGGTGACAATTTCACGGGTAGCGTCGAGGCAACGAGCTATCGTTAGTGTATGGAAGAACGGGTAGTAATTTTACGTAGATGGCGCAAGGAACGCGACTACGGTCACGCTAAGCTTCCATGAGTTTTACTTGAAACCTCTCCTTCACAGCCAATCCGCTTCAAGTCCAACAGATCACATGTCATACGTACTGCGCACCAAGAAAAAGCTAAAGTTAATCATGCTAGGTGCCAGGAATTAGTGCCTTTCCGCGCGCGCGCGCGTGTGTGTGTGTGTGTTTTGGGTAGGGTGGGGAAGGATGCGCTCGTGGAACGATGGGGGCAACTGACACGCTGGTGCTACGAGTGTTGCTACGACATATGTCTGCGGCGAGAGACGGCAAATGTTCGGGACCCGGCAGAGGCGCCATTGCTGGCTGGACCGAGAAACCACTTGGGAGCAGGGTAGTCTACCGCAGCCCAGGACATCCGCGAGCTGCGTCCCCTTCCTTTCACCTAGGTGTCGCTGCTGGCGCCCAGAGCCCGGCGGGCAGCCACCGGCTAATTTAATCACGTGGTGCGCTGGCGAGAAATGGCGAGAAAACGCGAGATGGCGCAAGGGAAAGATAACCTCGAGTTGGCACGTCCGCCATCTTGAGGTGCGGAGAGCAGCGAAGCGTGCAGTTCCTGCCTGGTGGGGGGAAAAACTGGTGTTGACGTGGCTGAAAGCGCCGTGGTCAGTCATGCATAGCTGATGCACTGGCTTACCAAGTCAATCATTGATCTCGCAGGGGAAGGGGGCGTGCAGTTTGCTGACAACACAGCTGGCTGATTCACTTTTGGTGGCTTCCAGACTCTGGAATTCGATAGTCCGAAGGCAATATTTACAGAAATGGTGATGGTGAAGAGGGTGTGACGGACAGACAAAGAAGTAGGAGGCAGGAAAAAAAGAGATCACGTGCGTTCGTTTTTTTTCTTCGTGCACACGTGCGCTCGCGCTTGTGTGTGTGTGTGTGTGTGTGTGTGTGTGTGTGTGTGTGTGTGTGTGTGTGTGTTCGCGAATGAAGGAGTAAGTGTGCTTTCTGTGTGCAGTTTTGACGTCTCCATACAGTTCTCTCTCCTATCTGAGTGGTGGGGGTGGGTTAGGGCTGTTTGGCGCAACGGCTAACGCCTGTCACCAATTCAATGAAGGTTGGCTGTCCTGGGTTCAGCTCTCGTCTCGGGCACGCTGCATTTCTTCTGCATGTGGCATCTGTTTACAGGGCTGGCTGCCTTGCCGTGATACAGTCTTAGTTGCTGGCTCGGCGTAAAACCCCAATTCACTTCACCCTATCTTCGGTGTTAACGTGGCCTTCACGGGCGCGACAGAGCACGTATCTTTTAAGTTGACACTTTCCTCAGTAAACAATAAAACACGTTTATATTCTGCTCTTTAATGCTGGCACATTTCCCTTATTAGACAATGCCTCTTATTTATGTTTCCGTCTCTTTATGCTGACACACTTCCTTCAGTAGACAATACGTCGTCTTCATGTTCCACCTGGGTACATACATCTCTTTCCTTCATCTTTTCCCTCATCCCACCTCAACTCTGTGTCCGTCTTCCTGTCCATCTTATTTTCTCTCCGTCTTCTTGCCTGTTTCTCTGGTGGTCAAGAAGTGCGTGCAAAGCGATCAGGTCCAGTGGAAAGACAGCGAGGATGCGCGAGTCAAAAGACAAATCTTTCTATACGAGGGTAACTGAATAAACAAAGTTATGCTCTTCTTACATCTTGCCCTCGATCTAAGGACAGGAACCTGAAACACTACAAATTCACAAAAGAGAGAAAATTAGAAAATATTAATTTGTTATTATGAAAATTAGACTGTATGAGAGAAAGTGAGAGCTGGGAGAGAGAAAGTCGCAGTCAGCGCGCGCGCGCACACACACACACACACACACACACACACACACACACACACACACACACACACATTCATTTACCTTAATCAGAATTGAAGAATGTTGTCGCTAGATGTGTAAACACGACTGACATCATGTATGCTTCATGACTATTTACCCTGTTACAGATATCTTGTATTATTAAGTTTTCTTGTTTTCAAAGCTAGAAAATGCAGCGAAAGAATTTATCCCCTTGACAGCAGCAGTAGTATTTGTCTTCCACCTTCACGAAGGCATAGTAATTTAGGATCTTCTAGGAGAGAGAAAGAGTTTGTCTGCGCGCCTATGTAGGTGAGAAGGTGCATATGTATCTAAGTATGTATGTGAACATGGATGGCTTTTTGTGTTCTTGTGATCTGACATCACTCGTGTGTGTTCGCGTGTACATATGTATGCGTGTGTGGTGTTTATCTGTGTGCACCCGTGTCTGTGTTTCTTGTGTGGATGCGTGTTCATGAAGGTGCATTTGATGTCGACCCTAAAAGCGTGTGTGTGCTCCTGCGCCTGTATGGATGTGGGTCAAGCACTTTGAGTTCATCTGGTGGTTGGGACAGGCGCTGTATGAACGCACTGTATTATTATTATTATTTTTACTACTACTACTACTTCAGCTACCCCTAGAATGCGCCGCACCGTGACACAGCCATAGTTGTTGGCACTGAATAAAACTCAACCATGAAGTGCTCCCCGCCAGGGTCATGGACGAAGCCCACGAGATGTCGACGCCAGCAGTGCACGAACGGTTGCTGCTACGTCACGGAACGTGCGGCCTGTCATTAAAGAGTCGTCGCCGCCTGCAGCTACAAGCCACATCATTCCGCTCATCGACGACTGGCGACGGGTCACGCGACCACCCACGGCGTTTCTTGCGGGTCGTCGGGTGTTGAGCCAAGAGGGGAATTCGTAGTATTTTCTCTCTTTTGCTGTAGAATGCATGTTATAAGTATACAGCTGACTATACAGTTAATTATACAGTTAATTATACGATAACTATCTTGTTTGTTCTATCATTTTAGAAGGCGTTTTAACGACTGTAAAATTCATTATATTATTAGAAATCGCTGTGTTTTTGTTTATTTGGTTTTGGTTTTGGTTTTCGTTTATTGTTTTTGTTTTGTTTTGTTTTTTGGGGTTGTTGTTGTTGTTTTTTTGTTTTTGTTTTGTTTTGTTTTGTTTTTTTGCTCATGGACTCTTTTAAGTCCAGCTTCACTTTATGACAAAGATTATTCATCTAACTTTAGCCTAAGCTAATTAATGTAGTGACTGTAACAGTTAAACAGTTGATGCAAACTATCAGCACACCGTTTTCACAAGCTATAGTTTATCAGGTATTGCATAATGCACTTGGTAATAAGTATTTTCTTCCATTTTATTTCTTGTTTATGTTTTGATCTATGCTAGCCTTCCCCACACTTAACGTAACAGTTAACAATGGCTTCAATTATTTTCGTTAATGAAAATATTCATAGGGATGCATAAATGTCTGTTCAATTTCATGTACTTTGTTCAATTTGCTGCCATTACATAATATATTGACATCCATCTGATGCGTACGACGACTCTTCGTTGACATGAGTACAGCGCGGCGTCTGCTACACAAAATAATGGCGATGAGGGTGTTTGTTTCTTCGAGCGTTTACATAGAGTAAACACCAACGCCAAACACGGGAAGTTTTAGATGTCTGTTTGGAATGTCATTAATATTTAATGACCAGCAGCGAGCCGTTATTTAAAGTGGATCGTTCTGTGAAACGAACCGTGTCTTTTACGATATACTATACTTTCTGGAAACAGGTCTCAGATGCCCAGACTACCACTTGTTCTCTCATGGACCTAATTCACGCAACCGCCATCTTGTCGACCGTTTTTGTCGCGTGCAATGCACGTGCCAAACATGGGCCACCTTCATCCTCTCTGTCCCCCTCCCATCCATCCACTTCACCGTCCTGTTAATTCTGCTTGCAAACGGGTGTTAGATCACGTGACCATGTGTGTCGCACGTGCATCGTGTGAGATTTACGCTTCGTGCTAAAGAGAGCTGATGTCAAAAATCAGTTTCTTCGCGTGATCATCGGGAGAATTTTTTTTTTAAACTTGCGACTTTCGGTGTCCCTTAGATACAGTGATATTTTTCTAAAGGTGTAGAAGACAAGCAGAAACTGTCGGATTGTGCAATCGTCTATTGTTTACTTTTTTTTTTCGCTTGTAGACAGCACGATCAACGACACAGACCTCTGGAGTTTTTTTCCCCTTGCAGGTATATTTTGTTCCTATTCCAAAATCAAAGTTTTACGAATTAATTTTGTATTTAAGCATGCTGTGTTGGCGATCTTACACGTAGACTGTTCGCTAATTATACTTTCAACGGAGATAAACTTTCAGTTCCTGGTGTTTGCACTTTTATTTATTGAGCAGGGGGGCGAAAATTGCTGTCCTGGGACCAAAGGAAGAAGCTTTTAGGGGTGATGCGATAGACGTGAAAAAGGGGACAGCCCTTTACAGGATCCCATGACTTTTAGCCAAACTCGAATTCAGGGTCGGTTGCATGAATGCACTAGTCGGGTGTCATGTAGACGTGTGTGCGTGTGTGGGTGGGTAGGGGGTCTGAATAGAAGAGTTGCTGCTCTCTTACCTTTTTCGACAAAATTAAAAGTTTGATTGTCTATAGATCATTATCCCGTTTACAAAATACTAAACTCATCAGTACGCAGTGTGGAGGAGGCCATAATTCGCGTGCGTACTTTAATTAATCGGTGGTACTCTGCATTTGCATGAACTCGATTTACTTCGCATGCACACTGTTTCCAATCCCCCCCCCCCCAAAAAAAAATGTCAATCATTACAGTAGGATTAATGAAAGGTTAGTCATGCGCGGAAAGTCTCTCAAGAAATTACTTCAGAGTACATTATGCTGTTATATGCTTTATACCGTCCCCTACAGCCGGAATTTTCGTGTCACTAAAATGCCAGACAGAACGTACTAAATTATTTTGAAAATCCTTAACGACTTATCACGTGAAGGTTGTTGTTGTTGTTGTTGTTGTTGTTGTTGTTGACTTTGAAAGGGAACGTACTTCCACCTCTCGGTGATTTCGCACTGTGGGGGATGGGATCTTTGGGAAATGTGTGTGTTGGGGAGGGGCGTGAGGGTATGGGGGAATGGGGAGGTGTGGGGGAAAGGTTGCTGTTTTTGTGGTGCCAGATGTATTATTTACTTTTTGCATGTGCACCCTGTTTTTGTTTGTGTTTGGGTTTTTCCAAGTCTGCATGGGTGATGTACTGTCTTTGTGTCCTCTTTATCCGTTGTTGATCTGCCAAGTTTGCATGGGTGGTTACAGTGCTGCTACCCTCTTTTCCTGCTGCTGCTGCTGCTGCTGCTGCTGCTGCTGCTGCCGCTTGCTACCAGTGTTTAGGGGTCCTATCACGTCCACCGTGGTGGTGTGATCATTGGTTTATTGAATTCCATGTGTTGATCTACTTTAATTTTTTATTTTTAAAATTTTTTTTTAAGCTTTTTTTTTGTTTGTTTTATCCATGTAGATGGCTATGTTATCCTGTTTACCCCTATGCCTATGTTATATTAGACTAGAGTTTGGGTGGCTTCATACTATTGCTACTACTAGTGACAGTATACTATTCCATAGTTCTTTAGGTGGGTTGAGGCAGTTTCTGAGGTTTAGCCCCAGTCTATATTTATCTAGGAAATGTTTTAGTTCTTCTCTCTCTGGTTTATTTTCGTTGCATTCCAATATTACGTGCGGGGTGCTAAGTCTATCCCCACAGGCACATGAAGGGGGGTCTTTATATCTTTTAGGTATTCTCCTTTTAGTTTGGTCACGTGAAGGGGATATGGTCCGATCATACAAATGAAAATACTTGTACATAATACTTAAAGAAAACTACAAACACTAGCAGAACAGAAACCTTTCTTCTTATTTTTTTTAAGTAATGTGTGCCAGATTGACGATCAGGTAAGAGTCTTCGACGCGTTTACCTGTAAGTGAAGGCAACATCTGGACTGGGCAGATCTTGAAGTTTCCATCAAATGTATGTCTGGGTTTTTACAAAGAACCTGACCAGGCATCGTGTGATTGGGGGGGGGGGGCGGGGATAAATAAATCAGTCATCAATTCAGCAGTAGTCTATTCTTGAGCTGACCATCGAGAACAAACAAACAAAAACAATCTGGTTCGCAAGGCCGTGACTAGACAGTGCCCCGAACGCGGCTACAAAGGGAAGGAAGAGCGGTTAGGCGATCCACTTTGACAGGAACGTTGGCAGAGAGACGCTAAATAATGTAACGCGCCTAATGGGGCGAAGGTGTGGAACTTCCAAGATCCCGCTAAAAGCCAGTGGAGCCAACCCAGAGCAAAGGTGCTTTATGGTTGTCGGTAAACTTTGACAGCTAAGGAGACAGTATAGCGAGCTCATAATTAGGACCTGACTGATTCGCTGACAATTGGCTTCAGTCCCTAACCACGTTCTTTGAATAGCTTTGAATGTTTAGGGAGCTACGGTTTTAAAATTAGTCATGCAAAGCGCCGTTTAATGTCGACAAAGTGCCGCCATGTTTGAGGACGTGTAGGCTCATCTACTGAAACTAACTGAAGCCACGCGTTTGAACGCTCTTATACCTGTTTAAGTGAAACGAACATCTTCAATATTAGTGGCAGTAATGTGTTCTATAGATAAAGTTGAGTACTGTTCAAATATAAAACAACAAACAAACAAAAAACATCTCATCTTTTGCCTACAATAGTGTTCATTGTAATTTGTCAAGACAGGCGTTTGGCAACCGGCAAATTAACCGACCGAAACTGGAGGTAAGAATTCTTAACCCCCACTCCCCCCACCCCCCCAAAAAAAGACCTGGTCGTGACCTAAAAACCAAGTAGAAGCTACTTGTTCTACTTGCATTTTTAGTGCATGCTGTAAAAAAAGCGCGTAAGCAGTAGTTATTTGTTGTAGTTTTAAAGAGAACAGTGTTTGAATTTTAGAGATAACTTATTTTCCTATACACCCTGGTGATCTGGGTATATTCTTTGAATAATAATTATAATAACTACAACAACAGCGACACAGAAGACAAGAATCGCTGCAGTAGACCTCGCTACCTGTAGCAAGGTTCACCCCCCACCCTTTTTATTTTCAAATTTTCAAACTAATCATCACACCCCCTCCACGCCCACTTTACACCCACTCAAACCATCTTTGGCATCGCTGTTTCCCCTCAGGCCGTCGTCTGACAGGCACGCACGCCCTGCACGTGCAAGCTGGCACTCTCGCGCACACCTTCCCCAGCACGTGCTCACGCGCCCCCTAGCTTGCCCTTTGCCACCTGCCGGCGACATCCTCATCTCAGGCGATGGCTTACCTCCTCTTCCCCCCCCTCCTCTCCCCACCTTGCCTAGCTGCCGTTTGTCTCGCCTCGACCGTTCTTCTACGTCACAGCGCGTGCTGGCGCACACCCAGGGGATTGGGCGCGAGCCGGTCACGTGCGGCTTATATTTGCATACTAGTTTGTCGCCCGCTCATATTTTGATAATAAGGTGAGAAAACATGAGGAGGGACCTGTCGCTGCTTGTGGCCACGTGCGACACGGAAGCGGCCGCGCGAACGTCTTGGGAGACTCCTGCAGGCAGAAAAGTAAAGACGGCTTCGCACGCGCGGCGCGGCACCTCTGTCTCGCCGGCCGCCACACTTTATTTTTTTGGCAGCTTTGCGGAGCTATGAATGATGAACTTTCATCTTCCATTTATGTCTTCTTCTATGCCATCGCACCCAAGGGAAATGCGTTGAAGTTTTTTTTTCTCTCTTTCTTTTACTGCAGGCCGCACGAGATGATTCGCGAACGACTGTCTTTCTCATAATCCTTACGGTCTAAGGCTTTTTTTTTTTGTTGTTCCAAACCCCGATTGTTCTGTTTTATATAAAGATTTATAACTGTTATTATAGAACTCTGAGAATTATGTCTAAAATGTTTTAACAGTTTTATTGTTGTATCTATGCTGTGGGTCTATTGAATCTCACTTCTTATTCCTGCCGCTTTTCTTATTCAAACTATTTTTTCCCCCTCATCGTGTCTAAAGTCTTGTAATAGCTATTTTCTGTATTTAAATTGCTGGTTCCATTGTGTCGGACGGCTTAAAATTACAGTTCTCTCTCTCATTTTTATATACTTTGCTTTGTTTTTGTTTTGCTTTAATTGTGCCCAAACGTTTGTGCCATTAGTGTACATAGGCCTGTGACCGCCGATTTCACAGGGCAGAAAAACAAGAAACAAAGAGCGGGTGTAAAGACGGTTGGCCTGTAGAGGGCGCGGGTTGCGCCGTAAAAGTGATGTCACACATTGGGGCTGGGGTCTGAAGGAGCAAACGTCACAAGCGAAGGCAGTAACTCGCTCCCGATAAATGCTGTCGCGGTCCCCAGGGTAAGGGGAGGTAACACCTTACGACAGAATTGAAGAAAATGGGCCGAGTTGTCTTTCTAATGGTTTAGAAAGATTAACTCCCTCGCTGGAGCACTATTCACAAGCGGAGAGTTGGGGACTGGGGGAGAGTATGGATGGAAGAGGGGCGGGGTTACATCTGTCGCCGCGGTGTCGTGTGCAGGGAAGAGGGTGGTGGGGGCGGTGGGGACGGGAGGCTGGGCTTTTGACTTGGAGGACAGTATCGAGACCGTCTGACATCTCATTTCTGTGTCGAATAGTTAATACGAGTCACACAGGAAACGTTAACAACCATTGACCGAAAAAGAGGGGGGGGGGAATTCACGTACAAATTCTTCCTGTTCAACTTTACATAGGAATTACCTACGACTGCAGGCAAGTGAGGCAACGATAGCAAACTGACAAGAAGAAAACGTCGACGAACGACAGCAGTAGCTGTTCCTGACTTGACTAAGAGATTCTTTGATCAGCGCCAGCAGACTTTGAAGTCTGTTGAAGAAACTAACAAAACTCAGGTGCGAGCAGACGACAATAACGGTGACGATAGTTACTCCGCGGACCGCAACAGCAAACCGCCCCCTTTCCTTCCACTCCTGCTACAGCCTATTGTAAGCGGGTTCAATGAGAGACAACGAGCGTCTAAACAAACACCATCCCATCTATCTGAATTCCGTCAGTCACGATGTGTCCCTTTCCGTTTTCTTGTTGTGCGTCGACTTAATTGCCCTGTTCCGCGGTGGGAAGTTCATTTACCCTGTTCCGTGGTCAAGTTTATTTATCCCCTTGCAAGAACAGGGTAGGAAAGCTTTAAACAAACCTCGCTTGCGTTGTTGTTGGTGGTGATTTCGCTGACGACAGAGTCAGAGAAAGAGAAAGAGCAGCTCGGTGACGAGGCAAACGCTAGAGACATCACACATGTGGCAGAATCTACCGACATGACGATTTGTCTCAACCGCCCCTCTGGTTCCAGGACGGTCCGGTGGTGCAACGGTTATAGCGCCAGTCACCAAGACCGTGAAGGTTGGCTGTCCTAGGTTCAGCTCTCGTTCTTTCTCTCCATGAGGCATCTGTTTACAGGGCTGGCTGCTTTGCCGTGATATAGCCTTAGTAAGCTTAGTTGCTGGCTTGGCGTAAAACATTAATTCCCCCTCCCCCTCCCCATCTGGTTTCAGTCGTCGATAAAGTAGCTATGTTAATGGTAGCACATCCCATAAGAACAGACCTAGTCCAGAAACTCGTGCAGTGAGGTTTTTTTTTTTTACTCGATTTTAGACTGAGATTGATTATATTATTTTTATCTTGAAAAAATTTACTAGATTCGACTGCTCAAGACCGAACGACATAGAGCTGGTACCCGTCCAGTATAATCATAATTGAATTTGTAAAGCAGATTTCCAAATGTGAACGTGATCACGAAACTACAAAACCGACAGTTAGGCCTTCAGCGGAGAATCAAGCACCAGCAAACGGATGACACCATGGGAAACATGAGTGAAAGGAATGGTCGACGATGAGGGATACACGAGTGAGGGAAGGCGACCGCTGGATTACGAAAGGTGGGGGTTAAAGGTCGGACTTTAAAGCTCCCAATGGATTCGACTTGAGACCGATTCAGAGTCCTGGCCACCTACACAGTGGGCTATAAGCCTGTATAACAGATGGACCACAAACTGAAATAGATTGAAGGAGCGGGCGGTTTCGAAGATAAGTGAAGATGGAAAGAAGCAATGAAATTAATCTCACTTCTCCACTGGGAGCAAACATTGCGCAAAGCGTCCGCCGCAGTCCTCTTGGTATGGGAAACAATAGAACACAGCGTTTGCATGAACAGCTGATCTTCCCGTCGCCGCTGAACCGTATCAGGAGAACGTATGCCGCAGAGATCAAAAGTGCATGTAAGAAGCAGCAAAGAAAGAACCAGCCAACGGTCTCCCAGCAGGCACCGATTTAGAAAAAAACAAAACATTGTAAGATACTGTAGTTAGATACAATGGAGGCAGGCGTAAATCAAGATCCCCTCTCTCTCTCTCTTGCATAATGTTCACTGCTATGGCTACAGAAAGTTTGATAAGTCTGAATTAGAGTATTGAGGGGAGATAACGCAACAATTACCCCAGGGGTCTGGATGTACCTCTGTTTCACAACTACTGCTTCCAGATTGGCGAAACACCTCTTCCTATCCCCCATATTGCGTGCATTAAAGCGACTATGCCCCATCCCATCCGCACCCCCACCCCACCTCCATCGTGGTTTATGGGCGCGCTGAGCCTTCGCAATGTGGGCGATAAAAAAAGCGCGGCGCGGTCTGTACCCCACTCCTAGCATGTATCCACTGGATGCCACCTTCTTGCCAGATGATTCGATAATCCACAACATGGCCTCCATGCGGGCACAGCCACCTTGTCGTCCCGCAAGAGTAGCTTCCCATGACGCCAGGGCTATCACCCATAACGGCCAGAAGCAGATGTCGCCGCACAATCTCTCTCACTCTCACTCACTCACTCACTCTCTCTCACCCACTCTCTCTCTCTCTCTCTCTGAGCAGATTTTAAATCAACCCCCAGAGAATTTAGTCGAACAGATTTTGTCCTTGTGCCCCTTTTGGCTCCATCTGAGCGGTTTTCGTGGTTAGATTTCAAAAATCCATACATTATTCTCCCTATTGTGCCCGTACAAAGTGGCAGCAAATCAGAGTCAACAGCACAAAAAGGAAACTAACAGTTAAGCAAACGAATATGGCATGGTCGACAACTCGTCATCATTGTCCTCTGCCTGCACCAGAACCCATCGACATAAGTTCCCTTATTTGTTAAGATAATTAAAAAAAACGTAGCGGGAAGTGCAATGAACCATTCAAAGTGAATCTGGACTTCAACTGTCCACCGCGGATCCAGACTTTACATGTGACAACGATGAACACACAGGCGAAGCACAGGTTGTAGCTGTCGCATGCGGGTTTCATAAAACCGTATCAGCGACGGGAATTTTTTTTGTCGGCGCTTAATTTAATTTTGCATATTTGTTTGCTGACACCCTGCCCCTCGCCCCGACCACTGCCTCCCCTACAAATATCTTCTTCGAGTTGAAAAAAAAAACCCACATGAATTCTCAGTACAACTCTTGACCAACAAGAGACAGACTTTTTTTTTTAAAACGGGTCTTGAAGCCATGCGTTTGATATGTCAGTCATTCGTATCAGCAAGAGAAGGTCTTAACGATCGAGTAATCGACTGTTGGGTCTCTATGTTTTGCCTGCATTTTTGTCGTTTTTTTCTTTCTTTGTTTTTTCTTTCTTTTTCTTTCGTGCTTAATTTCTACCTTTCTTCCTTTTTTTGTTTTTGTTTTGTTTGTTTGTTTTTGTTGTTGTTATTGTTGTTGTTGTTGTGTGTGTGTGTGTGTGTGTGTGTGTGTGTGTGTGTGTGTGTGTGTGCGCGCGCGCGTGCGTCTTACGATTTACCTCGGTGATAAGAACCCACTTCCTCCACCACGAACGCTGACGGACAAAACAATAAGCTGAGAGAATCAGCATCTTTCATAAGTCGGCCCATTAAGGCCCCCTTCGTAACAGATGGGCACCTCACAGAGGTAGAGTGTGGGAGACTAACATCAAGGACAAGAGGGAGGCAAAGTGGGGAAAATAAGAGGGATGATAAGAGTGTTTGGATTTATCGCAAAGCTGGTTCCTGATGACAAACCGCTGACGCAGATGACTGAGTGATTCGGGGGAGGAGGGTGGGGGGATAATCGCCTGTTGTTCAGACATTTAAGAATATACGAAAGTAAGAGAAAATCACGCAGAGGCATCAATGCGGGTTTGGGTTTTTCTTGCGGGGGGTGGGGGGTGGGAAAGGGGTAGAGGTGCTTTTATGCATTACGACTTTTTCCCATATGTCCTTGTACAAGAGAAATATGACTGGCGACAGCAGATCAGATCCTGGTGCCGTTTGCTTCTGTTAACGGCCGGCAATGCGGGCACCGCGGTATCGTTCTTTCCTCCTGTCCCTGCAGTCTGCTGTGACAAGCAGACATTCTGGCCTTCATTTAACCAGCGAGTTGAGCACAGACAAAGCAGAAGCTTCCGATTTAACAAAAATGGAAGAAGAAACACATTTTGTTCGAGCAGTTTTGGGGGCATGAATGGCGGTCTCAAACTTGCTGCGGGAGGGCCAGTTGCAAGAGCGAGTGGGCTGATGTCAAGACCTGGAGTTTCGTTTAAAGACCTACCCGACTGATCCGGGTTATAAACAGATTCTGCAAGGTAGAGATAATATCAATACATTCTGGAAATTTCAGCGTCTTGAAAACAGCGGTTTATTTATTATCTCATTTCAAAGTGGGCGATTTGCGCCTATAGTCTGCAAGTCCTGGAAAATCTCGATCCCTCACGTGAAAAACGTTAGAGCAAGTCTCAGTCCACGATAAGTATGTAAACGATGACCAGAGCGATGTATCAAATTGCTTTATTTTGTTTCAGCAGCGAAGAACAACATTAAAGTTTGCGTAGTCTTGAAGTACATGTTTGAGCTTAAGAAATGAAATGGTTCAGGCACCCCAATACCAGAGAAAGATGTCGAGGTAGCAGACAGAGAACGAGTTTTAGTTTACGTTGTTATGGCTAGCATGGGTCGATGTTTGTTAAATTTTGCAAACTGCAAATGACCATTAAGCTAAAAAAAAATAAAATAAAGACAAGCTTTCTTTGAGCAACATCTACTAAAATAATGAAAAAAGGAAACAAAGCATGAAAAGATTCAGAGATTTACATTTTCAGAAACTCTATACAGGTAATCATGATCGATGATTTACTGTATGCATTTCACCATAAAAATTGGAAGATAACTGCGCGACCGTTCCCAGCTATTTATTTACCACTGTGAAGAACTACAATCTGATGACCTGTGTAATGTAGCAGCGCTTGAAAGTAAACATCGTATTCTTCGTACAGTTTCTGAGGAGAATGTAGCAATGAAGCTGTAAAATTTAGATCAGTAGCAAATTTGTCCCAGTAACCCCTGTCCGTGCTTAGGCAGATGAATAGTACTTTCACGTTGAGTTCAAGGGAGAAAAAGCAATTATTCTAGTAATATTTTGACCAGACTGTAAGTACTGCATGCACTATAGTGCTTTAAGTGGACTACAGAAGGAAAAACAACTTCCAGTAATATTTTGCCTAAGCTAAGTACTGCGTGAAATTAATAATAATTCTTTCTACATATTATTATATTTTTGGTAACTTAAACACAAGGATTTATATAGACTGAAAAAATCAAGTAAAATACAGCCCAAAAGCAACATATAGATATGTATAATGTATTGTTGCTCACACAGGGAATCGTCTACTATTATCAGTGTACGTATCTGTATGTTTGCACTTTCACTTCGTCGCTGTGTCAGAAATGAAAGGAGGCACTGCAACTATTGCAGCTGTATCAGTGGTGACAGCTGTATCAGTAGTGACAGCTATATCAGTTACAACGTATGTACAGTGCAGACAGAATGAGGCAAAAAACAAAAAACAAAGATGAAAGATGAAAATTAAAAGTTTTACCAGTGTTTTTTTTTTAACCGAACTCAGATTGAACAGCCTTTTGTTTCTTAATGGTCCTTACCTGTTGGATACTGCGTACTCAATGCATTTTGTCCCATCTGTGTTCAGTGTGTTTCACGAAGATAGCTGTCTTTCTCAGCACCCTAACTATTTTAGGCATTAATGTTTAATTTCCCTCGTCTGTCTCATGATCACTAGCAGTATCCAGCTTTTGAAAGCACAATAGTGCATATTACCCTTCTGATTTATTGACTAAAGTAAAAATGTCTGGCCTCCTACATTTACTACTGTTGAAGACCATTCCTGCAGTTGAAAAAACTAAATCTACATCACTGTGGCCAGCAAATTTGGACGTGGTCGAGTGTATATCACAGACATTTTCTATGGTGCTGTACGGCTCACATATCTGAATGCATTTTCTGGATGGTGTATAGATTCCTATGAAAAACAACGCCGCATTGAGCTTGTATTATTAATACTGCATGTTTTGGGCAGACCACTTTCCAAACCTATTCCTTCCATTTTCCCCCCACTTGCACGAAAACCTTTCATTTCATTTCTTTTAACTTTACCCATCCACTGCTTTCCTCCCATCTTTTAATCATAGCCACGACATTCAAGCATTGGTATGTAAGCACTGGATTTACAGCTTTACACATTTACATGACATATTTTGAAATTCTGCAGTTTTTATTTCTCTTCTGAGATGCTGGTATGGTAGAGATGGTCGGATTTGTAATTGTCCCCGTTTTGAGAGATTTTGAGAGCACGGTACTACAAACACTGAACGTTTTCGAATGAAACACTCATATTTGTTAGACAAGTAAATGCATTATTCTGTACATTAGGCACGGGTCCTTCAAAAGACGCTGTCAGCAACACCTCAAAAAGTCTTTTATTTTGTATAGTGTATATTATACAATATCAGCGAAGAGCAATACACGACAGATGACTACGTACACAGACGTAAATATTATTATGCGGGCACAATAAAGTCAGCGCTACACATACCAACGAAGATGACCCGCTGTCTTTTCGAAGTTCGATCGCTTTCCTTCATTCTTTCCTGCCCATTGAGGTATGACCCAGACCCAAGTGGAGATTTGAACAGATAAGGAAAACCGTCTTTGTTTAATTTTTCGAGATTCGCGATGCGATTCTTCTTGCGATTTCATGTTTGAGGCATTAAGAAATGATACGAGAGGAGTCTTTTGAGCCTGATATGTGTCACCACTCGGGTAGGTCTCTAAAATCCCGTTTGTTGATCTGTTTTACATCGTTTAATGTCACATCTACTGAGGCTTAATTTAGCAGATTGCCGCGATACTGATCTGCTTTATGGAGCACAGTGTCACGTTTACTGACCTGTAATGCGTCTATTATGCGTACACATTTACCAATCCGTGAGGTGTCAGTGTCAGTGAGTCTTTGTAAGCCGCCGATGACAAAATAACCCTAATTATTTTCATAACAATTTTCACACCTTGTCCCCCTTTTCTGCTTGTTGCTACTTCCCTGCTCGTCTTCCTTTAGCAAAATCACGATACTCTCAATCCTTGTTACTTGCTTTCTCTTTGCGTTTTCTGTATTTGTCTTTATTCATCATTGGTACTGTTGTTTATTCTTCCGTCGTTCACATGTTGTTTATTCTTCCGTTCCTCGTATGTTGCCCACGTCTTGTTCTTGTTCTTAAAGGGATTCTCAAGGCAAAATAAAACTGTTTAGAATCTTACAAAGAGTACTATCTTTTTGAATCTCATATTAGAGACAATTTATCATTTTAAACATTAGATTGCTTGATAACTGTTACAGAGCAAAGTAATAACTCACATGCTTCTAATTAAAGACTATTGTAGTAGGGAATATATCTTGTAAAATCCAAGCTACAACTGGAAATCCAACACATTACTTCACATTAGTCTAAAACTAAAAACAATATAAATAGTATGACAAAAATGTATGTGAAAAAAGAGTTTTCACCTTGACAAAAATTTTCCAGTCATGCCTTCATGGGAGGTAGTACATTTCTGGATCCCATCTTTGTTCTTCAATTTCTGAATTTAAAAGAAAAACATTACTTGTCCTTCTCTGTTTGCTGTGATCAGAGGTCACACATACACCAGAAAGGTCTGTGATAAATGTGAAGAACCCATGTATTAATAAACTTAACTTGCAAATATAAATTTTAACAATACAATAATTGCAAAGCAAATATCACATACAGTACTAGCAGTCATTACTCCTGCTCAAAACTTCTGCTGCTACAGAGCGCACCGTAACATTCATACTGTGTGTGTATATATATATATATAGAATTAATATTATGACGTGCATAGGACGTACTACATGTACTAGTAAAACTATTACATTAGGAAATAAATAGCTCTCCAAATGCAAATATTTTTATTCTTTAAAACCACTTAGAAACAAAATCAACAACAACATCGAGTGCAGTGTGTTAGTGTACGTTAATGTGTTGTAGTCCTACCTTTGTCTTTCTGCTGCTGGACTCTCTTTGTTTTTCGGTCCAAAGATTTCGATGTCCAGTCGATCCCAGTGTCAACTGATACGAAAGGTTAGAACTGAAAAAATTATTCATAGACTTTTTTTTTTTTTGAGACACCACCCATTGGTTGTGTTGAAATGTTAGCAACCGAGACTTCGTGTCACATGCATACGTCACGCGCAAGTTCGTCTGCTTAACCGTCTCGGGAAATATCGCGGTTACTCGGCGGAAGGATACAACAAGTCAATTTCACTGGAATTTTTCGATTTTTATAAACATCGGCAACCCAGGCAGTGCTAATAAACTTTAATAAACTCAAGAAAGAATCGTTTATTTCTCCTGTATTGCTCTCGTGCGCTGCAATCGTAAATTAAATATAATTTGCAAACGTTTTGGACCGTCGCCACAGCCTTATCACTGGTTTACAGCCTTGAGAATCCCTTTAAGCGATAAGAGCATGCTCCTTCTGAGTGTGAGTATGCGTTGTACAATTTTGCGGTTATTATTATTATTATTACCAATCATATTAGGCTTTTCATGTTAAATTTTTGACAGACTATCACACGTACTACTAATAATAATAGCAGCACGCGAATCGTTCGTGAATGACGTCAATTTAATGGTCTAAATGCGTATGAATGATGTCACAAAGACTGACGTTGAGCCTTGAGGGAGCGGAGCGTTAGACCGTTAGAGAAAATGGGGGAAGATGAAGGTTTTTGTTAAATAGAAAAGAAAAAAAACTATTTCTGTAATATAGCGTCACCGAGTCGGCGCCATCAATACCCGAAAGTAAGTATCCACTGAGAGGGAGTGAAGACTGTGACATATTCGTGAAATAGAGAAAGTTATTCCCTCAGGATATACCATTGATGTGATAGCGTCGCCGAGCCAGTGCAACCAGCCCAGTGAGAAGTATCGTACACACTGAGAGAGGGGTAACACTTTGTCGTATATTTGTTGAAAAGTTTTAGTTCGTTGGATATTATTTGCGTAACGTGAGTGATCCTTCCTTATTTCTTTACCTGCAAATCTGCACTGAAAACGCACCTCTTCCTTGAGCATTACTCCTACCACAGTCCACACAATGCTAGTCCTTCTTAACCCCGCCCCCTTCCCTCTTGCTACTTTACCCATCTTTCTCGGCAGAATCACTATATTTCTCTGTTCCTGTTACTTGATGCCTTTTGTTTTCTGTTTCGTCAGTACTGTCGTTTTCTTTCGTCCCCTTTGTTCTGTATCTACTTAGTCCACGTCTCTTCCTCGTTTTAAGCGCTAAGAGCATGCTCTCTATGAGTGTGAATATGCGCTATAAAAATCTTCACTATTATTATTATTATATCTTCGGACAGAGCCAGACAGAACATTTTATAGAGATAATAATGTAGTGAAGGAAAGAGAGACAATTACTGTGGTGCCACGAAAATTCGGTGCCAAGAGTATCATTACCAGAGATGATGATGATGATGATGATGATGATGATGATGTCCACTTATAATCCGCAAGTATCCATTCAGAAGAATGCTCATCGCGCAGCAAAAACAGAAGAGAAGAAAATATAAAACGACAAGAAAGTTTAAAAAAAAATAATAATAATGGATGGATCTAAGAGTTTGTGAGCGAGAGGGATTGTTTTAATGAAAGTGTTGATTACCCTTGGTATTTGATTTGATTCCCCTGGAATTTGATTCGTTAAAGCGCTTAGCTATTTATTTGTTGATGGAAAAATAGTTGCAAACCCACGGGTAGGTCGCTTGTTTTGTCGCAAGTCTGAGTGTTGAGGTTGTAACAGTCACGCATATTGAACTATTTTATGCAGCTGTGTCATGATTATTTAACCATTTTCAGCAACATAGTACATGGTTCTGTGTTATGTAGCCACAATGTCCCGCGTTATTGAACTATTTTACGTAGAGCAATAGTAATAGCAAACCACGGCTTGCGTATGCAAGCTTCTGCAGGCGCTAGACGACGGCTTACATGGATTTACTAAACTGTTAAATTATTTCATTAAATGTTTCGCTCGTAGAAGCTGACCTTGTACGATACAATGTTTTAATTATCACACTATGCCTTTTGGGTAGCGCAAATGTCAAGTAATACATTGTTTTGTATCAAATACTTTCACATCATGCGTGATGTAAAAACCTATTCAACGATTATTGTTTAATAATATAATAAAATAATAATAAAATATATACCTTTTGTGATGCATTATATAATACATATTTTTATTTTAGTGCAGTTTTCGTATTAAGAACCATGTCCTGGTCACTGTATTACTTGATAACGTGTAACTACAAATTGGTCAGGGGACACGACATCCTTAATGGTAATAAATAATAGTTTCTTTGTCTCATAACTGTGTTGTAAATGTTAAAGTCAAGAGAATGGGGAAGGTGTCAACAGATCTGTCCGATTCCAGATATCGGCTACAACTGTAGCCAGCTGACGCCTGAGGCTGTCCTCTCCATTCGGTCCCTTGTCACAGCGTTCACTGCACAGGGTGTGTGCTTGTTAGTTAATTACTGCAGAAAAACACGATAATCTCGTTCGGGGTCGTTGCTCTTCTTCTTCTTCGCGCTTATCACCCTTTGGCACGTTTACAGTGCATAGATGGCACTGTCTGGCGCTCTGCGCGTGCTGTGACGTGCCAGCCGTGGACACCCGCACGTGCCACTCGCATGCATGCCGCGATTACCGGCGTACACACACCTGTTGCTGCAGGTAAATATTGCCCTCGCCACGTCGGCAGATGAGAAAAAAAAGTGTATATGTGTGTGAAAAGTTTTATCTGATACTTCCATAACTTTTGTGGTGAAGAACGACAGTAAGCATCGCATCGAGGGAACAAAGATTATCTCCTGGATCTGTCCACCTGCTGCTGACTAAGTATTTGCCATGGAACATGAATCTTCCGCGTTTCGGGGGCAATCACGGATCAAAAGGTCCGCGCCACCGTGTGGCTAAAGACTAAAGTTAAACAAAAAAGACCCACTGGAGTTAATTGTTCTCATACTGATTGTGTTTCGTTTGTGCGCGAGACCTCGTCCCCAACGACCCCCTTCTGTCACCTGAGAGAGCGCTATCAAATCTGTGAGGTCAAGTTTGTAGCTAAATATATGGAGACGCAGCATTAACAAAACCTCACCGACAATTGCTGCAGGCTTGGTGAGGAAAATGCATTTAATGCACTCGTACGACATTACGCATTTGACCAACTTCTATGCACGTTGGTGTTTGAAGACGATCTTGTAAAAAATATTTATTGATTTAAATTTTAGTTCATATATTGCCTGCATATGTACTTCGAAACACGAATGGCGAAATGCGGCTGTGTAGGTGTGTGAGAGAGAAACCACCAGAAAGCGGGAGCGACAAAGTGACAGATTTGATCAACTTCGCACGAGTATTCGGGTGGGTTACCCTTTCCTGGCCAAAAGACCCTCATTTATAAGATGGAGATAACGTTGCATCGAATTGTAAAATATTCAGATTAAAGTCCACTCAGCGACAGCACATTTAACGACACCGGGTTTCAATTCTAATTTTGTCCAAGAAAAAGATTTAATGAGTACTTAATTCTTTCTTCCCGTAACCTCTTTTTGAAGAGGGAAGGGTGGCCTTTGTCAAGAACGAAAGGAAGGAGGGCATAATGTGGTGGGGGAGGGGGTAAGACTGGTTTCTCCACAATCCCCCATCCTCTACCACAGGCATCGAGTTTTGCACCCGCCTTTCTGAAGCCGCTTAGCCTCGGGACGTCATCCACTGTGATGACACCTCTCGTCAGCTGCGACGACACCTCTCCAGCGCCTGGCGCAGCAGTCATCTGCCCATTGCTCACATCGCGTTCACTGCCCCTTGCAAACCTCATCATGCGAATCGCGATGCATCCCGCCTGGTGGGTGTCTGGAGCCAGAGATTTGTCACCTGCCCGCCAGCGGCAACCGGGAATCGATCCCTGGCCTCTCGCCGCCTCCGTCGTGGTTAAATGCGTCAAAGTTAATCAAGTTTCCAAGCTCCATCTCCATAGGCCAAGTCTAACCTGTTATAATTGGCAAAGGGATTTGTCTTTGGACAATAATTACAGATGCCCTCCCAGTTCACGCCGCTGGCTGCTCGGTGCTTGAGCGGGTCCACGCAAAAACCACCACTTCCATGAAGGTGGCGGAAGCGATCGTCACCTAGCAACAACCAATCTCGGCTGGTGAACCGCTCTTGCGGAAAACCATGCCATGACACTCTGGCGGTGTCGCGCCGTTATCGGTCAGCAAGATCGTCTCGCTTTCATCCCCCGCGTGCGTCTTCCCATCATGGCTGGGATTTGAACCCTGCAGTATAAAAAAAAAAAAAAGGAAAAGAAAAAAAGAAAAAGCACACGTGGAGGTGATGGACCCGGCGTGTAGCCCGCGCGCCGGAAATGAAGGCATCTGCCGCGAGCGCCAAATCCCTCACCTATCTCTAGCTCAACGCGGAAGGAGCCTGGCTTCGGATGCACACGTGTGCAAACACACCTTTGCATTCAACATGCTACACTCACACATTCAGAGAGAGAACTAAAAAGATTGCTTACGACCGGGAGCAGAGTAAACTCTTTTCAAGCTGCGATGACCATACCACTTTCTTGAGAACTTTCATCTGTTCAATAATTATTTTCTTACCCAAACGTAAACACCAACCCAAACTTATGAAGTATTATTATATAACCCTAAGTTACCTAACTTTACAAGTGAAAGAAACAAAAACCCTCCAGAAAATGTTCTCTAAAGAATAAAAATTGCTATAGATGTATCAGAACAGATATTCAAAACGACAAAGAAAGATTCAAACACACAACGCTTTCGCCACATTTCAAGTAGGCTAGGTTAATCATAACACAAGTGCATTTTGACTGGACATCATAAGATGACCTCGACTGTCATCAGCTGTTTGTAAACAAACTCGGGGTAAGCATTTTTCTTTATTACTGATTCTTTCCAACACAAGCATCAACATTTGCTACACAAAAGTTATGAAATACACTTTCATCAGCGCAGTTCAGAAATGACTGTTGCGAAGAAACAATAAACATGCTCACAGATCAATATGATGTTACTGGGAAAATATAAACCATGATGCTACTTGGGGACTATATTTGGAGAGATCTCTGTTACGTCCATATCTCCAGTCTCTTAGCATTGTCTCCAACAATCTCTCGACACCCCACCACTCTCACGCGCAATGCATCATCATTCACGCGCGCATCCAGAATATTAAAAAAATCACACATGCAGATGGATGATATTAAAGTTGTGAGTAAACCTGTAATTTTAACATGCACGACTATAAAGTCAGGTGATCGCCGAAAGCCTATTACGTCAGTCACCCCCTCCCCCCACACCAAAAAAAAAAAAAAAAGCCGACAAATGAAGGGCGTCCGCAATATGTCTGTTTTTGTTTTACCCAGTCCAGCCGCTCTCTCACACACAAACCACTCTCTCCTCTGTCTCGCTCGCACAAAATATTTTTCTCAAATTTGATATGAACAGCAGTGAAAGTGCACAGAAAAATGTCCCTTTCTTGTGGAGAGGTAACACACATCCTTTCATGTAAATAGCATGGTAATACAGTTCACTAAAATAATCTCCGCCTTCTCCAATGGAGCCAACTATGGTCGCCAAAGAAAAAAGATAAACCTTTCATAGAAAAAGAACGAGAGTCCCTCTGTCTCAAAAGTAAACATGAAGAAAAAGAACTCGCCAAGTTTAAAACTGAATGTGAAACGTATGTACGCCAAATGAAAATAGGAAGACCTTCCTTAAAAAAAAGAAACAAAATAAAGAAATCTGCAGGCAACGAGGTAACATCTTTAAAAAAGCAAATAAACAAACGGGGGCCTTGCAGACCTAAATTGCATTAATATGCCCAGAGACATCTATCACCAAGCCTAAAAATTTGTTTTTTAAAATCTTATCTCGTCAAAAAATAAAAAATGACTTCTGGTCATTTCTAAACACGTCACAGATATTTCGGGTATGCGTGCTGACAGAGATGACACCTGACAGCAGTCGACACATCGTTCAATGTGCGAGAGGATACAGTATTACGCGAGGGGAAGTTAACTTCAGCCACCATATATCTTATCCTTATACCAGAACAGTAGCATAAGAACCTGCTGATTCTTAAAAAACTCTTAAAGTCTAGTTAGGATTAAAACCGTGATTACTCTGTAAGCATTGCAAGGGAGACATAGAAGTATATAAGGACTTATTTTTGCATGCGTTGCGATGGGGATCCGGGTGCGGTAACCGAGGAAGGAGTGTATGAATTGTCTGGGGTTTTGACAGCCGAGTTTCCACCCGAACTAGCAAGGGCCACCCCATCGTAATCATCTTTATATTCTGATACAGGGCGTAGAGACCAGATGTCTGAGCACCAGACGGCAAGGAGGAAACGAGCGAACATAAAAATGGATGAACACGGTAGCACGTCTCTTAAGATCGACCCCGCAGGAGTCCGCAAGAGTGATGGGGATGATAAGGACTCTGACACATGCACACAAACAACCTCAATCAACAAAGCATACACAGTGTCACTTCTTTGTACGAGCCGCCATTTCCACAAACGGAACACAGAAGTTGCTAAAAAAAAAAAAAAAAAAATCTGCGAAGAGAACGAGGCATGTGGACCCTTTGATAATACCATCTGTTTTCATACGTTATCGCTTTCTAAATCATAAACAAACAAACAGGACTTCCTTAATACTGCTCCTTTAAATCCACTGGTTGATCTGACAACCAAGTGATGACTATTTGTGCAGTCAGCATCTACCGTAGGTCGACATTGACAGCTCGGGGGTGCTGCTCATTGTCGCAGGACCGCCTTGCTCTGCACCCCACGACACTGCGGACATGCACGTCATTTGCCACACACTAATCGTTCTGGCAAAGGAAGGCTTACGTAGGGGAACAACTGAGCTGGGAGACAACGTTACTGTTCCCCCAAAAGTTCCTCCTGCAGCACGAGAAGTGGTTTGGAGGTGGGGCGGGGGATTAAATAAAGCGAGGCTTGTAAGTTTCGAGCCTTCATGAGGCAAGCAGGCTTATACTTTCTTAATGCATACAAATACATGGCTGAATTAGAAAATAAAAACTATACATGGAAGCAAACAATTCAGATACCTCGACATTTTCTTGATGATCCTGCCTACAGCTGTACAGAAGGCTGTTCTGGGCATACATTAAAGCATGAAATCCCAATGCTGGGCATACCAATCCCAAAAACTTTAAGCTAAAGTTTATTTTTTAAAGACTGTGCGTTCTTCCGATACGAACACTATGTTCTTTCCATTATCAGCGTTATCACCAGAGACAATAACGTATAGCGCGCAGGTTGACTGCATTTATACTGACAGAAACAGAATGTTGTCAGACACCGAGGGCGAGAGGGGCAGACAACTTTAGAGGCTTGACATTCTTCAAGTGCGCCGAGAGACCTTCCCATACTAGCAGATGTTCCTCTTATATGTTCTTTGGTTTAGCAATGGACCAGAACACAAGGGGGAAAAGGAAATATTGCCCCCTCAAATGAACGGGGCTTTAAAGGCAATAATTTTGTACAAGGCGCAGGCACTAGTCTTGCCAAGGTATCTGTTTGTGTAGAGGGTGATAATTTTAGCTAACCAAAGTACAAGACTAGAGACAAGTTCTCATTTTTCCACTCACTCCACACACACAACGTTTCTCTCCTATCCCCTCTCATGCTGGCGAAAGTACAGGTCCAAGTGAATCAAACTTCGAACTGAAGAACATGAGCCCATATTTTTACACTTGTTTTTTTTTTAAAGCACGTAAAACGTGGAGACTGCAGCCATTAAAGCTACTGTTTAACTTCTCAGCATACACACTAAAATGCATTAAAATTTGATGTTGTCTCAAACCCACCACCCACCAGCCACTTGAATAGCCGCATCAAGGACACAGAAACCGGAAGCAGGCAATATTCTGGAGGTAGTAAAGCCGATTTCTGCTGTTTCTGAAGAACTTTCAGTCTAGAAGTTTCTCCTAAACCATGGGAGCCCAAAATTTGAAATACTTCATAAAGCAGCACAAAAGTAGTATACCCAAACACAAAAACTGGCTCTTTAGCCACTTAAACTCGACGGTTCATTCGTGACATATGTATAGCCAAACATTATGGGGGTGGGAAGTGGGTAAGGGACAAAAGAAAAATAAAAAGGAGTAAAGAGGTGGGGTGGAGGGAGAGATCACTTTAGTTGGATTTCTTGTCTGCGTTTCGACGACTAGCGACTAGTTAGCGTTTAGTTCAGGCAGCCACGCGATTCTCCTTGAACGGAAGTGGGAGGCCGCGTGACAAATGAGCGACTGACCCCGCGACACGTTCCCCCCACCCACCCCCATCCGCTTCTCGCTGACACGATACAACGTTGTGTAGCCCGAGGGTCTGCAATCATCAGCGACAAGAGTCTCTTCGCAAAGACCAAGATGTTGAAACCCGTACATGATGACGATAAAAGCTCTCATACAAATATGATCATGCAATTCCTCGCCCACAAACCCCTTGACAAGTAAGAAGCCAATGCAGCCACATGACAAATAAAAGTCCAGCCAGCCACATGACAAATAAGGTCTCTACTGTATGGCAAGTAACATTTCTACAGCTATGTGGCGACCTCGTAGGTCGTGCAGCCACGTCGGTTCATACACCTGTGAAGCAAAACGTCAAAGACAGAGGTGCTATCCAACAGATCCACTGTGACCTTTAACGCTGTCCACGACGAGGCTAGCCGTTGTCCCCTGTCCACTCTTGCCTGGCTCGGACACAGCACCTTAGTTGACCACATCGGACAGAATCATGCACATCTTTTCTCAACACTACCAAAGACTCTCCAACTTGACTCGCATGAAGTCAGATGGTTGGTTTCCTTTCTTCAGACTCGCCGATGCGCAACTCTGCGAATTAAAATCTATCTCTTTGCTTAAATTTCTGTCAGAAAATACCTCCTCGCACACCTACCCGCTCGCTCATTTACTCAAAACACAAGCTACCCCTTTCACAACAAACTGTCAAGTTGACCCAAAACATGCAAGGTGCAGACGAAAGGTCAGCGATTATCTGCACGTGCTTCTGTTGGCTGTCTCCACAAGCCACACACCACAGTAACCAGTTTCCCCTTGATGTCATCTATTTCTTTTGGGGCTTTCTTGTGAGTTGGGGATATGGGGTAGATCGTGTGAATCCCAGCTCTGACTCAAGCAAAGGGAACATTTTTGTCTTTCTTTGTACAAACACGTCTCAGCTAAGTGCGCCAGCTTTTCGCAATACTGCGCATTTCTCAAAGCTCCTCAGAGCCAGTGCTGCATTGCGCATGTCCTCCGAGCCAGTGCTACGCTGTCTTTCGATGACGGCCCGTTCTTTCCTTACGAAGTATGGTGCAAGTTGCAGAGAATGAGCTCCTTTTTGCTTTTAACACGTTTAAAACATGCCTGTGCTTTGCTTGGGGGTTGCTTTTTTGGGTGCAATTTTTTCGTTTTGATTTAACCTGAAGCACACACATTCCTCCCTAAAACGTTAACAGTTTATTTCCGTGTACTGTGTTGTCCAGTTTTTAATTTCCATTGTGAATTTTCAGCAGGATTAAAAAAAATTTGGACTGAAATCGCCAGGAAGGTCTTTATTTTGTTCATTTTTCCCGTATTTGTTATGGCTGCCATTGCATCTGGTGCGTGTTCTCAGCTAATCATTGAGTACGGCGCAAACTGGGGCGAGCAGAATCCTATTTCGATGGTTACGTCTGTGACTGCACGGCCTGCCTCACGCACATGGTCAGAAGCTCGTCCACTTGGTCTCCATCTGCTTCCGGGTCAATGTCGAACTCCTGCCAATCAAACAGGGTGCGAGAAAGATATACAGCAAGAAAATGGGTAGTAAGCCGTAAACACACACACACACACACAGAACAAAACTAAACTCATAACAGCTAAAAAAAAACTTGCTAAAACCGCAGAAAGCGTGTAGCAACGACCAGTTGTCAGTAAACTGAAAACAACATGCGGAGGACATCCCCATCTCAGGCCAAAACAGACTGTCTAGCAATCTATGACGCAAGCAAAGATGTTTCTTCAGATTCCTCCGCCGCCCCTCCCCCTATTCACCCGGTTAAGTGGAGTGGAATTGGTGTTTCACGCCGATCCAGCAACTAAGGCTATATCACGGCAAGGCAGTAAACAGATGCCACATGCAGAGAAAGAACAGCGTGCCCGAGACGAGAGCTGAACCCAGGACAGGCAACCTTCACTGTATTGGTGACAGACGCTAAACGTTGCGCCACCGAGCCGCCCCATCCTCCCCGATTAAACACTATATCAGAGAAACTGTCGACCAAAACCATGTGACTTTTTTTTTTTTAATAAAGAGTAGACTAAGTTCCTAATTAAAGAAAGTGCGGAGGTTACGATATATAGCAAGGCAGCGAGCCCTAGAAAGTGTTCGGAAGACAAACAGGTCAAGCCACAGATGAGGGGAAGACAGAAGAATAACAAGGCTGCGGCAAGGCCGACAACTCTGACCTCATTGGTCGATTTGAGGAGTTTGGCGATGAGTTTTCTGACGGACGCTAGTTTGGTTTTTGCTGTCTCCGCCTCTTGCTTCCGCAGTGCTGCCTCTGTCTGAAAATTGCTCACCAGCTGCACGCGCACGCACGTTTGCACACACACACACACACATATGAGCACACAGAATAAATATGTAAAACTGAGGTATACAGAGTTTTAGCAAAACTGCCGTATTTAAAACCACAGAACCAAAAAAATATTTAAAAAAGGAAAAATATAACATTTAAAGAATCGTGAAAATAGATAAATAGCATCGAAAATCTAATACACAAAACAGGCCTTGAGAAGTCTAGCAAATGAGAAGTTGGGAGCGGGAGGGTAATAAACCGAATTATTTTGTGCACAAGCAACAACAACATAAACCAAAACCAAAAACAAAACAAAACAAAATATCGATCCATCATCCTAAATCCTTTCCGTAGATTGAAAGACAACTTGGTACATACTCGTCGCAGCCCCCGCTCGTAGTGGTCGAAAAAGTCATCAAGAGGGAATGTAGAAAGTTCTTGTAGTGACATGGCGGATATTGCATCCTTGTCCATGATCCACTGCGGTGGCAGGAAGTAGCGCAAGCACGTTCTACATGACAAACAACTCATCATCATCATCAAGTGCTTTGTTATCCTTCACCCCCTCCCCACCCCTCACCCTCCCAAAAAAAAAACCCTTAACTAGTAGACCTTTAATAAAACGAAACTAATCACGTGACTCGCGTGAAGAGGCAGACAAGCCGTGAAAGCGAACGATACATAAGAAACTGTGGGCTGTCTTCAGCCAGCACCAGGCTCCCACCTGTAACCGTTGGCGATATCGTCGGTGTACTGGGTGCTGGTGGCTGTGGCGGTAGACGATGTGGGAGCCTCCGCCGTCTCCTGAGCCTGTGACTCGGGGGACGCCGGCGCGTCACTGGGAGGGCCAGTCTGCGACAGGTACATGTACAACGTAAAACTTTCTAACCATGACTTGATGCTACTGCATGCCCACCAAAACCCCCACTTTCGCTGAGAGGGAGCGAGGGAACGAAATGGGAGAGAAGGGGGAGTGAGCGCGTGCGTGTGAAGGTAATAATGTATGTTTGTGTGCGCGTCACCAATTAGTGCGAAGTTGATGTGGCAGATGTAAAAGAAATGTTAAAGTATTATAAAAATTATTTCGAAATTGTGTTTATTTTACAAATTTATTCTCCCAAAGCACTAATCCATATGCCATTAAAAAAGTCGGTTTCTAAAGAACGTATTTGTACATACATTTACTCAGTTATCCAAATGGTCATTTGCAAATCCCCAAACGTTCCTGCAGTCCGAACTCCTTATTGGTAGCGTTCAATATGTTGTCGACATCTAACTTTCTGCGCTTTGCATATACACCTGTTGTTGTGACTAACACTTTAACTACACATAAATCTCAAATTAAAGTCCTTTACCTTGAGGACCCGGATGTCAGAGCTCTTCTTGTCATACCTGACGACAGAAAACATTGGTTTAAAAAAAAGAAACTACTTTCTGTGGTCTAGAAAACAGTTTAGACAACGACATTCACAATACAGTTTATCTGTTGCCATGACTACTCGCATTTATGACGTGAACGAGCAGCTGACAACAGGGTGGAAGGCTGAAGACTAGACGAAAGATGGCATAGCAGTGCGTACGACTATAGTCTTACTACACACGACTGAATCTCAGCTGTTATATTGAGGTTAATCGATTCATCGGCACACCAGTTTTTATTAGAACTGGTATTAGTGCAAATCTCTCCCCATCCCTCTGTTAGTATGTGTGTGGTGTGTCAGAGAGAGACAGAGAACAACGATGTCCAGCACCTCTGATTTTCAGATGCGGAGGAGAAATGAGAGCAATACTAGGCAATACTTCCTTCACTCCCCCCCCCCTCACCCGCCCGCCTTAGCCTACTGCCTCCTACTTTATGCGCTTCCTCAAGTGTCTTTGTCCAGTTACCAAAGCGTTCTTTTCTCCTTATTTTTCACATACGTAAATGCCCGTTGTATTCGCTGTCATAAATATATTAGTATTTTAATGTACAGAGTATTTTTGTTCTATTTTTTGTAAAGCATTTTACTTTTCCCTGTGTCCTTTAGTAAATGTTCCTACTCCCAGCTTTAACATGGTTTTCGTAGCAAGACGCCGTTATTCCGACACTTTCATGATGGTGGTAGGGGGAGACATGACCAAGCACCCAATCGCCCACACCCCACGTCTCTGCGGAGCAGCTGGTCGTGTCGCTCCCCCACTTTCCCTCCGCCCCATCCCGGTAAGATGGCCAAGCAGCAGACAGTGCAGGCTGCGCCAGCAATATGGCGTCCATGCAGCGGAACATGGTGGCAGCACTTTGCCGGGCTGGCTCACCCCCTGGCGGCGGGCCGCCGGAGGGGGCGCTCACCGTCTTGTAACAGCGAGGCTGGGCTGCGCTCAGCCATGTTGGTCGGTGCACGCCAAGGTAGGGAGTTACATGAGTAACCCAGACTGTGCAGAGACTTTGTGGTCGACTGAGCACTGTTATCCTCGGACTAATGAGATTTTTGGAGTCGTAAGGTCGTCGCTCAATACAACACTATTATCTCTCATAACACCACAATTCAACAAAATATTGTATTAACAGACATATCAAGAACACCGTTATGGCAATGTCGGTACAAATATGTTCCCAAGTAGTACATCATTCAGTTGACGAAATTCGACTACTTCTAATCGTACATATGTCAGTATATTATTTTCTAATGTTAATATGCATTTACCTACGTAAACAAAATTTGTTTTTAAATAAACAAGCAGAATATGATGAACAAAGACTGAATGGAATGATACTGCAAACACTGGACTATAATAAGCTACAGCACTTACAGTTGCAGGCTATTAATGTACAATTTATGCTAATTTTTGCCCACTTTCTTAAAATAAAAGCAGGAGTCTTGAGGTTTTTTTTATTATTAACACACATATCAAGATTATATAAACCCATGGGTGCTAAAATCGGCCATATGGTCGGATATGCTTCAGTGAATGGGAAAAACAGAGAAAGGCAAAAAAAAAAAAATGGTCTGTGACGAGAAAAGATTGTGCCAAGAGTCGACCGGCTGCTAGGCAAAGTGTAAGCGCGAAGCACAGTTACTCGACGGTGAAGCACCGCGACCCTGCAGCGCGAGCAGCATGCCGGTCAGCCATTTAGATCTCGGTTACCGGAGCCGCGCCGTGTCGCTCCGCTAGCAGCCCCGAGTCCCGGGCAAGCGATACTCCCAGTGCACCGCCCGCTCGCTCCGTCCCGCGAGCCTGCAGACAGCCTGACAATTGCTTTCAATTAAATTCTAATGATTACCTCTGTAAACAAAGCGACTCCTCCATTTGGGCGGGGTTTCCCCGGGGACCGAGTCTCCATAAATACGCTCCTTATTTAAATATCCTTCCGCGCTCAGCGCCCTCCCTAGAAAGCTGTGCACAATTTTACTGCCCCTACCTTTCCTCGAGAAGGGCTACCCATCACCTCTTCCCTTCCTCTCTTGACCGGACGAAGGGGACATCCGATTTGGACAAGGTTGAGATCCCCTTCAGCACGTCCCACTGACCCTTCCGTCCCCACTTCCCCCAATCCCTCTCCACGTCATGCGTATCCACGTCGCTTCACTGCTAGTTTGCTGCACTGTCGCGAACTCTTAATAAAAAAAAAAAAATAATAAAAAGACGAAATCGATACCCCGGTACCCCGCTGGCTTTTCTCCCCTGACACTCCGTCATCATCTTGCGCGGTGGGTCGGCAAGAAGTGAGACGCGCGGTGATGTCGAAAAGGCGAGACAGGGGGTGGGTGGAATGAATGAGCAAAGTTGGAGAGAGAAGGAGGTGCAAGGAGGAAAACTAGAGTGAAGGGAGGTGTGGGTGGCGGATAGGGGGAATCGACCTCGAACTGAAATCGAAGCCGTGTAACCATTTGTTACCATTTTAGTTCCGCTCCAGCGAAGTGAGCCCACGGTTCAATGGCGTAGACGATTTTGATACCCGGGACGTCTGTTGCAAATCTGTTGGGAGCTAGGAGCGCCCAGTTTGAACAATGAGCAATCAACCGATAGAAATAAATAAATCAATCAATACGGAAGAAAACCCAAGGGGGAGAGAGGAAAAAAGCTAGTGCTGGCGATGTTGATAAAGTCTGCGCCGAGCAGAAATATCTTGACTCTGATCCTGTCTTCCCTCTTGGTAATTTTAGCTGCATACACTTCCACTGACTGCGCATTTACTGAGTGATCGAAGACAGCTCTCGTTATGGTGCTTCATGAAAAAAAAAGCCTGTTGGCCTAGTGGACCACTGTATTTAGGTCATGGCATGTGGAAAGATGAGCGGATGTTCATCTTTGTCTACTTCACTGTAAAAATGTAACGCCTGTTTCTAAGTCATGTACAATTCACGTACCCCTCCATGAAATAAAACCCAACCTTCCTGCAACTTAATTTTGTCTGCCATTTGTTAATGTGAAAACGTGTGCAGATGATGAAGTGTAGTGCTTGTCACTAAAGAAAATGGCTGCGCCTCCCCCCCCCAACCCACTACAGCAGAAGGAGAGGAACTGGATGGGGGGGGGGGACACAGGAAGAAGACTGCGAATAAGGCAAAGGAATGAGAATGATGGAAGAGGAGGAAGAAGACAAAGAAGCAAAGTCTGACGACGACGAGGGCCAATCGGGAGGTTGGGGGGGTGTCTTTTTTTCCACAAACGGGCGTCAGACAGGGTTTGGGGTGGGAGGTTAGAAGACGGCCGGACGAGGGTGTGGTCTTGGCCTGGAGAGAAGCCGGGGAGGGGGTGTCAGGAGGATGTTTGCCTTCACGCTATGCACGTCGCTGACAGATCAAGTCGCAATCACAATGGCACCGCGCACCCATTTCCTTCGCTCCCTTCTTGCCCTGCTCTCACAACACCTCCTCTGATCTCATCTGTCCCGGTCACTAGCCCTGTCTTTTCCGCTTGTCCTGTTTTCTCCACTGTATTAGGAATTCCCGCGAAAACAGCGTGTGTAATTCAGGTATCTCCACGTCGTCAGTAATGTGTGACTGAATGATACCCAATCCCACATATCATATCAGTTTAGCAAGATAGAAAATTAATAACAATAAAGATTATGATGAGGTTCGTCAAGTGCATGTAAATAATTCATGTGCCCATGTTCGAGCACGTTTTCTCTCTCATTCACTCACACAAATGCATACTTCCACACACACAAACATGCATATCTGCATGCATATTCAATATGCGGAAAAAATTATGAAATGAAGTTCAGATCTACGGCACACGTCAGCAGCAAGGAAATGGAAGGTACAAGTAAACGATATGAAACAAAGAAGCACTCACCATTTATCGTACTTATCTTTAGGGTAATGATCAAACTTGACTTTCCACTTGGCCTCTGCTGGGTTCACTCGTACAACTACGCCGGCATGCCTGGACACAGAAAACAACAGTGTTGCTCTGTCACACTCAATGCCTGGCTGACATTCAAGCAAACCAGTGGGAATGAATATTTAGAGAATTAAGCTTGAAAAGAAGACCAAAACCAGGGAACTCTACAGAGGATCAAAAGAAGCACTCTGCATTCCTGTCATCCGGTTCTTGTCCACCTCAAAGGCTTAGTCCAAGTCAAACAAGAAATGATTCTCAAAGTTGCCGGCAACCTAACAGAACATAGTTCTGTCGCTAGTTTATTACCAAAACTGCACTGTAACTTTAAAGCAATTACTTTTGTTAAGATGTTTCAACTTTAAACTATCTCTGTCTGCTTAAAAAAATAGAGAAAGCCGCCAAATCACTGAAAATACTTGTCTACTTGAATTCCTCTGGCTGAAAAAATGATGCGAGCTCAGGAATGTCATTTCAAAAGCAGTGCGACTTATAATAAAATAGGTCGTTAAACTCACCATTTACCGTTGATTAGAGCTTCAACTCTTGTGCCGATTTCTCCTGTGAAGGATAAAAAGTGGCGTGGAGATACATTTTGAATACATTAACCTTATGTCACCCAATATGTCTCAATATTTTTATAATTTGTTCTGTACACTCAGCTTTTAGAAGCTAATACATCTCAGTGAACATAACCAGGTGTCAAAGCATCAATATATATCTATGTGTGGATGCTCTCACATATCAACTCATATGTTTTGTTACTCTGAAGAACATATAACCTCATATGGTCTAAAGCTACTTCCAAGTTCACCAGTCACACTCACCATTGCTGTCAGCATCGTTGATGACCACCTCACCCATGACATCCCCTGAGCTGCTGTTGGTATCAATGTCCATGGCCTCCATGCCAGACTGACTTGCTTCATTTTCTTCTGTGGATGACTGCCAAAAAGTGGAAAATGTTAACTGATGTGAAATGGTGCACTTAAGTCTGATGATTATATGTAAGCATACAAATACAAGTGAACATTCCTGCCCCTAGCAAATACTACTGTAAAATATAAGGAGATTGTTATCCAAAATTAAGCAAGTGCCCATCAACTGTTTGCTTAAATTGAAATAAATGGAAAAATAAATCACCACCCTCTTTGGATTGAATCCATTCTTTCCTGTGGACTTTAAGGACTTACTTTAATTGTTACAAAAAGGGCCATCAAGCCATCTCCAGTTGCCATCTCACCTGAAAAACTCCAGGTGGAGGTTTCTTTTGAGGAGGCGTCTCAACCACCTCCTTCCCTTCTGCAGCCAGAGTCACTGTCTTGCTCTTCTTGACAGGTAATGGCGCCATCACTTCTTCCTCCTCCTCTTCATCTTCTCCATCATCAGAAGTCTGTGCTCCCACAGCTTTACCTGGCCGCCGCAATGACTCTTGGTGGGTTGCCACGGAAATAGGTCGTTTGCGACTTGAGGAAAGCGCTGGTGATGGAGATCTTCGGATAAATTCCTCTTTCTGCATGACATACAAATAAGACATTGCAGCAGAAAAAAAATACTGCTTCAGAACACTTGTACTGACTACGACACACCAGGTTGCAGCTACAGCTAGTTTAATGAGAGCGCTGACCAAAACATTTGCAGCTCCTCTTTTGATGCACCACAACCTTCCTCATCCTATTAGATCTGTCTTACATGACTTACTAAACCCCTAAACGAACAGCCAAAGACTAATACCTTGTTACCCTGAGCCCGACTCTGAACAATTCTGGGGCTCGGACTAGCTTTTGTCTCCAGTTTACTGACAGTTCTCGAAGTAGACTTTGCCAAAGACATGGATTTCTGGACCACAGGTGGTGCTGAACGGGCAGGGCTAGGTGTTGCTTTGGGGGATGGAGTGCTGAGGGCTCTGTGTCGTGGAGCAGGAGGAGGTGGGGGTGGCGAGGGTTTTCTCTTTGGAGGTGGTGGTGGTATACTCTGACGTCTGGAAACCTATAGAAATAAAAAGCCAAGCTGTTATTTCTTGCATCAGCCTCGAACACTTATTTTTATGAGGTAAAATATCCCAGGATTAAACAAATTAATATTACGGATAGTGGGAGAAGCACTACTATAAAATAATCACCATCAGAAGGAAATATGATAACTTCTTAAAAGAAAACATCATTTTGAAACAGAAATGACATCAGATGTCTTAAATAGAAAAAGTGTACAATGCAAAATTATATGACATATTAGTTTGAAATCAAACATTATACAGCATACCCAGATCAGACAGACCTTCATATATTCAGACTTGCAGATAACAGAAACACTTGTTCATACCTAGTTATTTGGTAAAACATACCTTTGCATGAGATGGAGAATTGAGCGAAGGCTTGGATAATTTAGGTGATGGGGGCTCCTCCTTCTTTTTTGGAATTTCTTGCACTTCCTTACTAGACATTACCACACGGGTTTTCTATTAAAAAAATAGTATAGGAGGAAGTTACATTCACAAATAACTTCAGAACCAACTGCTAACATGCACACACTTTAGGATGCAAAGTCTTAAGGTGTTGAAACAAAAACATTGCACACACACCGGCACTGAAACCATGCATGAGTTGACATCTCTGTTCATGTTTAGATCTCTTAACTTACCTGCATTTTTTCCAGCATTTCCTGTTTTTTCTTGATCTCCTGAAACAATTACCATTTTAAATGCAGTAAAATTACTTTACTTTGGAACTATTTAAGACAAAATTGCAAGTTCTGCTGCTTAAGGTATCAGAATGGCAAGTTGAAACATTATCACAACCACTGTTGGTGTATGTTGCAGGAACAAAAATAAGTAAAGGGAAACTATATCCATCAGACCATTTAAGAACATTTTCTCATTTCTCTCCCTTTGACCATGTAGGAAGTTTCGAATGTGTGCATGTACCCCCTCCCCACTCCTTTGTGTATGCATGTGGTTGCGCTTATGTGCGGCTCGTACATGCATGAATGCCTTTCTTGAAAATGCTATCTTCTGAAGTTTTATGGATTTACACAATGGAGAAAATGGAGAAACGTAGACTCATAAAACAGTGGTTTTCAAACTTTTACAGACGAGTACCACTTTCGAAAATTCGAAGTGACCGAGTACCACCTCCCCACTCTACATACAGTTCCCATAAAATATATATACACATTCTTTTATTTTGGTGCAATGTACTCGGGTACCACTCGTCATACCTTCGCGTACCACTTTTGAAAACACATGTTATAAAATATGTAATTATTACTGACAAGATACAGTGAGGAAAGAAATGTATTTGTAGCTGGCAGTCTCCTTTAGCCTACTGGCTTCCTGCTCTTTTGTTATCAATTCTCTTGCCCTCTTATCACATAACTTTATCTCACATACTGTGTTTTGAAAATAAGCATGCTTTTAAAAATTAGACTGCATAATGTTGTTCTTGTCTGCAGTTAATTGTATGTAGGGTCTAAAAAAACAACTACACAAAAGCCAGAAACCTAGTCCTGTTCTGAAGGACAGCTGTGGGAAGAGTTTGAAAATCAAAGGGTCACCATGAGTCCTTGAATAACCAAGATATTTTAATGATTCCAACACCAATAACCCACAGCCAGATATATTAATAAACTGAAGAAAATAAATACATCTAAAACAAAGCAACAGCTTAAATTTCTGACCTCTTCCAAGTCCTTCTTCTTCTGCTCCTGGCTCTTGCCTTCTTTCTTCAGGAAGCCTTCTGGTATATTTAGCTTTTGTTCTGCTGTTGTACATCTTTTAAATTAAACAAAAAACACAAATGGTCTTAGTGGTTCAAGGAATGTAAGCTTCTATCATAAAATGCTGGTAAAAAATGTGGTAGCCTGAACAATTATTTCACTATCTCCTCTTCTTAAGATTTTATCATCATTATCCAGAGACTAGGGTTGTCAATCTTGGTTGTGTAGCAGAATTGCGATATGCGAGTGCTAGCTGGCAGCCTGTGTATGTGAAATCCATATGGCTGATTAAAACGCTCACTAAAGGTCACCCCCATATTCTTAGTGCCTGAATTTAGTTAATTCATTCCCAAACAGATCACTGCAGTAATATCAAGTGGTTGGCACCATGTGTGTGAGAATGGGAATCACTTTTCAGCTTATTCCTTGCCTAGCCAAGGTAATCACACCCATTTTGGAGAAATGTCATTAATTTTATTTTATAGTTGATACAATGGTTAGTGGTCTGTGCATGTTATCGCTTTTAACTGAAACTTTTGAAAAGATAACTTTATAATCAACCTGTATGAAAAAAAAATGGTCAAGTAATTGTCATCATAAAGGAAAGCTTTTTCCGTGCATCATCACACATACCTGGTTATTGAATTAGTTTTACAGGAAACACATAGGGGAGACCTATATTATTTGTCTCAGTTCCATCTAAAGGATACCCGAGAGCACTGTGGTAATCCACATATATTCTTTGTGAGTAGCATGGCCCAACTCGCTTAGTATACTCTGCGTAGTTGTTTTTTTTTTCCCCATGGTATTTTCCAATGAATCTAGATTCTGGCCAGTATGGAAGTAGCACCTAAATTCATACATCAGAGTACATGTGGTGTATTCCTGTATGAAGTCTGTGTCTGCTTTGGGAGTATGGCCTGACCACATAAGTGCTGGTCAGCTTTTCTTTTACTCAAGTATTGATGCACCACAAGACTTGGAGGTTATAAAGGTACTTTGCCGTATAAACTCTAACTGAAAACTTCAAATGGACAGATCCAATGTCACTGTAGAAACAGTGAGCATCTGTCTGACTGGGTGGTAGTGTGGTTTGCAGTAAATCTGAATGAAGTATTGATGCTGGAGTTGTTTTAACCCACTACTTAGAGAAAGTGTTCATTGTTTATATATTGAGCCTAGTTTGGAGAAGTATATGAACATGTTTGATGAAAAGTTTGAAAAGTATTAATGAAGATTACCAGTGTAATGTTTCTGTGAAAACCTGTCTTTTCATGATGATCTTTTTAAAAAAGAATGTTTTGGGGCTAAACATAAAATTTTAGGAGCTTACAGGCAGATCATCTCTTGTTGTTTGAAAGAGCACATTGTCACAACCGTTCTAAGAGACGCTGCATGCAGCACTCTGTGCCAGGTATTTATGTTGATTCGAACAGCTGAACTGCAAAGTTTTTTTTTTGTCATTAGTTAATGCATGTAAAGTGTATGAGCATGAGAGGTATACCTGTGGATTTATGATACTATCCGTGGACTTGCAATTAACTTAATAACAAGATAGTGTATTTTGAGCTGATGACATTGTTATACTATCCAGCCAACACAAGGATGCCCAGGAAAAGATCAACAAGCTAACCACGACTGCATCAAAAATAGGACTAAATGTAAACATAGGAAAAACAAAAGAAATGAGACAGAATGCCAAGTCAACAGAGCCCATCACAATTAACAACGAAGAAGTGGAGAAAATCCATGAATTTACATATCTTGGCAGTCTAGTAACAACAGATGGAGATACAGAAAAGGATGCTAAGAACAGACTTATCAAGGCAAACCAAGCCTTTGCCATGCTTAAAGAAATTTGGAAGTCCAAAGTACTCAAGAGAAACACAAAATTAAGAATCTACAAAAGTAATGTTCTCCCAGTCTTACTCTATGGTAGTGAATGCTGGAAAATATCAACAAAAATCAGGCAGAAAATAGAGACTTTCCACACCAAATGTCTGAGGAAAATTTTTCAGAATATTCTGGCCAACCATAATAACCAATAACGATCTCCTCACAAGAGCCAGCTGCACAAATATAACAACCATAATTAAAAAAAGAAGATGGAGATGGCTCGGACATGTGTGCAAAATGAAACCAGAGGCATCTCCCAAAAAAGCCCTTCACTGGATGGCAAGAGGAAACATGGCCCGCCAAAAGAAACATGGCGACGGTCAGTAGAGAAAGAACTCAAAGACCAGAAACAAACCTGGAACGACATAACCAAACTTGCTACTGACAGACAAAAGTGGAGGTCTCTAGTGGATGCCTTATGTACCACCTAGGTACGAAGAGGACTAAGTAAGTAAGTAGTGTATTTTGATCTACGTACAACACGGCATAAAGTCGTGACCTGGCAGATTAGATTCTTTATTTTGGTTTTAATGGCCTGCATTTTGTATTATTACTTCCCCTTGTTGTGGAGGTTAAAGTAAACTTATTTGTAGTGACGGAGACTGGCCACAGTGTTTGTGGATCAGACTTTGTGTCTATCATGTATGTGAACGAGAGATACTATATATAATGATAGGAATGTGTGTGAATATGTATGGATATATTTCTAATTTCTTAATACCCCATGGGCGACTCAGTGGCGCAACAGTTAGCTCCTGTCACCACTACAGTGAAGGTTGGCTGTCTTGGGTGTAGCTCTCATCTCGAGTACACTGTTCTTTCTCTGTATGTGGCATCTGCCTTGCTGTGACATAGCCTTAGTTGCTGGCTCGACATAAAACACCAATCCCCACCCTCTCTCAATACCCCTTAGAGCAGCGTTTCTCAACCTTTTACTTGTGACGCCCCCCCAGACGAATAAAGGTACGTCCGCACGCCCCCCTTAGCCACTAATACCTATATGAGATATGAGAAAATGACCGCCTTTGCGGCCCCCTTTTCAGCAGCTTGCGCCCCCCTTGGGGGGCGTGCCCCCCAGGTTGAGAACCGCGGCCTTAGAGGGTGACAGAATAAATGAATCTTGTGTAAAGTCCTTAACCCAGCCATTTTATTTAGGCAACCTAAGGCAATAGTTTGTTTTATTGTTGAAAGAATGCGCCATTGTTGGAAATGAGTTAGTCGGTGGTTTTGTCAGTACTTGACACACATGGTAATACGGCATATGCATGTGTGCTGTCTTTAATAATCACTAACACTAGCATCCTATCATTGTCTTCACATGTGAGACATGCAGTTACCTGTTGTGCTGCTGGTCGGGGTTCATGCTACACTGCCAGTTATCAGGAAATTCTGTATTTACACTAGATGACAAGAATGGAAGCATCCGCCATTTTAAGCATAAATCTGCAACAAAACACAAATAGGTCACTGACAGCATCCTGTCATTACTCCGCCAGGTTGTCTGAAGCATGGTTCTACACAATCCTAAGCTTCTATAGAATCCTAAGGTTTACAGAATCTTAAGGTTCCTTTAGGGGTCATGAGGGTTCCACAAAAAGTCGTGATTTAAAATATATATTATATAAATATATATATATTATATAAATGTTCACATCCTGAACAATGCTAGCCCTCACCTACCAACAATACAAAGAATAGATTGTGTTAATATTTCTACCACTGGTTTATCACTTCCTCAGGCATAAATAAATTTATTTCAATGACCAACTTGTAACGACTTAGGAGTCTAAAATGACCACACTATGATGACAACACACAGATCAAGGGACTACAGCTTGCTGTGTATCCCGTTTTACAGATAAATTTTATGATGAAGCACAAACTTTTTCTCTAACGACTGGGTACAGCCAAGTAAAAGACACCATTTCCCCAATGTTGGATGAATATCCTGCTTCTGTTCTCAAGATACAAGCCTAAAGACTGCCAAAACTGCTAAAATTTAACTGTTTTGCACTGCACTATGTTTCTGTAGTAATCTTTGCTGTACACACAAAGTGAAACAGACATACCACATTGCAATGTTTTGCTAATCTGCATGGCTCTTTTTCTGATGAACTTGGCATCTGCGGAAGGTGGATCTCGCCACTTGTCACTGGTGTAGCCATAGCTTGCCCTTTGATTATAACACACACACTTGACACTGTGTTACTTTATAAACATGATGTGTTTTGTTTGCAGATATTTACATCGCCATGTCTGATTTACTTACACTATGTATGTAGAATGTTACATAACTCTGAAAATAAAACACAATAAAACATCCAGTCACCAACAGTACTTTGTTTTTGGCAAAACTGTTCATTTTTATTTTCATACTATTAGGTCCAGCAAATAATAATCTTCCTACAGAACATGGATCAATGAATTACAAATCTTAATAATCATACTCACCAGAACTGTGTAATTCCTTGTTGAACTAAAATGAAAGAAAGCCATAAGACAAAATTAAGACAGCAAATAATCATGGAAAATGTAAGCAAATTTCAAAGAAATGTTTTGTTTTTAAATGACTCATCCGAGTCCAGATATGGTTATTGTCATAAGACTATACTGTCTATATTGTCATAAGTACGTTTCAATGCAAAACTGAAAACAGGCACACAGGGTAACAAAAATAAACAAATGAAAAGCTCAATACACATGTGCACATTCTCATTCCCTCCCCCCACCTCTCTCTCTCTCACACACACACACACACACTGCAAATATATATATATATAGTCACTAACTGATGGCAACGTCCCTCCAGTACTGTATCATGTGTTCTGCCATTGCCTTCAACAAGTGACGATACTCTTTAGCATCTGCAAAGTCCTGCTTATTGTGGGTTGGTTCAAGCACCAGGTAGGGCACATCAACAATACCTGCAACAAACATAGGAGCTTGAAAAATCACAGTATTAGCAACGCAAGTGCAACAAACCTTTGTATCTGCTACTTAGGTGAGACAACAGAGCTGACAAAATACTTCATCTTGAGAACCATTGATGAAGCATCAATGAGAACCTGATTAACAAAGTATTCCTGGTAACAGTCATCACAAAGGAGGTAAAGGGAAAGCTAAACACCAAATAGTGCTAAGAGGAACATTTGCCATCAAATGTCACAATTAGCCTCCTTTTTCAAACCCATGACTGAAACTGAGGTCTCAAGGAATACAATTTTTATCTTTTAGCCCTACTACTGAAAAATCTTGGGAAATAAGCATTACTGAATAGCAGCTGCGACTATTACTGATACCCCTATGGTTATGTCATGGACATAACAATGAAATACAAAATAAAATATATATACTTTAGTATGTACTCACCTATGACACCACTGCAATTCCTGTAAAAAAAAATAAAGACAACATCAAGTACCTATATTACTAATAGAAATTTCAGACTATCAACTGCAATAAAAAAAACATAGGACTAGAAAACCTAATGCACAAAAAAAGCTAAAGTAGCCCTGTGACCTTTCAGTCATTGTGGAGTGAGGTGTTAGAGACTGCACTTTTTTTGAGGTCAGCCTTTTTGTGAGGGCCTTACCCATCTCCTTTTTCCTCATTACTTTTTTGTCCCAACGCATTTTAATGGGTCAGGTACCAACAGCTGGGTCAACAAAGGGAAACTATGCTGCACTGCACACTTATCCAACTTGGCTGGTGCGCTTCCAGTCTCGGATGCTAGTGCTTACACCCTCAACTATTCCCTTTCTTGGATGCACAACAGTCAGTTTAAAATGAAAATAATATACTATTTAAGCTATATGACTATTATGGAAGATTAATGTAATGGAAAAAAGTCTCCTTTTTCTTAACTTGGTCTTGTCATTTAGAAAAAGAAAAACCACAAATAAACCACATTACACGCAAGTGATCTAGATATATACATTTAAAAAAAGATTAAAGATAACACTCACACTCCACCTTCAGCTTGAGGTCCTACTTTCTCATACATCTTAATGAGACGACTGCAGTTGTACACGAAGACACCATCATGAGCACGATTTTCAAGATTGATGCCAAAGATGAGATTAAGTGTCTTAGGATCTTTTAGAGCCCTAATTCAGCAACATGCAACAGAAGAACAAGTATATCAGCCACTTCTACTGCAATTGTTTTTTGTTTTTGTTATTTTTGTACAAATTATCGACTGATGCTTAAACATAACAAGCATTACCAGTTATTACAGTTATTGAACTAGGTGAAACTCTTAAAAGTACAAAACTATTTCTATGATCCCTTCCACATGGGTACACTGTTAAAAAAATTAATGACAGATGTATTCCTCCCACTCACAGCAAGCAACTACAAAAAAAGAAAGGACAGGAAATAGTTTAGTCTTACGACATGCTGACAATGCTGCATGCCACCAGTTCACCAGAGTATAAACGACAGTTGTTAAGGGGAATGTAGAAATTGTTCCAGAACTGTAATTGAACTTCACCTGTCATAAATCTCTAAATCATACTTAATATGCAGAGTAGGTATGTGAAGACGTGTAAAGGCAAAGTTGAAGATACATGGAAAAGTTGATCTTTCAACACTTACAAGAGCTAAAGACTAAAATGCTCACAAATGTTAGGGATAACTTCTGGATTACTGTTCCCAATTCCCTTTCCACTTCCGAGATATCACTGTGAAAAAAAATCCTCTATCTAGCCACTCTTCTTCAAAAATACAAGTAATATAGCAATAAAAGATTAAGTAAATAAACATGGCTGAGAGCTGTTCACTTACCTCCCTTTGCGATCAGCAATCTGCTTTTTAATTTCTGCATCCCTCCTATATTCTGCAGCTGTTGTCTGTGCTTTGCGTAACTCCGCCTGAGGTTAACAGTGAAGCTTTAAACACTAAGTTAGTGAACAGTCTGATCAGATACAGTAACCAATGTGTGCTGTCTATTACACGTAACAAACAAAAGTTCTTCTGGGATAACATTTTCTGTTAAGCCCTTAAAGATTTCAAATGTTAGCCTTTATAATTAATAATGGTTTTAACTTTTAACTCCCATATTTTATTCTCAAATAAAGTTAAGGTAAGGATGCAAATAAAGAATGTAATATGTAGAAAACCAAGCCAAATATGTAGACAAAGAGCATCAAAATGTTAAAAACTGACATAAAATTAGGTCAGCCATCTTCCTCAAAGAAAAAGGATGGATGATGCACCCAACTTAACAGCAACAGCACACAACAGTAATTAATCAGGATTAACTCATTAGAATCACAATGCTGATTTCTTACCCTCTGGTCTTTGTTGAGTGACGATCCATATTTAGCTTCCAGATTTCTGCACTCACAAATATTTTAATCAAGTTTTTAATTTCAATACATAGTACTATCGAAATATGGGCACAATGTAGCGTTGAGACAAGTATTTCTTTTTTGGGGACAGCATAATGCTTGATTTTTGTTTCACACATTTGCTGGCTGGTCCTGACCCCATATCCAGTGATTCTCAGTTTTGTGAATATTAAATGTTGTAACAATAAAAGCCAGTTTTTTGCAACTCTCACTTTATCAAAGTGTTACCAAATAACATTAGCCCATGAAATTAAAATATTAAGATAATTTTTTTAATTAAGCACTTTTTTTGGTTGACACTATTAAGAATACAGACTTTCAAAAATATCTCCTAATGGTGATAACAAAACAAGGTTTCATATATTTCCTATTTACGTACATTTAATTTTTACATACCTTAACTATATTCATGCTGCTAATACTTTCCCTGTACACTACTTCTGTCACAGCTATTACTGTTATTACAATTGTATATCTCATACAGCTCACGTGACATTTGCCATCTAGATTCAGATCTTCACTTTTCACTAGATTTGTTATGTGCTGTTCATACTGTTGTCATATGCAATGCTTCCATCCCACAAAAAAACTGTCACATATATCCACATGCTCACATACCTGGCTTTGCTTTCTGCCTCTCTAGCCTTGTTATCAGCTGCTAATGCCTCATCCTGAGCACGTTTTGCCTCATTTTCTGTCCGCGTCTTAAAACGATTTGAAGAGTATTTATACAGCCGAGGCCGGTAAAGGCAAGAGGCCAATCGCTTGGTGTGCACTTTCTTGTTCTGTATGTAGATTCTCATTCGAGGATCCATGTACAAGATAGATGCATAGGCCCGAAAGGATCTTCGCTCTGGCATAAGCCTGCAATAGACACCAATTTGCTTACCTTTCTTCTGCATTTTTTTTTCACTTGTTTTCAAAAGAAAGATAGCAGTTACTGAAATACGAGAACAGATGTTTCAAAGAAAATCTTACACGAAATCTGTAACTAACTCTATGGCAATATTCTGATGCTCAAACAAGAATGTTTCTGCCCTTCTGATAGCTGTTTGGATGTCGATTTGTTGCTTTTCCTGCTACAATGCTGGCTAACTTGCCCAAGACAACCTTGGAATCACAGAAAGTTCTCTAGATACTGATGATCTCCTGTTTTTCACATTTAATATTTCTTTGACAATTTACATAAAACTCAACAAAACTTCAAATACAGTAAGTACAGTCTAGTCCCTGAAGTTGTAGTGACATTAGAAGCTTCAATTTTCCTTGGTAATCAATTACATGAACAAAAATGTATTTAATCAACAATTGATGTCATAATTATGGGTTCCGTATTCCTACTTTCTTTAAAAGCTATGACAAAAGTTGAAACCTATGAGCAAGGCACAACATACCCTTCATCTGAGTCATAGTCTGATGCTGGGTTGGCTAGCAAAATATCAGTGGGATCTGTAGTAATGTCTAGCTCTGTATGACTGTCATCAAGAAGTTTTAAGTTGTAGATGACCACCAGTGTGCCAGAGTTCCCTTCAATGCGCTCAAACTGAGCAAAGAAATCTTCCTCTGTCCGGAATGGGGAATACTTGTAGATAAGGCTCATCTCTGTGTCATGCTGAAAATAAAGAAAGAGTATGACATTGAAATAAAAAAAAATACAAATAAAAAAAATACAACCGAGAAAAAAACAAAAACAATATAGAATAACAGAAAAAAACTACTATAATAATCCAATGGAATAATTAAGGAACTAACAAGGAATAATAAAAAGGAAACTATTCATAATTTAACTGAAATTCTTTCTTGTAAATTTCAGCAATCATGCCTGTCAGACTTCAAGCTTTTCTTTAGTTATAAAGAAGAGCGGAAACTCAAAAGCAAGGCCAGAATGTGTCACTATTTGCTTTAGATTGGAGTTATGTTGTTGTTTTTTTTATGCTTCTGGGGAAACTAAACACAATAAATGTGGAGATCAAAATGGATTCATAAAATAACAATTATAAAGACTGTAAGATAGGTAGGATAATACATGACAGAATAGCGCTCACCCTCTCCTGGGCACGTGATCCTTTGGTCAGTGGTCTTCGTGTGCTGGCCTCAAATGAAGGCAAGGGTACAATGACCTAAAAGAAATAGGAAAGATTGTTATACAATAGCAAGAAAAACTACTATGCATCATGACATTATAATTCACTAAAATAAAATTAAATTTCAATGAAATTTCATCATTTTACACGAAGATTGGTGAAAATTATTTTTTCCTTGTAAATTGTAGATCTCTAATGCTTACACGATGACACAACTAATAGAAGCTTATACGCCACAACTATTTTTTAACCAAATGAATTATTGTGCCTAGTCATTGGGTTTAGCAGCCTTGACCAACAGGGGCCCACTGAACCCAGGTGTTTCTGCACCAGACCACTATAACAAATGAGAGTTCAACAGTCCTTTTGTTAAATATCCCTGTCGCCCAAAAGGTCGGGCTGAAGAGGCAGGAACAGCTGGGACTTACATCTCACAGAGGATGGGGCCTGCGCAGATAAATCCTCAAAGCCCTCACTTGCTCCTGCAGGTGCACAGGATCATCACATATACAGAAAAAGTCAGGGGCCATATAACTATCAGCTCAGGACTCGCATTACACAAGCCAATTTTAAGCCCAAAATGACCAGTTGGTGAGCAAGTGTACTGATACATTGTCTGTAAATTGCAGGTTGTTAGAATCCACAGACAAGGCATATAACTCTGCACCCTTGCTGCCAAGGCTAAGGCCAGCAAGAAGACTTCTGCTTACCCTGTCATCCTCTTAATGGCAGCTGAGGCGGGAGGTTCAAATGTCTCCGAGTTCAGGTACCCAGGCCTAATTCCATGCAGGAAAAAGGGAACGAGTTGCTGGCTGGAACCTGGAATGGTCGGTTGAGAGGTCTGAGAGATCCTAGCTCGAACCCACATCCCCCAGGTATGTGACCACAGTGCAAGATCTGAACACTCTGGCCCTGAAGCAAGATAGTCTAGAGCAGTGGAGCCCAACCTTTTCTCGCCCGAGGGCTGCACTTGATATAATATAAAATCTTGCAGGCCAGAAAATGGTGGTTTTGCCAGTACCACGGCGACGTTAAAAATTAAATTATGCAGCATGTAAAGTGTAAGATTCGGTTAGAAAGAAAAAAAATCATAAGCCAAAATGAGCAGGTCGCATGAGGCACCTTTGCGGGCCGGGCCGTAGGTTGGGCACACCTGGTTTAGAGGTTAGGGGCATCCCAAACTGCTTTCATCTTCAAGACACTGATGTGTAACTGCTGGTCCTCATCCAGCCTCCGCCCCTGAAGGAAGGGAAGAGCCTAATGGGCACCCCATTCCTCTAGACTTTAATTGGAACAAAGCATGAAGTGATCTAAGGTATCCTGTAGAAGAACACCCTGTAGAAGCCAGGAAAGGTCTGCCCATTTGACTAGGGAAGTGATGATGGAGTGGCGGTTTGTGGTGAAAGCCTGTGAGTGTATGGACAGGAGTGAAATCTGCAGGGGAAGAGGGGCAATAATTCATCGGCTTAAAAAGCAGTTGTAGCCCATAAGCTCTGAAGTCAGATTGTCTGATAAAATTAACGAAGAATGCAGTAACAAAAGAACAAGCATCGTCAAAATAAGCACTAAAAAAATCTTCATTTATTATTTTTATTATTATAAGCTACAAGTCAATATAATGGAGAACTCACCTCATCTATATTCTCTTCTTCATGGAATGTCCGAGAAAGGAACAAACAGGACATTGTCAATCCTTTTTTAGTAAAAAGGATCAAATCATTGCCAATACGCATTGAACCCCTGAGGATTACATATAAAGCTGTTATATTCATCAAGTATTAACATAATGTAACATGGTTTTTTAACAAGGGAATTCCCAAGAGCTGTGTACAGAAATGTAAATGTAAATTACTATTTTAAAAGCCAATTTTAGAGATGGCATCAATTATGCATTATAGAAGTCTGATGAAATGAAGTAAATATATTCAAAACACCCATGATCAATGGATACGAAAAAAAACTTACGATTTTAGACCATTTCCATACATTCCAATGTGCTGCAAATCCAACGATCGTTTGGTGGACTTGCCAAATGTAACGATGTCTGCAGTTTCAGCTTTAAAACAAATTAGGGACTAACTCAATTTCCAGTTATTGGAAAAGTAGTTAACAAGTAATGATAAACATGTATGATTTATATCTGAGTCATAGCCAGTGAAATAGCAATTTTGTTAATGTCACTGATCTTCATGGTTGGGGGAGGATGAACAGCTGCCTACCATCTTCTTTCGTTAAGCCCTATTCCAAAATCTCTAATATGAAAAGCGAGGGGAGAGGAGGAGGGGGGTTTATGCCAAGCCAGCAACTAAGGCTGTATCACCGCCTTGTAAACAGATGCCACATGCAAAGAAAGAACATGTCCAAGATGAGAGATGAACCCAGGACAGGCAACCTTCACTGTATTGGTGACAGGGGCTAACCATCAGCTACCAGGCTGATCAAATTTCAGTACTAAATAGATTTGTCATTTTTAATAGACCTTTGCCTTTGATCTGATACTCTGGTACACATGAATTTCAAGAATTGCCCCATATCATAAAAATAAACTAAACATGACAGGAAGATAAATCAGAATTATAATTTAAGTTAAAAGTTAGGAGCAAAAAAAAAACCCAAAAAGGTTTCCACCGTGAAACAGCACTTTATTGTAAATCCAAAGGAAATTTGGTAGTTGGTATATCCAATTCTATTTTTTTTTTAAATATAAAAAATAACAAAAGAAAAAACACAGGTTTATACACAACTGATGATCACTATGATGTCTTGTACTCAGTAGATTTTAATGATCAAACAGCATGTAGAAATGAATAAGCATACCTTATGATAATGAAAAACAAGTGCTAGACATAGACTTGAACATTGGGAAAAATTGCTAGTCATCTTTGTGCACTCATGTTGTCATGGCTTTTTCAAAAGAAAGATGTCCAGAAAAATTGAAATCTTCAAATCAACAACTTCCTGCTTCCATGTTAAGAAATGTAACTCTATTCAAATGTGATTCACCTAGTTACATGCTTGGATATTTCCCTTTTTGTCTGCACTGTCTAGGAGTAAAAATGATTGATAATGACGGACATGGATCGGCAGCTTGGACTTATAGCAGCTCAAGGGGCTGGACTTGGACTCGAAGAGTTAACAGAAATTTATATACAACACCCCTTTATTTATCCACAATGGCAATTCCAAATAGTGCTCGTACTAGCAGTAATACATACATGATATAAAAAGAGATAATGTAAACGTTAAAATAATTTCTCTCTCTCTCTCTATCTCTCTCACACACACACACACACACATTCCTAGCAACAGAAGATATAGTTGGTGATATAGTTTTTTTATTTTTTGGAAAGCGCATTGAGTCGACTCTGGAGTTGAAAATTGCGCTATATAAATCTACTTTAATAATAATAATAGTTGGTGACCTGAGGTCACCTCAGGCTAGTACAAGTTCATGACCAGTAGAACTGATAGGAAATTGGCAAGTGGAATGAATGAATTGCGGTGACAATTGGTTTTGCATACAGGCATCGCATACCTACAGCCAGACCGCAAGAGCAAGAACTCACATGCCAACACATGATCAGAAATAGAGAGGATACGGGATACCTTCCTAAAGATTTGCTGATGACAGAAAGTTCCCAAGTCCCATGGTCAGTAGTACATTAGAAAGTTCTTTGACTAATCTATTAGCAAAGGCAGAGATGACTTACTCGGGTCCATTCCCTCTCCATCATCTAAAAAGCACAACGTAAATCCTCCACGTAGTGAACTGTCCGACTCTGAAATTTAAAAAACAATCATCTTATTTGTCCAAACTTTCTTTTCCAGAGAAACTCTGTCTTGACCACGAGCATGCATAATGTGTCTGTATTTACCTTGTTTATGAGTAGGTATGTCTGTTATAGAAGAGAGCATGCCTGTTACATGCGAATAGAGGTGCATGGCTGTTTGTGATTCAGTTTATGTGGATAGGGCTATCACCTCTGTAAAGTGCTCTGGGGAAATCATTGGAAAAGTTATGTAAATGCTCATCATTATTATTACAGAACAGTTTGTGCTTCCAGACATGTGTAAATGTGTCTAATTAAGCAAAACAGCAAAAATGCGCTTACAGAAAAGCACAAAAACAACAGTCATAAGCATTTACCAAGCTGTTGTGACACTAATTAATGTAAGGGGTATGTATGTGTGTCTGCCACTTCCGCAATATAAGTTTTACTCAAACTTGAAACAGGATAAAAAGGTAAAAGTTGCAAAATATATTTTTACTAGTAGTATATACTGTATGCACACACATGCATGGGGCTATATATATTTCAACGTATTTATACACGGAGCAAAATACAAATCCATTAACAGATCAGTACCTGTATAAATGCTGATCTTGGTTGCTGAAGCATCCCTAAATCCACCAACAAAAAAAGTATTATTTGACATAGAACGTTTTAAACTGAACATTTAAATAACGGTATATATTTACCCCAGCACTGTATCAACAAATTTATTGTAAACAGATTACTAAGTTTATTTAAGAACTGGAAAGCATTTTTCCAAAGTCTGAAGATAGGTGTATTATGAAGCAAACCCTTCACACAAAGAAAAAAGCAGACTCATTTACAGTACTCCCAATTATTTTTATCAACAATTTCATGGTTCTCGGTTTCACCTGGCATTATCCAGCAGTTCAGCAAGTGCTCCAAACAGAAATTCATGAGTTGTTCTGAAATACAAAGCAATTTTCAGATGAGAAAATCCAGAATGAGATATGTTCACAGACTACCATAAAAAAGATAAACATGAAACAACAAGGGTAAATCAAATAGTTTTTTAAAAGTAGTCTGCACCTTCCAAACTAATCAATTAACAAAACAGTTGCCAACAGCAAGCATTTACTCAACTATTGCTTCTATGATTACACTCTATCCCTTCTAAACATGATTAACCACACCAGGTCAATAGGTCAATAGCATAAATAATCCAGACACTTGACACCATCCTAGTTGCACAAAAGTCAACAAACTACACCTTAAAGTTAAACAACATGATAATGCTTAAAAGGACACCTACAGTGTTGCCACCTGATAGCCTTTATCATGCTATGAAGTCTCTATAAATCTCATTAAGGCCTAGAATGCCAAGTTTAAACACATATATGTATATATAAATTGGTTATTTGATATAATCTATGGCCAAAATAAGGAAAGAGATGTTCCATTAGTTCCAAGTAATAAAACACGGTTGAACAAAGAGTCTCTGAGATGGGATCTTTAAATAGCTGTTATCAAAACCACAGGCATAAGGGAAATAACTGTGCTGCTGCCAAGCACTCAAGAAAGAATTTAGCTGCTGTAAACATTGTTTCCCCAAATAGTCATCGCTGATAGTTTGTTTACACACGTATCTGACTTCACATGCATGTAGCATCCAGTTGCATATTACAAATGGCACTTTTAAACAGAGCAACATTTGTATATTACAAAAGTATGAAGATTTCCAAGTATAGCGCTAAACCTTTATCCTAAGATCACTGCCCAGAGAACAAAAGTATGCTTCATCTTGCCCCTTAAGTTACAATGTCATGAGAAACCCCCATTTTTAAAACTTCAGTGTCGACCCTACTTTGCTCTCAGTCTGTGACAAGGACAATCCAACTATCAGCACTGTCAGTCTCCAGACTGCAATCATCAGTTTGTACCAGCCTTGAGGATGAAAACTGGTAGGAGGGGGGTGTGGGAAATGGGAAGTAGAGTGTAGAAATTTCAAGTTACAGAAAGTTCAGTGGACAATTTTGAACTTTATTCTTTCATAATTCCACCTTCACATGCATCAGGTGGTTGTTTTTACCTTACATGAGAGGTAATGCTTTAGCTTAACTAAGAGAACTTCTTTCATGGGGGTGAGGGATTATGATTACAAGGAATTAATTTGTCCACTTGTCTCCCTTAATTCAACAGACAACTAAGAGTTCTGTATTTGTTATAAAAAATAATGTCATAAAATAAAATGTGGACTAATCATTAAATTCTAGGGAAAGGGGTTTATTTAAAATGACCTAGTCCAGACAGCATGACATTGTTTCTTGTCTAAGCTTCACAAATGTGAATTCACTGGTGATCAACAAAAGACACTAAATAATTCAGTAAATGGCTCAGAATATTGCCATACCGTATAAGAATTATTACCTCAAAGTAATAAACATGGTACATATAAATGGAAAAGACGAAATGCCAAAGGCAAATTCTGTTGTTCTAATCTCATGTGACAAGTGTCAAGGCCAAACCAGTAAACAGTAGCCCACAGAACTGTTCATCGTAACTTTTTAAGAAACTCACATGCTAGATTATTCAGGATTACATTTTCATTTGCTTAGACTAATGATAAATACTGAATTCACAAAACGTCAGCTTTCAAACATATTATCATATGCATCTCACAAGTATCAAGTAAATATATCTAGAAAACTGTAGTCTTTTTTTTTTCTCGTGTTGTTAGGTCTCCAGTTCTCTGCACTATATAGGGTCCATTCAGGGACCAGTCGATTCGACCACAGCCCATAGTTTATTTAACCACGACCACAGCACACAGTCAATTCAACCACAACCCTGTCAATTCAACCAAATCTTCATCTATACAATTATGTACCAATGAAATAAGTGAATTTTTTATGTACTCTCCTTTCTTGTCTTTGGTTGACACTACAATACAAAGTTTTCTATACATTCTAATATCTTCACATTTTTATAAGCTTTACTCTTTTATTTTTAAAAGAATGGCCATGATCCATATGACTGTGCCATGCTGAATGCTCTGCTATTGTGTAAATTAGCAAGGAATTATTTTCCTCTCTAATACATAGGTATCCAAATGCCACATCTGATAACAATGGCATCTGACTTAGGGTAGGGATAAGGTGCTATACAAGAGAACTTTATTATTATTATATATCATGGGACTAATTTGCAAAGAAAAAATACTGTCATTTTGTACACATATAACAAATGTTTCATAACACTGGATAGTAACTTATGTACTCATTGGTGGAATTGACTGGTGACCATCCATTTAACTTCTGCTTAGATTGTGTGCATGCATGTGCACACAAATACACTTGTCCAACAACGTTTAAATTATAATTAAACTTCATATAGTGAAAGATCATCACCTGCCATAATTGTCCTTAACTTTATTTTTATTGTGCTTGCTATCTCTCAGTATATATTAAAGTTTTATTTAAAAAATTATGTTCAATTAAAATTATGCTTTCTCCAAAAATTAGGAAAACCATCTACTATCACTAAAGCATGTAATACTACTCCTAATGAGTAATAGCACTTAGGTGAATGCTATACCAATTTCTACATCCCTAAAATGTAGAGAGGAAATAGTTCTTGTCCTTCCTTCCTTCTTGTTTAAGGCAATACATAACGGTTCTTTACAATGATCAAAAGGTCAGGATTATAAACTTTTGATTGGTTGAGATTTACATGCTCACACACTTGTCTTGAAACTGAAAAACGTCGCTTAAGACCTATTATACTTTATTAAATGTTATAATGGGCCTGTACTCACACTACCTAGCCACCCCAACCTCAAACTATCTGGTGCAACGGTTCCTTTCATTAGTGTATTAAAGCGGTGCAATACTTACGAATTTGTGTGTAGATAGTCAAAGCTAAGTTGAGCTCTGCTCAAAGTGTTGTACGCCATGATGACTCGCGTTGAGGATGTGTCAGTTTTTTACATTTAAATGTTATGTCACTTCACACACTCTGAACGTGCTTCTTTCAGTCATCCAGAATTTTGCTAGCACTGTACCACGATCTGAAAATGCAATGTTCTCTCAAGTCAGTCTGAACACAAAAGTTAAAGCTTGTCTGTCATAGTGCCATTCTTTCACATATAAATCCAGGAAATGAAAAAACACGACGAAGGAAGGATTGTTGACGCTGTCATTTTTGTCTGATTGCTTGTATTTTTCAACTGGTTCATTCAGCAGCCCACCTGAATCGGCGGCAGATTTAGATTTAGAACTCGCCCGACTTGGCTCAAGCAGAGGAATAAACTTGTGAAAAGTAATGTCGCTTCTACACCATAAGAAGCGTGAAAGTACTTTTCTTCTTTGTCAGATCAGTTACCAATTATACTGATGGCGTGTACTAGTCTACAGTCAACCTTGGCTAGAACAGCATTGGTTTAGCGATAAAATCATGTCCGCCATACCGATAATCGGCGGTTGCAGAAAAATATATTCCGATGAAACAATTTTATTTCATTTATTATAATTTTTAGGAAAATATTATCTTCATCAATGAAAAATATGCTTAAACTCTGAAATATGTTTATTTGAGAACACAAAGTAGTATTATTTAAGTGACTTGTTAGATACTCCGACGGACTTTTTAGTTGAAAACAACATGGCCGCGCTCACGGATTCCGACTCTTCTGAAGATGAAACTTTAACTCTGCGTCTGCAAGAAGCGGTTGTCACATCATATACACACAAGTTGTGTGAAGGTACTAAATATACAAATGTTGTTATTAAAAGAGTTATTTATTTGTGGCGCTTTGGATGAGTAACACTTCGTTGTCGATGCCATGTATGACACTAGTAACCAAATATGCGATTGTACTAGAGGTAAACTTTTGCACCTCCGTCAGCATAAGAGCTCTCACGTCGTAGGTACTTCAACGAGTATATATATATATAAAACTCTCCGTAAAGAAATGTCAGCAATAGACAACCATGTGATTATGGCTAATACAAGGGTTCTAGGTAGTCCTTTGAACTTACGTAGAGGAGTAAGATTTCAAGAGCCTTCACTTATCTGGGAACAAGCTTTTGTGAAGGCGGTGACCATCTCCTCCATTCACTGCCTTAGCTTTCCTAACCATCTGTGCAGGCAGCTGGATCAACTGGGGGAAGTAGGCAGAATCAGCAACAACTTTTCTATGTCGGGTCTCATGACACCTTGATATAAGTAGTTATGGACGCCATGAATATCCTAAACTGAAAAAAACTGTAAATCTAACCCAGATCCTGTACTATACCCTACTCCCTAATGCTAGTTCAACCCCCTTTTTCCAGTTTGCAAAATGTGTCATGGCATTTTGAACCCTTGTTGTGGCCTGAGTGCATACCTTTGCATTCAGAAGCCATTGCTCAGACCACTAAGCTATCTGCTCACTTTTTTGTTATTTAGGTGAAGCAGATATTGGAGTAGTTAGTATGGTGTCTGAGGCCAGTTCTGCCCCTGTGTGGTGCAGTGCCTTTTCCTCAGTTGACACAGCTGTTAAATGGGTGCATGAACCATTGATCTAAAACTGACCCCTTAATGGTTTAGCATAGAAAATTCCGTGACGGGGGGAGGGGAGTAGAGATGAGTAGTACTGCTCTCACAAAATGCTGGCTAAGAGATGACAATTGAAGTTTCTAACTCTCCAATGGCCAAAAGGTTATGGGACTACATTGACCTTTTTTAACCCATGTTATTTGCAGATATATTGCACTTTGTGATTAATAAAGTGTGAATTTCCTGATGACCTACTGCTGCTACACCTGCCTACTTGAAGTTGCATGCTATCATCTCATAGATGTTGACAAACAATTCATGCAGCTTCAAGTTACTTTTGACTGATCTCTACAAACAAACATGAACACACACAAGCATGCACATTTACAAAAAGAGTTGCATATGATCAAGATAAAACAGTCTGTTATATTGATGTAAAGAGCAAAACCTATCGACAGGAAGCTAAAACAGCCTCATTCTTCTCCAAAGACTAAAGTGAAAAGCATGCATCATCTGCAATCCAAAACTAAAGCAGCTGCTGGGAAACAGTTAAGAATAAAGCAGCTGGATTCACATGTGTCATGAGATAACTCTAGTGGGTAGGTAACAATCGGCGCACTTAGTGTCCAGAGCGCCTTGTTGACAAGCCCTAGGCCCTTTGGCGAGGGAGAAGGGGGCGTTTGTCCAGCGTACAGGTATTTTGTTTTAAGAAGATCGTGTAAGTGGCGCGTGGAGCAGACGGCTCTAAGTGATTTCGCCGGTCATGCGTGACTGACGGCTGGCTTAACGTCAACAAAGTCTAGGGAGAGAGAGAAAGATACCTCGAAGGTGCGCACCTGTTTGCCGCCAAACCACGTAAGTAGACAGGGGGAGGGAGGCTAAGGTACATGTAACAGCTGCCACCCGTAGGCGTGGCCAATGGTCAGTAGATAGATCCCTCGTGTCGTTTTGGCTATACTTGTTGCTGATTGGATGATGAGTGAGTGACCAATGGCATCCCTCGATGTATGTATCTGTGAGAATGTAAAGAGATAAGTAGAGAGACCAGAACACACTTCGCTTACTTTTCGGCAAAACGTCGGAGTGGACGGAGCAACGGGTCACTAGCCGAAGTGACTTCAGCTTTCTAACGCCAGCTATACTTCTGCCTCGGACCGAGTCTTAGCCACAAGGGCAAGACTCAGGAGGAAAGAAGTTGGGTTAGAGAACCTTGAGAGAAGGAGGCAAGTAATTGACGACGGACTGTCAAGACTGCCTGCTGTCGCCGTGGAAGGAAGGGCTACGTGACTGTGGGCTCGCTCTACCGGTGTGAGAGGTAGACGTTCAATGTTAAGGCCGCAAGAAGTCGTCGGTTCTCAAGGACTGAGACCATCTGTGGTGGTGTTCGTTTGGTGGCTGTACGTGGTATTAGAGTCGTCGAAGAACCCACGTGTGTACCCGCTAGAGGTACAAAGCTCGAATCTGTGTCACCGGGAGAAGCAGTCGTCGCTCTCTGACAGGGTGGCAGTTCGAGGGAGGAAGACGACGGACCATCAGACATCACTTCGAAGGGAATCGTCAGTGTGTCATGACAGTCAGCATAAGTATTGGACTCACAACAAACCAGCTGTAACAGAGCTAAGTTGGTGCGCTTGCGAGTGTGTATGGTATTTGTAAAGAGAGGTAACAGCACTGTAACATCAGAAGTACACTTTAGCACGGATAGTATTGGGACCCCCCTAGACGAGTCCATTTGATTGTATTGTGTTTGAAATGCTTTTGTATGAATAAATCTTTTCTTATTGTTATTGTTAAAATCAAACGTCGTTGAGTATTGTGTTCGGGGAAGAGCAGGGGTGGGGGCTCGTGAGCCAAGTTGAGTAATTGAATGACTGACGTGTGATTATCATGTGTTTTCCCCTGCAGTTATGTTGACGTGGGCGGCTAGTGTGGAGTAACTAGTGTCCACATGCCCGTTCCCCGGGGCCAGTATTCATGTTCTGGTTGAGAGACCAGGGATACTGTCACAACATGGATCAGGGTTAAACTTTATACATGCCATTCGCCTTACAACAGGAAGTGTATAGTGTTACTCAAGATACCAAACATATGGGGCTATTCAGCATTCTATCTATTATGTTGTAGATCACAGAAACAAGCAGGCTTCACTAGAAGTGTGTTGACCCCTTTTCCCTACTTTCTTCTTTCCCTCATCTCTTCTTCCCTGTGACATAAAGGATTGTAATTATGCTGCCATTTATAACCTCCACAGCTTTAACTTCGAGTATCATGAATTTAAAATTCCTGTGAGACTAAAGATGAGATGGCAAGGTTCAGTGTGTTGATGAAAATGATTGCTAGGGATATGAGAGACAAGGATAGAAGGACCATAAAGTAAGGGTGACAAGCATTCAGTAAAGATGACAGCTGCTGAATGCACAGATCCTCAAGTGGGACCAAAGTGTTTCCTAGCTTTGTTGGTTTATATGATTAGATAGCCAGTTTGTTAAGATTTTGGTTCTTTAAATAGTGCTTACAGTGCTTGTGCTCAAACTGCCCATTAATGTTTGCACTACAGCGGCTCTTTTTACCTACCTAAAATGAAACTTTTAAAAATAAATTGGGGGAATACTTTCTTTTTTTTCTTAATGCTTATTGTTTGTTTTCATTGGCATTTATAAATACTGAGGCTTTATTCTGTTACACAATACATTTTTTCCTTTTTGGTTGTGATATTCTGGCTCAGTCAGTCAGTCGTCCCTTGCCTGGCACCTGGCGTTGGGGGGAGCACATGGATAGACGCGGCAGCTGATAGGGCCCGCCACTCTTGCCTGTTTTGGGCAATAGTCAGCAGGTCCTGTACAGGACGACCAGTCCAGTCTTTGACGTTCGTAAGCCAGTTCTTTCTCTGACCACCACGGCGTGGGCTACCCTCCAAGGTGCCTTGAAGGATAGTCTTCGACAAGGTGTCGTGCCGGGTTACATGGCCAAAGAAGACCAGCTTACGTCGCTTGACTGTTGATAGTAGAGGTTCCTGGTGTCCTACCAGTGTGGCAATCTTGTTTCTTACAAAGTCGTTGGTTTTGTGTTCTTTGTATGAGATCCGGAGCAGCCTCCTCAGACACTTGTGCTCGAATGCCTGGATTCTCCTTTCTGTTTCGGCGAGTAGAGTCCACGTGTCGCATCCGTAGAGCAGGATCGGCACTACCAGGGATTTGTATAGCCTGTACTTGGTAGTGAACCTTATCTTGTGGCTATGCCAGATCCTATCTAGCCTAGCCATTGCTGCTGTTGCTGTTGCGATCCTGATGCGGATATCTTGCGTGGAGCTGCCGTCCTTGGAGAGAGTGGCTCCCAAGTACTTGAAGCTGCTTACCTCTTCGAGCTGTACCCCGTTCATATAGATCTCTGCTTTGCCGTTGCCATTGATCATAACTTTGCTCTTTTCTGTGCTTGTCTCCATTCCATATGCGTTTGAGCTGTCTGTCAGTCTGTTGGTGAGGTCTTGCAGTTCCTTGTTTGTACCTGCTAACAGATCTATATCATCTGCAAAGCGTAGGTTGCAGATTGGTCTTCCACCGATTGAAATGGAGGTATGGTGGTCATGAAGAGCTTCAAGCATGATGTTCTCCAAGAATATATTAAACAACACGGGTGATAGGGGACATCCTTGACGTACCCCTACTGTGGTACGAAAGTAAGCTCCTATTTGGTTGTTAAGCAAAACTGTACTCGTTGAGCTGTTATACAACGCTTCAACGACTTGGACAAGCCCTTCTTCAATGTTGAATTTCCGCATCACATGCCATAGCCCCTCGTGCCAGACTCTGTCAAATGCCTTCTTAAAGTCAATGAAGTTGTGGTAAAGGTCCCGCTGATGCTGCAGATGCTTTTCTATAAGAAGACGACAGTTGAAGATCTGCTCAACTGTGCTTCTACGTGGTCTGAAGCCAGCCTGTTCTTCTGCTAGCAGCTCTTCTGCGGTGGTTCTGATGCGGTTCTGTATGACCTTCAGCATGACTTTGCTTGGGTGACTGATAAGGCTTATTGTTCTGTAGTTCTGACACTGTTTGCTGTTTCCTTTCTTTGGGAGGGGAATGATTAGTGACTGCGTCCATTCTCTGGGCCATTCCTTGCACTCCCAGACTCTTTGGCACAGAACAGTTAGGGCTTTTGTAGTTGCTTCCCCACCCTGCTTGAGCAGCTCAGCTGGTACATTATCAACGCCTGGTGACTTTCCTCCCTTCAGACTATGTACAGCTTTTTCGACCTCTTCCCGTAGGACTGGTATGTCTGCAGGTTCACTGTCTCTAGTCTGGTTGTTTTGGAGAATGTTGGCGTCGGTCTTCAGCTGGTAATTGTACAGGTCCTTGCAGTATTCTGTCCATCGGTTGAGTACAGCATTGCCTTCTGTGAGAAGGTGACCATTGCTGTCTTCGATGACTGAGATCTTTTGCTGGTCTGTCTTAGTGAGGGTCTTTAGAAGTTGGTAGGCCTTTTGCTGTCACCTCGTGCCATTCCAACCTCTATGTCCTGGCACTGCTTCTCGATCCAGCTCTCTCTAGCTGCCTTCATCCCTTTCTTAATGGCACAATTCACTTCTTTGTATTTGGTTGCTGCTTCTGGTTTGCTTTTCTTTTCTCTCTTCAAGGCCCTCCTTTGGTCACAGAGGTCTAGTATGTCGTTCGTGACCCATGGCTGTTTCTTGTTTCTATGTCGCCCTAGAACCTCTTGGGCTGTCGACAGTAGCACCTCTTTGATGTTTCCAGAGAGGGTGTCTACATCACAGTCCACCAGGTTCAGTGCGCCAAATTTTCCGCCAACCGTGGCCTTGAAGACTTCTGCAACCTTTGGGTCTTGCAGCTTCTCCAAATCAAAGCGAATTCGGGGAGTGTTTGAGAGTCGCTTCGCTTTCAGCCTCAGCTTCAGGTTTGTTAGAACAAGGTCATGGTCGCTGCCTATGTCAGCGCCTGGGTACGTCCTTGTCTTGGCCCTGTTGATGCTGGATTTGAAGCGTCTCGGCAGTAGGATGTAGTCGATCTGATTATGGACCAGTCCGTCTGGTGAGTGCCAGGTGGCCGTCCTTGATTTCTTGTGGGGATACAAGGTGTTGGCTAAGGTGAGTCTCTGGCTCTGTGCGAACTCTAGGAGTCTGATGCCCCTGTCGTTGGTTTCACCAAGGCCAAATTTCCCCACCGTTCCTGCCCATTGCTGGTAGGCGTCTGGTCCGACCTTGGCGTTCCAGTCTCCGAGCACAACCAGGATGTCCTTTTTTGGAACTGCCTTCATAATCTTGTCCAGTTGTTGGTAGAATTCTTCCACTTCGTCGTCTCCATGTGTGGAAGTTGGAGCGTATACTTGGACAATGGTGACATTATGAGGCTTGGCTGAGACACGAATGGAGATCAGCCGGCTGGATACGGGTGTACAGTTGATGACGGCCGCGGCCACCTTCCTGTGCACAAGGAAGCCCACGCCGTACTCATGCCTGGTATCCTCCCCACTGTACCACAGTCTGTGGCCGTCTTCCGTCACTGTTTCCCCAAATCCTGTCCATCTGACCTCCGCCAGTCCCACAATGTCCCACTGATACCGTTTCAGCTCGTGTGTGAGTTGGTGCACTTTTCCGCACTGGTATAACGTGCGTACGTTCTGGCTATGTTATATCATACTAACTTCATCTGACCAAGGAGATTCTTATAAATTGAAATCCTGATCTTTCTAATGAGTCAGGTTTAGCGGCTGTTCAAAGTAACACTCATATAGTCTGTATAAAAGTGCTACCTCCCAAAAACACTTGTTCACTATTCATTATATTATTGGTACTTGCATGACCTCGCTCACTATTTGTTCAGACCTCGTTGGCAGCAGTTAGATGTTTCCATGCAGAACTCTACATTTCACTGAGAGTTTCCCAACGTGTATCTTCAATTAAATGTACATAAACTAATTCAATAATTGCTCAGCATCTACTCTCAGTGTTGACAATTTGTCCTGCAATATATCCTTACATAAAATGCTTCATGTATTTTGTTTCAGACAATACTTTCTCTAAGGAACAGATAAGTAACAGCCACAGTGCTTTTGACACTTCCAGCCCATCAGCTGCTGTGAATGTACCTGTGAAGAAGTCACTGAGGTGAGATTATACAAGTTCCAAAACATCTGCATCCAGAGAAACTGATATAGCAGTTATGCTAATACCTACCATTTCGCTATTATTATTATTAACTGTTAGCTTGTTAATTTTGTCAGAAACTTTACCTGTGTATGCATCAACATTATTTTAGATCATTGACCAGAAAAACAGACATATGTACTAATGCTATTAATCTCTGAAAATTCATTGCCTTCAGCAGTTTCATCTTTAGCTAATATTAGAAAAAGTTTTACATGCATTATTATCTGGTTTGGAAATCAGGGGTGTCAAAGCCTTGAACATTTTGTTAAATGTTTTAATACATTTTAAATCCACTGTTTCTCTGGCAGCATTCACAGGTTGCCACCATGACTATTAGTATTACTTCCAAGGTTATTCTGTATTTTGTACACAATAACAACAATTGCAAACATTTAAATTCTTTATTCTATTTTCCCCCTCTTTTATGTAGGGAAACAGAAAAGGAAGATTCTGAACAAGACTTGTGGTACAATGTAACTCCTGAAGTCCGTTCTTTTATTAGCAGAAAACTGACAGAAATGCTGGAGAGGTATACACCAGTCATTCATTCAAAACAAATATTTATATATATCTTTTCATTTAACTACTTTCATGTGCTGCTGCTTCAGGTTCTAATCCTCTTTAAAGTATGAAATGGCTGCTTGTCCACCATGTGTGAAAATTCCTGTGAAATTTTTAATTAAGATTCATTTGAGTAAAATGTACTGGTAGCATGTCTAATGATGTGCAGCCTGTGTTGTCAAGCATGGGCTAGAGATATGTAAGTTTTAAATGTATGTTGGTTGTTTTTCTCAGCTCACTATACTGTGGTTTTGCAAACAAGGGTAAGTTCAAGGGTCCAAATCAGAACACACTGCACACTTCTTAATAAAGTCAAGTAACAGTGAAATTGATAAAACTATTGCTTGCATTGTTACTGGGATTCAAGTGTGAGGGTTTGACACTTTAACACATCTACAGGACACACTAAACAGTAAAATGTAAAACTTGTCAGACTGATAAAGGCAGACTCACCAACAATTACAAGTTGATCCCCATGGACCACCCGCTCATTTACCTTTCCAGTATTTTTCTGTAAGCTTCATGCTACTGCTGATTTATCACCAACATTGCATGTTGTTACGAATATTAGAGAATGTATGAACTTTGCACCTTGAAGCATCAAGAAAAAACTAAAACACTGTAGTGAACAGAGGCTCATGCAAGGCATTTCTGTGACAATTTTTTATTTTATTTTACCAAATGTAAAATCCAATATTTCAGATTTAAACACACGTAAATTTCAAGTTGCCTGCACTTAAACAATTAACAGCATTAGAGTATTTACTATAGTGTTTAATTTTGCAGAGAAACCAAAGTGATTGTTCGAAAAACTGAAAGACGAGCTGAAGAGCCACCACAAGAGACGGGCATTCGTTTGTTTACTAGGTCATCACATGTCTGCATTAACCCCTCTGATCCAGTCTTGCCATCACCTCAACAGCCAGGTCAGAAACGCAGGCAGGTCAGCAGTAGTAGCTCTGATAGGTGAGTTTTAAGTTACCTCTTCTGAAGTCTTTGCCTTTAGTCATTGTGTATTTCTCTTCTTCAAAATTTAGCAGGTAACTGGATCATACTCCAAGTGTATCCAACATAGATTGTAAGATCAGCGCACACTGTGCAGTAGTTTTGTGATCTTATGTGAACTGTGCAGTCCCGAGATATTTGTTGCTTTTATTCACAGGTAACATGCATGATTGTGATGGCGGATTTGTAATCTAATGCAAAGGCTGTCAAGATGCAGAAAAATTATATAATTCCTCAGTGGTAGATTTTATATTTATATTTTTTTTTTAATCTGTTACGTTTGTCTTCCACACCTGCTTAGAAGTAATCTTACTAGTATTGAATTGGAACTTGTTTTGTATTTTATGCTGAAAACAAATGGTTTTAGCATTTGACCAAAGGCTGCAATCAGTGATTGTATTTCATTGTAGTTTTCTTTTAATATTTTTACAGTTCTGAAGATGAGCGTTTGGCATCTGTTGCTGTCACTGAAGAGGACCTCATGCATGAGCGTGAAATGTACAGGCGCTTGCAGAAGTTGGACTCAGTTGACATGATGGACCAGACCAGTTCCTTATCAAATCGTTCTACCTCAGCAGACCAAGTAGTCCAGGTCTCACTAAGTGCCTCTACTGTGTCTTCTGTTCAGAACAATTCTCACAGCTGTAATAAGTCAAAACAGCCAAAGGAACAGATCCTGAAGAGGAAAGGCAAAGGACACAATGCACATGTGTCATCAGAAACTGGCAACAGTGATAAATTTGAAGTGACACTCAGCAATCATAGTGGCAAAGAATACAGGATGTCTTCAAACGCCAGGCAAAAACTGTCAGATCCACAGGGATCTGACATGCTGAAAAAAATAGCAACAGAATCAAGTTTACTAGTGCATGGAGAATGCAAAAAGAAGAGAAAGAAACATAAAAGGATTAAATTGGATTCTCTGATGGGAAATGAACCAGATCTCTCTGTGCAAATAAGCAGCAGGGAATGGTGGACATCAGAAACTTGGTCAGCTGCAAACAAAAATCATTTGGTCACCAAGAAACATAACATGCAGCAATAGTTTTTTTTTTTAATCCGTTACGTGTGAGATTCAATACTGCCCATTTAATGTTGCTTTGATGGAAGAAAAGAAGTTTACTTAGAAAAAAAATCTTTCTATGGTGTTGGATTGAACATATAACATGGGTGGAAGGCAGATCATAAACCAATAAACAGAAAACAAAGCTTTTGTCATGGCACATATACAAAGAAATCAATCTTTCTTCCCAGTCCTCCCTTCCCACTTATAAATTTGCTATCATAAAGAGCCTCGGCTGCACACAACTTAAAATTGAGAAATCAGGCTTAATTATAGGTCCTGATATTCGGAATCACTCATGCTCAAAATTTTTAGTTTCAAGTGAACATTTGCTTACAGTCATATCTGAAACATAGTAACTATTAAGCATTGATTCAAGGAAACCCTCTATGATTCGTACTCTTTTATGAAGGAAAACAAATTGACCCTAATTTCTGATGTATGAAGCATTTGACAAGAAAGCCATTCTGTATGATATCAGTCTTCTCCACTTTTCTCAGCTGTTCCTTTCTGTACTTAGGTTCAAAAGTATCCGGCACGATTTTCAGATCCTTCATGTCAGCATTTTCATGACAGCACTTAGGAGATAGAAAAACATGGTGGCATCTATGTACCACCCGAAAGCTGTTTTAAACACAACTGGATGTAAACAATTGTTTAGCAATCCAAAATTTTTAGGGCAAAGATTCAGAACCTCAGTTTATATCATTTAAGCCCAACTTCTCAGTTCACTTGCTTTTTCTTTCAAGAAATTACGACTTGTTTTCCGCTGCAAGAGTTGTTGGTCCTAAGTGCATGTGACCCTTTAGGGCAAATAATAATAATAATAGTAATAATAGTGAAGATTTTTATAGCGCATATTCACACTCATTGAGAGCATGCTCTTAGCGCTTAAAACGAGGAAGAGACATGGACTAAGTAGATACAGAACAAAGGGGACGAAAGAAAACGACACTGCTGACGACGAAACAGAAAACAAAAGGCATCAAGTAACAGGAACAGAGAAATATAGCGATTCTGCCGAGAAAGATGGGTAAAGTAGCAAGAGGGAAGGGGGGGGGGTAAGAAGGACTAGCATTGTGTGGACTGTGTTAGGAGTAATGCTCAAGGAAGAGGTGCGTTTTCAGTGCAGATTTGAAAGAGTCAATTGTAGGAAGGTGGCAGATATGGAAAGGAAGAGAGTTCCATTGTTTTGCAGCACAGTAGCCAAAAGTCCTGTGACCATACGTTGTTGTTCTGGTGACAGGAACAGGATACAGACTACTTTTGATGTGCTCAGAAGATTCTGTAGGCTGGCTCTCAAATGACAGACAAGACAAGACAAATTCTTTATTTCAGTAGGCTCATGCCCATAACCGATGTTGGGGGAGTGTGTGTAGGGGGAATCAAAAATGAAAGTACAAAATACCTAAATACACTGTCCTTACTTCATTAAAAATACAACATTTTTAATGTGCTATTAAATAATATAATATAATAATATCAGTAGTTCGCAAATTATTTGTTTTCTCTAATCTGCAGTGCTTTATACAGATAGTAGGCAACATTTTGGATCAAGTTTAAACAGTTGCTTGCAAATAAAATAGATAAACGAAACTGAGGATTCTTATAGAACTTTTCAAGAATGTACAGGTGTCTTAGATCTTTATATTTTGGGCACACGAACACAAAATGTAATTCAGTCTCTTCGCAATCGCAATTGGGTCATTTTAATGAAACAGTGGACAAATTGCTGTAACGCTGCTTATGGCAGTTTACATTTTGTAACTCCTAGCCTAAACCTTGTTAGTGAATTTCTAATAGCAATATGTTTAATGTCAGTTAGGTAAGTGCTTAACTTTAAAGAGGACTTAAATGAGCTGTAGAATGAAAATCGGTCACTACTAGATATTTTGCTATGCCAGTCTTGCTCAAAACAGTCTATAAGTCTCAGCTTAAATTCTCTTAAGAACTGCTTAACATTGCCCACCCCCTGAGATTCCCAGACAAATCCAAACCCATATTTATAAAGTGTTAGCATAATGTTATTAACCCAAGTAACCTTGTTATTACTCTGCATATTTAGCAACATGTTTAACACTTTTTAGGGGAGTCTAGTGAAAGGCAGATTTGCAACTTTCAGCCAGTATGCTATACATCTCACATAAGCATTTACGAACAATGAGTATCTTCCACATTCACCGTAAACCATTCCATTTGGAGTTCTTCCTGTCACATTGCAAAAAACGTTTCATTGCAAATAAATGGACTCTCTCAATAATATTGGTGTCCGCACACAGACCCCACACCTCAGAACCATACAAAAGAATTGGCTGAATTTGTGAATCGAATAATTTAAAAAACAAAAAGGGATTACAATCTTCAAGGCGCCAAAGAACTTTTATAATTCCAATTACTTCTCTGCGTGCCTTCACTGCTAAGTCATTTAAGGCATGAGAAAACACACAGCGTGATGACAAAATTATTCCTAGATATTTATAACTATTGACTATTTCCAATTTTGTACCATCGTAATACCATTCTTCTTTTCTAGCAACATGACCCCGGTTCCTGAAAATAACCACATTAGATTTCTTCATATTTACAACTAGGTCCAAGTGTTTTACTGTTCTATATAGAATATTTAACTGGTTTTGTAAGCCAATCACTGTATCAGAAAATAGGGCAATATCGTCTGCCAATAATAGCTCAGTGTGAGTTTCAACTCCTTCCGTTAACTACGTAACTCACACTGAGCTATGGGAGGGGACTGATACACCTGCAAGTGATCTGGCAACAGCGCAGCGTTACCAGATCGCTTGCAGTGTTGCTAGTCTCATTACTTTTCTACCACACCTCGTAGCAATGTTTACTGTGCATGTGTGTTTGTATGATTAAATGTGATGCCCTTCCCTGTCATACATGCCATTTAGATATTGTAAAGTACACTAAGCTCACTTCCATGTGGGAAATTCATTATATAAATCCTATTATTATTACTATATTATTATTACTTTAAAGCAAAGCTTGACCGCTAGTGTACGTCACCACATTTACATTCCTCACCACATTGGTCCAAAAAAAAGAGATAAACTTCACTCATTATGTCTGAATGTGCATATTTCCTTTTTTAATTCCCCAAAAGGCCACACTTGTGATAAAATACAGTTATCATTCACAAAATACAAAACTGACATCTGTATACTTCATCCATCTTGTTCCCATGTGCTATATGCACTGATGCTTGCCTATTACCATATTCAATTATTGTGTGTATATGTGTATATATCCAACCTGGTCATCATGCTTGGCCACAAAATCAACTTCTGTCAAGGTCTTCTCAACAAAATACAATATCCCATATCAACCCACAAATGAAAATATATATACTGCATCAAAGGAGGTCAGTAAAGCATCAACAATTGTTCAGATGCTCCAATACACTCATGGCTCATGACTAGCAGAGCACCAATAAATCCAGTGGTAGGACAGTCTAAGACAACTTGGTCCACCTTGGAACAAAATGATCTGCATTTCATCTATGTCATTGGTTCTCTCCAGCAATGCAAAACACTACAACTACCCACTAAGAACAAAGACAAAGAGCTTCATGGTTATCAGATGTAAAGACATATCGCAGCTTGGACCAAAAGCAAGTGCCTCCATTCATTATATTCTTTATTCAAACAGGAGCACTGTTTCTGCATGTCCTAAGACACAGTCAAATTTAAATGGTCAAAGTAAGAAATAGTCTGGAATTTTTTTTATCAGGGCTTGTATTCATGGTTTCAGTAATTTACCCATAGGTAAATTGCCCTAGCTTTAGCAGGGAACCCAACAATAAATTTGTAAGCCATTCAGTAGACTGATGATAACTCTATGGCACAGAAGGAATTGCCAAAAAAGGATGAGACTGCATGTGCGTTGTTCAATAAAGGTCACAAGGGTGAAGTTTAAAAGCAAAATGAAAAACATGAAAAAAAAGGGTTGGGGAGAAGTTGAAAGTCCATGTTGTTCCTCCTGACCAAATGGTGTTCCTTGAGCAAATAGAAGACAATGAAAATAGCATCACTGTGTTGGTTATCTAGCCCTAAGGTCTGAAAAATCAGCAAGCTTTGACAAAAGATGTCTAATGTATGTTGCCACATGCATATAAATTCAACAACTAGCACTTTCTTGAGTACTCAGAAAAGACAAGCATATACTATATGTGCCACTCAAGCATTCATTTTCTAGAAGATGTGGGAATTGTGATGAGCATTTTCTTTCTGTTCATGAAGCATGAAGAAAAGCACCCCAAAACTGATCTACTTTACTACTTTATCTAATTTTAATATTGAGATGTCTTCATTTAGTCCAGATAAAACACACAGTATTTTATCTAGTAATACAAAGAGATTGCATGACAAAAAAGCTACGTTTTTTTTCTTTTCACATTTGTTTCACCTCTAAGCACTTCTAAAGCAAACTGCAGCAGTGGGGCAAAATCTATAGGTAGCATATAGTTTGAAGCAGCACATTTTCAGTGTGACCCAGCATGTGGAAATACCATCCAGCCAAACTTTTTTTTTTTTTTTGGTTTAAATAAACATTCATGAACTATTTCCATTGCACAAAAAAGCCAATGAAAGTCTCGCATGTGGCACAACACCAGTTGTCCAATCTAACAAGAGTAAACTATCCATAAAATCAACAAACCCATTATATACACACATACACAGATATTCACAAATTTCAACAGAATTACTTTGAAACCTTGAACCTGTATGCACTGATGATAAGATTCAAGGGCTGATTAGCATGCAGAGTTTAGAACATCAGTAAAACTCAATGCAGTGATGTGATAACAATGATGAAGTTTTGCTACACTATGCAAAATGGAACACATGTTACTTTTCAACAGGCCATTAAATGGTTTAAAACAAATGAGTTCAAATGTATAATATATGCCGAAAATGATTCTTAAAGCAGAAATGATCACAAGATGCACGTTCACATGCATCCACAAAGACCTTTGTGAAGAGTTGTATCACATCACCTGGCTGCTGAAGAGTCATGCGAGGAACAAAACAGGTGAAAAAATGAGAGATTGCCATGGACATGGCTGGCTCATGCTCAAATGATTCGCATTTATACAGATGTCATTGCACAACACAGGATGCAGCTTCGACATTTAAAATAATTATACAACAATAATTTGTCATTTTTAAATGTTTTGATTTCTATATAAGCTGTCACTTGCATAGCCCCTTCTACACAAAGCAGACATTGACTGCACATCTAACAAAATATTCATTGTGAGACGTGGTTTAATATTAACTTTTCTATGTTTGACACAAAGCAACACTCAATGTTAGCAGAAATGTGTGCTACATTTCTAAAGCAGTTTGACACCTTTGGGTAAGGTAAGTGGAAAAGGACTGGTTAGTTCCTTTTATGCACTACTGTACCTTTCTAGAGTGAAGTGGTTGAGCAGAAAGATTATTTTAGCAATTTCCTTCTACCTATGCTAAAAGTTTTTCCATCTCTTCTTTAGCATCAAGATCCCTTTGCCTAATTTAGAAGCAAGGACATGAAACATGGAGATCTTTCATATGCAAGATGAGGTTCAGGCACTCAAAACAAGGACCCTTTATATCTAGTTTACCTCTCCGTTTAATCCTGACATTAAAACAGTCCAGCATTCATCAACTGGTTTTTTGTTGTTTTTTTTTTTACCAATACTATTTCAGAAACAACTTTAAGCAGACAATATTTCTGTAACAATTTTACCCCTCAAAAGAGAAGGGGGACGAAACCGCTACATGGACAACTTGACATAAAACAAAAATGCGATTAGAATTAGAATGCAAATATAAATCTATACTTCCGCACAGGGAAAATGGAGAAAGAGGTAAGCACTATGTAAATGAACACATTTGCACTCTACTTTTTTGCTATGATTATATATTTACATATCAGTTCAAAAGCTGAAGTGTCACCAAAAGTTTGGCATGTCCTGAACCTCTGATCCTAATACACATCTCTTCATTCAGATTGCAGTGATTTTAATAAATCTTACACGTATGCTCTCCTTTGCACAGAGAGACTTCATGCTTCTGTAAAACACAATGATTCAAAAGCTAATATACCTGACAGTCATCAGATTTCTTTCATAACTACAGGTATTGCTCAACTTACGACCATTCGACTTTACGACCACAATCGCTAGCCACGACTGCTCCACGTGTGGCAGCACAAACGTTGCCCAGCTGGTAGTATGACAGTGAGGACCACCTTCCAGCAGCACTACCATCTCCACATGCACCATTTCATATGAAGAGCTAATCGAACTGGAAGAAGAAAAAGTGGCAGAAGAAGAAAGAAAAGAAGCGAAGAAAGAGGAGGAGGAGCCAGAAAGAAAGTTAACGATTAAGGGATTATCAGAAGGTTTATCTTTACTGAATAAACTTCTTATACATTTTGAAGCAAGGACAAAAACATCGAACGATTTGCATGGATTGAACGGATGGCGTACGATGTGTTTTGTCCGCATCGTGATATTTATGAAGAAAAAAAGAAACATATAATGAACAAAGCTCACCATGAAAAAAAAAAACAACAACTGCTGTCTCAGACGACGACATCGAGGATCCGCAGCCAAGCACCAGCAGCCAATAATATGTTTTGTACATTTTGTATTTGTTACACCTGTATTTTGTATGTTTTGCAAATATTAAACCATGCAGTTGTACTGGTAATGCAGTGTTTGACATAAATCTGAGGAATGTAAAAATAAGAAACAAAATGGTTTAGAGATGATACAAATGGCATAAAATGAACGAAGAAAATTATGATAAAATATGACTTGAAGATTTTTATAACATCGTTTCACAGTACTGTACAAATAGCCTACTCGACTTACAACCAGTTCGACTTACGAACGATCTGTCGGAACCAATTGTGGTCGTAAGTCAAGCAATACATGTATATGTCTTCCAGAAGTTGTTGATGCTCTTTCCTGACTGTAAGTCTCACAGCAAGAGATATTGGTGCTTGTGAGTGTTTGATGCTGTTGGCAGCTAAGACTACGTCACAGTGAGCTAGACCAGCCCTTTAAACTGATCCAACACCCAAAGAGAAAATAATGTGCCTAACTTATCTTACCCTGCAATGCATGATCCTCACCATCATTTTAACTTTGTGAAAGCAAAGATTACTGTCTAAACAATGCAGATTAAGATAAACTAATGTAAAACATGTTTTTTCCGTAAGCACACAAGCACACACATATACACAAACATGCTGTTCTACTTCAAAAATGTCACAAAATTACATAAAGGGAACGTTCAAGACACAAAAACAAAGTCACAGCTTTACAAATTACAAAAATAACAGTGAAAAGCTATGACCCTGTTTCACAACCAAAGACTGAAAAAGATACAAGACATATCTATCTTTTCCTCCACATGAGTATGCACACACACACACACACAAACATTTGGATTTCAGCACACACAGAAAATTGATGTTCCACTTCTCTGGATGTATGATGTGTACTGTTAAAGAAAACGGAATGTCAATCATAGAAAGCCAACCTAAAGGTTCATAAATATATCCAACAACCTAGACTTGGCCAAACTTTATAACCTAGTCCAGATTAAGATGCCTTAACAGTTTATGAAACAATTCTCTCCACCACTTATGACACAAAGCTTTACAATGTCTGTGCACTTTTTATGAAAGATCTCAGGTGAAGCAATTTATGCAACAGTACAGTAGCAATACTGAAGTTAGTAAATGTAGACCTTTATTGACACATTGATCTTCATGGTCAATTGCAAGTTCTACTAAAATTTACCATGATATATCTGGATGCAACCATACTATAAATAGTACTAGATTCCTTTTCCTACCATTTACAAATGACAGAATAAGACAGATTTTTGGAATATTTTAGTTATAATTTCATGGCTGTCTAAGCATCAAGATAACATGAAGAAGCTTACTTTGAAATTTGGTCTTATTTTAATATGAAAGACATTCATTTTAAAATGGCACAAGTAACAGATGCCTGTCAAAATCAGCACTACATCTGTTCAACTAGCTATGCACACAGTGTTTAACAAAATATCCATATTGTTAACAGTGACAAAACAGTAATAAATTTGTACAGAGAAAAATGTATATAACTACCTATTATATAATTAAACTAAATTAAAGTTATAACTTATTATGTATCAAAAATTCTTTGCTTCTTTACTAATTTTAAATAGTTCACCCCTTCCAGATATTTCTACCACCTGTCTGAAATAAAATGGAGGTAGATGGTTTTATGATCATATCCTCCAAAATAATAAGGCAAACAGGGAGAAGTCTGCATAGGAAAGCAACATTTTAAAGCGTATGGTGCTCTTGTCATCATGCATGTCTGACAGTAAGACAGAAAGACAAAGCTTGGTACTTTTGTTGTTCCCCTTCTTCATACATATATTCCAACTTCTGTTCCAAGCCCTAGAGCTTCACACCAATGGAGATCCTTTTCATTTAAAAAGTTGGTACAGAAACCATCTCTGCTGACAAGCTGTGATGATGAATCATTAACAGCACTTCCACACATCCCTTCTTATACCTGAGATGAAACCTGCAAGTAAAAAAAAATGATTCACAAATCCATCACTTAAAAAAAATTAAAATAAAAATCCCAACTGACACAGAATGGCAAGTAATGGACAGCACACAAATTTCTTTCAGAGGGATGCAGTATACCTCCCACAGTAATGCATGGAGACTTAACCTCTCTGCCTTCTACTTTTTTATGACCTTACTATAGTATATCACTAAAAGTTTTCGAGTCACTTATAAAAAGAGAAACAGGCTGCACTACAATGTATCTGACCAAGCCTCTTTCAAAGGTAGCTCTGTATCTGGCTTGAGTAAAGCAATCTTCATTAACTTCAGTACGTTAATTATGTCCAAGATATTTTTATCAACACATAAAAATACACCATATTATGATGATGATGACAATAACAATAATGGTCATATATTAGGTGCAGTCAAATGAAACACAGCCTTTTATTTGACTGCCCCTTACATATATATATATAGCGGCTTTACCCAGCATCTTATAAGGCTCAGAGCCTTACACATATAAACACAGGCACACGTAAACAAAGAAAGACATCACACAATGACCTGAAAAGCATGTGAGCATGACTCTAAACACGATACACACACAAAAACACGCGCACATAAAATGATGAACATGCATAAGGTGTAAACAGGTGTCAAAGGTATTTGGGATTCGCGATTAAAACCCATGACTACTGATTCTCACTGTCATGGTAACAGATAGTTTAGCCACTGCACCAGCAATGACAATAAATTTTTTTTAAAAACATACAAAATAAATACATCAAATTTCTTTAAAGTGTACTATTCACTTAGCAATTAATTAATTAAATTTTGCAATGTATTATTACTACATTTATTACAAGTTTATTATTAGGATCCGCAGTAAGCTTATTCAAGAGCTAAATGCCACATTTTGAAGTGGCCTTAAAAAAGGCATGCAGATGTACAGCTGATCTATGCACCATTCCTCACCTTCTCTGCACCATGAGCATGAAATGCTTTGACCTTGGCAGGGTGTCCCTTGATTAGACCATAACAAAAAAGAGTGATGACCATCACAAAGAGAAAGTAGCTGGTGTGCATGAGGTGAAGGTTAATCAGGGAACGATCTTGCTGAAAATACAATGCACACCATATGCACAAGTTGATAAAGTTTATGAGCAGACAATACATTTAAAAAAATTATTATAGAATGCCATAGCAACATAACTATCTCAGGACAAACTTTTCATTTTTGCAGGTTTCACAGATTTCTGTTGATCCTTTTCTCCCAATTGCCTCATAAAAAAAAATTCAAAACTTTTGCATAAGGTTTATTGGCAATTCAGTCTCCTACTATGCTATTTAGCACACACAAAAAAAACATTCATGGAAACTAGATAGATTCTAATAACAAATGCAGAGAAAATAAGTTGAATAGAAAATGATACACAAAAAAAATCACTGCAGCAGCATGCAAATAGCAAATGGCAGTGTTTTCACTAATTTTATACTTATTCATCGCATAGGAACAGCTTACCAGTGAGAGCATGACTGTGAGCTCTGGGTCATAATTATGGCTCAGAATCAGAGGAGAGGCGTTCCGGCACTGATAAAAACCGTGCACAACCTCCAGGTGAAAGTGACTATCTGTTCCAAAGTCCAGCTCTCGAGGGCAAGACTCATCATCACGGGGGCGTCTGAGTAGATATCAAGAAACAAGTAAGTATTGATGAAAAGAGGTAGTGTTGCAGGACAGATGTTGGAATAAGGAGAATATAAAACATACGAACCAAAAAGTTTGTACAGAAATCAATGCGTCAACTCCCAAGGTAATAAAAGGTTCAAATTATGTTGTACTGAATCTAATGAAGTACAGATATACTGTGGCAGCTTAAAGACAGATTTAGCCCATTTTCTGGATACATTTGAAGTCGTAAGAGAAGTGAATGGCAGATTTGTTTTTTGGTATTTAGCAAATGTAAATGTCTCCAGTTTCTCATACAAGCTTTTGTAGGCAGTCCACAATTTCTGAGGCAGATTGACCATGCATTCCCAGCCAGAGACTAAGTAATTAAAAGGGATTCGTGCATAGGCTTTTAGGGAAGCATTATGAAAGGTAGGTGGCCTGTAGTGGCTGAAACAGGCCAAGCATGAGCAGTTGTCCAGTGCAGGTGTGAATGATGCTGTTGGAAATGGACAGTCTGGACGGTTATGTCTGATGGCTAGATGGGGATGACATTTGGGGGCTTGTCACACCTGGTCAGACAGGAAAGATGGTCTCTTCCCCCTTTTATCACCTGAGACATGGCTAGTGTTAGACAATGGTCAGGTAGGATGTGGTCTTCTCTTGTTCACGCTGGCTAGTTGATAGTTAAAGGATGCTGGTTGTGTGTGTTCATCAAATGGCATCCTGGTTTTGTGTGTGTGTGTGTGCATGTATGAAATTTAAGGGAATGAGAATGTTGCAGGCATGGCATCAATGTGACAAAGCACTTGACCTTGCTAATTTGTTGAATTTTACAGTCTAAACAAGCGCTTATTTACATGACTGGAATGTGGAATTTGTGTTTTTTGCCAAGCCAGCAAAGCAGCCAGCCCTGTAAACAGATGCCACATACAGAGAAAGAACAGTGTGCCAAAGACTAGATCTGAACCCAGGACAGCCAGTCCTTACGTGACTGGAGGGAAAAAATGCAGTCTCTCGAAGACATGCACTCTCAGAGCACGTATAACAAAAACACTTCTCGCTCGCTCTTGCTCCCTAAAAAAACACTTAATAAAAATAAAATTTTAATTTTGATGTTCGTTTCTTATTTTATAAGGTGTAGTTGTAATTGCAAAACAAAAAAAAAAAAACGGCATAATATTTCACCCCCAAAATAAGTTCTACAGAAGATATGAGTTAAGGAAAGAATTCATCTGAAATCCAACTTAATTATTGCCTTACTGTAGACAGCCGGAGTCGCCTTGTGGCGGACATGGAAACACACAAAAGGTCCCAAAATACTGTGTTTTCAAACTGGTATATTATACCTCTGTTTCGTTGTAAGAAAAATACATGAAATTAAAGATTGGAGTTCCTGCTGTTGTGTTTTGTATTTTATTTTAGGATCTTATTGTTTTGTGTGCTGAAGACAAAAAAGAAACAACTACCTTAGACACTCACTTGCTTTTCAACAGCGGCCACTTTTGCCAAAGCGAAAACAGTACTACGAGAAAATTCCCCACTGAGTGCCGCCGATTTTACGGGTCAGGAACAAAACCGACAAAAAGCAGAAAGATCATGCCATTTTTGGTATTTTTTTATAATCTTTGTTTTAGGGGCTAGGAGAAAATTCTCGTTTCAAAATATTGTAAACTCAGACATGCACCCATGAAAAATCTGTTGAAAATAACATTCCCATGTCAGGTATCCTTGGAAAGTTTGTTTTCCCAGTTATCTGTCACTACACCTCTTGTCAGCCATTCAGAGTCGAGTAGCACCGAAGTTGTGCCACGATAAAAGTTCAACATGGCTGACAATGCTGGTATGAGCCATAGATCTGTATTTACAGATCTCTGCTTGAGTGATAAGGTTGCAGATATGAACAGTGTTTTCACACAATACGAGCATACCCTCAGTAAATAATATTGATCTTGCATAAGAGATTTATGACAACCATCAAAATCGCAGTTTTTGCAAATAAGTATTTTTTAAAGCTAAGAAATTTATGCCAGAGCACAGTAGGATTAGGTTTATTTCTCGACCATGCAACATCTAAGACAGGTATATCAGACAAAAGCTTTGGGTTTAGTTTTGTTTTTTTAAAAACCTAATATTACGAGCTGGTAGTCACATATGACGTTAGTTAGTTGTTGTTTTATGCCAAGTCAGCAACTAAGGCTATCTCATGGCAAAAACAATGTACATGACTATTCAAAGGTTGATATAAAGAAATTGTACGTCTAGAGATTTCTCTTTTCTTAGTTTTATAAAATAACAGTTTTTAAACACAAAGTTCTACATATGACAATAGAAGAACACTTAATGTTGCATATTTGCAATAGGTTTGGCATATTTGTATAAAAGCCAAACGTTATTTAACAAATATGTTCACTTGTTGTCAGATCAAAACTGCTGTAGCCTTCACTGTACAGTTTGCATTAATCCAGTCATGATTTGTTGTTATTTAAAGCATAGATGGTTTATATTTTTTCAATCTACTACAATCCAGAAATGTGGCTGTTCTTATATGATCTATAGAACTGTGATAGATAAGCCTATTAATATCTGTTTTAAGTTTATGATTTCGCACACATGATCAGGTTTTGGTTAAAAGCCTACCGTCAGGTTAAAAGACTTGTACATTGCTTTTTAAAATTTATGTGAATCAAAATTTCTTACAGCTGTATAACTAACTATAACTGTAACTTCTTATATATTCAATAATGGGTTTTAGAATTCATTTCAGCTTATTTTGGATTCATTTATTAAGATTAACTAATAATCCTGAGCTTTTTACTTTGTCTGAACTAGGAGCAATAAACCTATAGCTGCAAAATGTTGTCATTGTTACCTCCACTATGGTGGATGCATTTACAAAATTCCAGAAAACTTCTGAAAAATGTCATTCAGACACAGAAATTTACATTTTTTGTGCCTTGACTTCATACCTCATGGAAAGCTCTTATAAGCATCATCCTTCCCATGCCAGTACAATGGCACACACCATCAAGCATATAGATATCTACACAAAACCCACTCTCATGCTTTCTCTTTATGCAGATTTGAACCATTACAGGTCTCACAGTAAATTTGTAGACGACAATGTCTAAATATAACAGTTCATAAAGTTAAAGACTGAACTAACAACCAACCGCAAAGCCATATGCCACAAATAAAAAATTGTGGGAAAGAAAACAGCAGTAGCATCAAATGTTACATAGCAAGGCATACATGTACAAGAAATACTGACTTGGTGTGGGGAAAGAAGGAAGGTGGTGCTGTGAAGGTGACACAGGACCTCAGTGCATAGCAATTGCCACGGACACAGCGTGGGCTTCGCTTCAAAGATGGCAATACGAGAGTAACATTGGCCTCAAGATCTTTTCTGCGACCTGTCAAGAAAACAGTCAGATCAGGTTCTAATAAAAACAAATCCATTCAAAGTTTTTCCATTCATTTAATCACTATTTTATTCGTTGCAATTTACTCCTATGCGTGACACCAGTCCATGATAGTAGGCATAAGTTATAAATTCAGTTCAGATTATACATCATTAGTATTCTAATGCAAGAAAATATTCTCCCTGTAATTCTGCATATTTACTGGCGAGGATGTAGGTCACAGCACAGTAAAGTTAATAAATTCATGTGCATCCCACAAGCAAAGCAATGCAAACACATAAACTTCCCTAACCTACCAGTCAGACCTATCTGATGTCCACGCAACGAAGTGGTGATGATGGTAAGATTGTGGAATGAGGTCAGGTTTACCAGCTTGTAGGTCGCATAGATTTTCACATCCAGCTGCATTGTGATGTTTCTATAGAAAAAGAATGTGAAAAAATACAAAATATTATTTATCTGTAAAGCATATGAAAGATTTAAGTTGTTGCAACAACATTTTTTAAACATATCTTCCGTATACTTGAAACAAAACATTCAGCTTTATGCAAAAATGCATGGACAAATCCACATTCAGAAGTACAAAGACAAATAAAAGAGAAACAAAGAGTATTGTGTTAACGCAGTCTTTAAGTAAATTTGAAATAAATCTACAGTTATTAAAAGGTGCTGACAAAGTCAAGCTAGATTATGATACAATCAAACAAATGAGCTCTAAAATTCTGTTAAAAAAGTTAATTTCTGTTCTTTTATCAAGTATATGTATCATGAATGAAAACTATAAAAGGCTATTATAATTTATTTATTACTCTTGTCAACTAAATGGCTTGGGTTCTCAAGATATTAACAGTAGTAGCAAAATGTAACACTGCATTAAGCCAAAATCTATAAATATTATTGTTTAGTTTAAATTAAAACAGCTTAGTTTTCTTGACATAAAAAAAACTTGTTGTCACTACAGTAGGCATGACAAAGAACCAACACAAGTTGATCAGCTGATGATGGGATCACTGTTGTGGTTGGTGCAGACACAGGTATCACTGGTGAAGGATCATCATCTTGTGCCTGAGTTTTGTGTCTGTTGAGCAGGTGACTGATAAGAGGCTGATCAGGACGCTGTGTTGGCAACAAGGAGCCAACAGTTTCTTCTGTATCACTGACCACACAGAATTCAGTCTCTTTAAGTCCATCCAGAAAAGTGTTCCAGTCCTGAAAATAAAAAAACCCAAATGCACCAAGAAAAAAACTTACCATTACTGTTTCTTGAGTTAGTTTAAACAAAAAGCTTAACTTTTGACTATTTTATTCATGGAGAATTATTTAATATTTTAATGGCATATTATTTATTGAAAACAAAAGTTTAGTACTAATAAATATTTAATAGATAATATTATAAACATTTAATTATGTCTGATAATAATTAAATTTTAACAGGTATGTGAAAACCATCAATGTAATACAATAGAAGTTTACTCCAACTTTATTAGTTTTAAATTCTGTACAGAGCAAATGTCACTTCTCAATATGATTGTTTTATAGCACACACCTCTGTTACATCTGGATTAGGCATGTCCTTGATCTTGATGATATATGCAAAAGTGATAAGAGCCACAGCAAATGAACCAAGGCAAATCATAAAGATCACCAGTGGAGGCCTGGACACAAAAAACCCTCGCAGGTTTTCCACAATGATCATCACCATCTGCAAGCAGATAAACAAATGTGCTTCATGCATTCATAAGTACAACTGCATACACCCACATCCCTTTCCCCCTCCACACCCACATGTATGAACAAAATTACAGTATAATAAAACACTTAATTATCAAAAACAATATACTGAGGATTTTCAACTCCAGCTGCAGTAAAAGAGCAAGCAATGACAATAGAGAAAGAGCCAATCAAAATGCACTTACAGTTAAGAAAAGCAAAACTGGATTTATTACTTCTATCAATATTACTTCTATTTTTTAAGATGCAAGACTTTTACTATAGTACTTATCATTTTTATAAGTGAGTGAGAGTTGGCATGGTGATCAGTGCAATATCAGCTATCCTGCACCATGCCCACCAACTGTACGGTGGTTTTTCACACAAATAAGGCAGTTTGGTTAGTGCTAAAAAGAATGCACAGCACATTTCATAAAGTAAGGTAACAGCAAACAGTATAACTTTTCTCATTTTTATTTATTTATTTTTGTTACAAATTTTGCTTGCAGTCTGCAATGAGGTTCTAATTGTATTTATGAAAGCATCCTTGTGTATGAAACACATCAAAAGGCTCTGAGCCCTCTAAAACATTTTTTCTTTTTATCATACTTCTCATCACTACTAATCATACTCTAGCATACCACTGCATTACTAAGTAATTACAAGCTTAAAAATGGTGGCAGTAAACATACATGTACAACTAGCAAATGCTCAATACATCGACAGTTTCTTGGGAAGTTGTTGTTTTTTAAGAATACTTAAGTCTTTGGTTATGTAAAAACCCTCAACCAGATCTGTTGCTTCCATTATTGCAAGCGGAAGCTTCATGACTTTTAATACAAGGAAAGCAAAAACTACAGTATGTCCTGTCAGCTGTTTGTCACATGCTCCCCCCTCCACACATACATAGATACGCGTGCACATACAACAAATATCAAGAAATAAAAATAATACGATTCCCCATTACTTGCTGGAAAACAAACTTTGAAGAACCACTGATGCCACTTATTTATTTATGAGTTTCCACAATATTGCAATCAAAACATAAAAGATCTTATGTCCATGCAGAACCAGCATGAACGTTGATCAACGTTCATGGAACCAGCGTAACATCTATAGGCCTACATATGATATAGCAGTCATATTAATCAACATTACCTATTCTGGGATGCAGTCTACAACGTATTATAGTTTTAATATACGTTAAATCAAATGCACCAAGTTTTACTTTATTGCTCCTTTTTTTCACACACTTCTGAACTAAACCCGTGTCTGAACTGTGATTTGGCTTTCAGCTTATTTATTTCAAATCTGTTTCCTCGTATCGTAAACACAAATTAGACAGTAATAATAAACTTGCATTTTAAAATGCTTCAAATAAAAAACTTACTTTCTCTGAGCCGGTTGATTTATTGACAATATTTTCTGAGTGCGTATTTTTCTAGAAGAAAGGAAACACTGACACGGGGCTCAATCATCAACACGTATCACCAAAACATTAGCTTGTCTTGGAACCCATGTTTCAAATCTCGTTGACCAACGTCGTACGAGACATGCATTCGGTTAACTTCGGCTCTTTCCGAACCCTTCCGATGTTAATTCGTTCAGGTCACGACAACGATAACTTATAGATATTGTATCGTCTTCCTAAGTAAGATAAAATAATCATAATGAAGTTAATTTGTATAACGCTTTTCCCCACCATTAAAGGGAGGCGCAAAGCACTTTAATACAGTAAAAAAAACACAAACACAATAATAATGAATGCTGATCTAAAAAACAGTAAGCTTCATACCTGTTCTTATCATTATTTACGCTCACTCCCTTCCCGCCAGCACCGGAGTTTGAAGTTGATCTTCGCAAAGCAAGGATCGGTATAAGCAATGTCTTGAATTCTAAGTGTAGGCCAGTAAAAAGAAAGGTTCTTCGGAATAACCGAATCTGAAGTTTTAGGGCAAGCTAGATTTTAGATATATCGATCACTGTTAAGATATGCTAAAGCTGGAACTCCATAGTACTTTAAATTGATCGATTATGTAATTTTATATAGTCATTACAAAAAAGTCGTTATCCAAATTTGAACATTACAAATCTTATAGTTACTTCACACAATTCTCTCTCTCTCTCTCTCTCTCATACACATGCACCCCGATTTCTTTATTTAGTAGGGCCTTTATAGTCCCCTTTAAAAGGGTGCATGTGGTGTGTATAACACACTTACATAATATATGACAAGCGTAAAGGCGGGGTTTTACATCTGTACATCGTAAGTAGTACGATAAAAGTCTTTCCATTTATAACTGCTCAATTTCTCTGGCATTAATGGATTATAAAACAAAAACATAATTTTTTATGAACTTGATTGTTTTTGAAGACGGAAGCAAAAAGTCTGAAGATACTATAATATCTACGATATTTACAATCAATAAACTTTATTCTCAGGCTATACCTAGTGATGGGCAGGCAAGCGCAAAATAAAGTTCATCTTCCCTAGCATTTCCACATAATGGGCATACGATATTTACAAACACACACACACACACACACACACACACACACACACACACACACACGTATATCTAAGATTTTCCATAGAGTGATTCCTATATCTGTAAAAATGTGTATCCAAATCTGGGACCTCATATCGAAATTTTGTCAACACATAGTTTAAGTGCCTATCTGTCTCATAGTAGAGGTATAGGCATACAATGATTAGATTTACCAGACACTCTATGCATACTAAAACGCTCATTTTTGCTAGCGTATTAGTTCCAATTTTGCCATCTACAATCAAAAAGGCTCTCCTTGGAAGCATGCAAAAACGCTTTCTCTCTTCCCACACCTTGGTTCTGCCTTAATTCCTTTTTATATCCGCCACCCATCCCCCCCCCGGCTCATTTGAGTCGTTTAAACGTAAATTAAAAACACATTCCATGAGCACTACTCCTAAACACCAGTTCTCTCTCCCTCTGTCTCGCTTGTTCACTCTATGTCACTATGTGCTTTTATATCCCTTTGTTCACGGACTTGTATCAAGTCTTTATACAAGCCCGTGCTTTGTTGAGTACTTTTTATTTTAGTTAACTCTTCGTCCTTACTGTCTTTATCGGTGTATTCACTCTTTGTACTTCCTCCTTATCGTTGTCCATCTTTCTATTCCTTCAGGTGCTACACATTCAGAGACTCCAGAAAGTACAGAACTCCGCTGCACGTCCCTTGGTTAAAGCCACGAAACGGGACCATGTCACTCCTCTCCTTCGTTTTCTGCACTGGCTACCACCCGTTCTCGCATTCAGTACAAACTGTCTCTGACTGTGCTATGCTTAAATTTCCTGCAGGCTCCTGTCCTGATTATTTCTCTGAACTTCTCTTTCCTTACGTCTTGGCCAGACAACTACGCTCTTCGTCTGATGGCCATATCCTAACTGTTCCTCTCACCAAAACAACAACATGTGGTCACAGGATGTTTGGTTACCGTGCAGCAAAACAATGGCACTCTCTCCCTTTCCATATCCGCCACCTTCCTACAACTGAATCCTTCAAATCTGCACTGAAAACCAACCTCTTCCTTGAGCAATACTTTTAACACAGTCCACACAATGCTCGTCCTTTTTACCCTCCCCCCCACTTCCGCTCTTGCGACTTTTCTACTCATCTTCCTCTGCAGAATCACTATATTCTTGTTACTTGGTGCCTCTTTGCGTTTTCTATATTTGTCTTCTATTCGTCGTCAGTACTGTCGTTTATTCTTCCACCCCTCGTATTCTATCCATGTGGTCCATGTCTCATCCTTGTTTTAAGCGCTAAGAGCATGCTCGATCTCTATGAATCCGAATATGCGCTATATAAATCTTCATTAGTATTATTTCTTCCTCAAGTCTCCTTCCACCGTCTCTATTGTCTCTTTTTCTATGTAGATAAACGTGTTTATGGGAATAATGAAATATATATAAACTGAGATCATCTAAATTTTTTAATTTCCTTTCTACAAACATCTTTGATGTTTGCAAGATAACGTTTATTCTTTAGCTAAGCGACCTTCAAATGAAACACTCGATTTTAACTGTTTTTAATCATCACATAACAAGAATGATTGTACGCTTAATTCGTTCGTCACGATATAATAATCCAATGTACACGTTTTCCATCTCATTAACGCGTGTCGCTTTATGCATAGTGATTCACTGCATGTGGCTTAACGAAATGATCAAGTTATGAACATAATTATGACATTAAGCCTTTTTTCATTACAATTAGAGGCGTTAATTATTTGTGTGAATTTTTATAAAATGCTATCCTCCAAAGATCTAAGCGGGAAAAACAGCCACAATATCACCCTTTTTTAGGACGGCAGCTCCACGTCCGTTATCCGCATCAGGATCACATCAGCAGCAGTGGCGATGGATAAGCTGGATAGGATCTGCATAGCCATAACATCAGGTTTACTACCAAGTACTGGTCGTCCTGTACAGGACCTGCTGACCATTGCCCAAAACAGGCAATATCCATGCATTCCTCCCAACGACAGGTGCCGGTCAAGGGACAACTGATTGACTGACTGACACCGAATTAGTCTTTTAATTTTAATTACAGGGTAATTTTCAAAGGATCAGTCAGTCATAGCTTTGTTCTTTTCATATCTCATATCTGGTCTCTGTTCCATACGCGTTCGAACTGTCGGTCAGTTGGTAAGGTCTTGCAGTTCTTTATTAATTGTTATAAGTGCCTGCTAACAGATCTATGTCGTCTACAAACCATAGGTTGATCGGTCGAAATGGCCAGTCGAAATGGACGTATGAAGGTCGTGGAGTTTCGAGCATGATGTTCTACAAGAAGGTATTTAACAGCACCGGTGATATGGGGAATTCTTGACGTACGCCTACTGTGGTGCGAAAGTAAGCTCTTGTTTGTTTATCCAGCAGTGCCACACTCGTTGAGCTTCATTGAATTGAACGAGGCCTTGTTGAATTTTCGCATCACATGCCATAGCCTCTCGTACCAGACTCGGTCGAATGTCTTTTCAAAGTCAATGAAGTTATGGTAGAGGTCCCACTGATGCTGAAGATGCTTCTCAATAAGAATGCGGCAATTGAAGATCTTCTCAGCTGTGCTTCTACGTGGTCTAAAGCCAGCCTGTTCTTCCACTCGCAGTTCCTCTGGGGTGGTGCCAATGCGGTTCTTTAAATAATAATAATAATAATATGAACTTATAACGTGCAGCATCAAGACCAATACAGATCGCACTCTATGCGCAGACCAATAATGATAAATGAAAGACAGCAGCCAGTGGACGGTGAGATACGTATAGGCACACTGAACAACATAAAGATGAAGTACAAGTGTAGAACGTAAAGCAACGGATGAAGTTATGAAGGGATATATAGGTACTGTACACAGTGTGAGATGGAGTCATTACATGGGGGTTTTCATGACTAACAGTATTACAAGGGAGTTAAGAATAGTACTTTGTGGAAAAAAATATGTTTTCAGAGAGCGTTTGAATGTAGGTTTCGAGTCAGAGTGGCGAATGAGATGTGGAAGAGAGTTCCACTGCTTAGCAGCACAGAGGGAGGATGTCCGTTTTCCGTGACTGTCTTTGTGGGAGGGAGGGAACGAATACACGAGTCCGATGAGGAGCGAAGGTTTCGGGCAGGGATATGGACAGAAAAGATTTCAGTGAAGTAGTAGGGAGGAGGAGCTTTAAAGAATCCACCGCATAGAGTTGAAAGCATGTAGTCTATGCTAGCTTTAATTGGTAGCCAATCAAGAGAGTGAAGAAGTGATGTAACATGTTCAGATTTGCGAGTCCGGAAAACGAGACGAGCAGCAGGAACTTTCTAAAGCTTATCAGTGAGGTACTGTGGACACCCAGCAAGAAGTTGCAGTAGGCTAGTTTAGACAGAACAAATGAGCAGATGAGAATTCTAGTGGTTGAGATGGACAGAGTATGACGAATGGAGCTGATCTTCCGGAGCTCACAGTATGCAGAACGACAGATGTGAGAAATATTAGCAACAATATATACGAACTTTTCCAGCCCACGACGCCTTGATCATCAACTAAGAGAATTGTGGTTCTTTGCTGACTTTTCCTCTGTCCTGAAAACTCAGTTACAAGTCACTTACCCTCGACAATTTTAAAGCTCATTTGGGATTTTTTTTAAATTATTCAGTGGTCGTATTGTAATCTGAAATGAAGACCAAGACAAGGCAAAATGAAATTTGTAAATCATTTCCTTGTTATTTACTACATTGTACAACCAGGGGTCCTTTTTATAATATTCTTTTAGATCGCCTATCAAATCAAACAAATAGACATCCAAGAACAGATCAAGATCTGCTCTCAGCAGCAAAGACCTGATGTGATTTTGATGTAACTCTCCAATTTCTTTAACTGAAGTTTCCTCGCAACGTCTCTCATTGCGATAGGGATAACATAGATCGCACATGATAGGTACATGCGATGATACCTCGTTATTCAGTCACATCGACCAAGTCATCTCTTCGTGAGAATGAGAGTTAAATGGTATTCACCCGACGTTAAAACTTAAATTGTCAAGCTCGCGCTCACGTGATCAAGTACGCCATGCGAATAGGTTGTGTTTCCAACATCTCGGCCAAGGATAGTTTAAGATCCGCAACATAAGCTGTAAACTGCATATTTTGTTTACATGTCGTGTCATGACGACGTAACAAAGAGAGAAAATGGGAGACATGCGGGTTCCCCCCCCCCTTTCTTTTACATTTCGGGTAAGGAATCATCATGCACAAACTAAAATGATCCCGTTGCTGGGCACTTACTTAGCTTCTACAGTTACATTGCGAACTCTTCCCTCCGGTAGTCGATGTATTTTCAAAATTGTACTTTGCAATAGCTGCGAAAATTTTATTCTGTATCTCATCACACAGAAGATCGATCAGTTCCTCATTCTTTTTTTCTATCATAAAACTCGCATGTCATTAGTTTCTTCAAAAAAGGTGCTGTTTCATGATGTACGTGACACAGCGAGAAAGGACTTTTAGCATCAGGTGTGGATTTGTGTGTGCGATTATATATATATATATAAAGTATTTACACAAAATATATGTAATCTAATTAAGTTTTAATGTAATATATAGACATGTTTATATAGTGCTTTGTGTTTGTGATTTATCTGGCTAACAAGTTAGCTATCCCTTTTGTTAGCCAGTCCTTCTGTCTGCCTGTTTCTCTGCCGATGTGAAGAAATATTAACCATGGTGAAACACAAACACTCTATCCATGATTCTCTCTCTCTCTCCTGTAAGCAGTTTATCTCTCTCTCTCTCTCTCACACACACACACACACACACACACACACACACACACACACACACACAAACGAGAGAGAGAGAAAAAAAAACAAGTTAGCACATTCAGTACAAAAGAAACTTACCCGTCCCAGTCTAAGAAATACGATAGTTTCTAGGGTTAAACCTGATTACGGGAACATCAGTATGACACAACACAAAAAATATGAGGGTGTACACAATCTTTAGCAGCAGTGTCTCGTGTTTACTTACAGCGTGCGAAGGAAAAATTGTATATAATAAAATATATACACGCGCGCACACACACAGACTCGCACGCACACACACAGACTCGCACGCACGTATATATATACAGGGAGAGAGACATGCGTGAACGAACATTATACGTGTTGTACATAACTATACGGCCTACATCCGTCACCGTCAACACGAACTCTCGATTAATGTCAAAATCGAGGACGAAGGATTTTACCTAGCCCGATAAAGCCCCCTTTCCCTCACTCTCTCTCTCTTCCTTCCCTTTACTCTCCCTTTCTTTGTCTCTTTCTCTCTGAGAAGGAGAAGAAGGGTTTGTACCTGCGTGTGTCATGGGGCGTGGGGGATGCATTCTCAATGGTTCAATTCTTTTGGTCTGTAGACTGGTATCGGCACTGAATAAGATTCCCGAGACTGCATCATACTTTAGAGTCCTGTTGAGAGTCGATCGAGGACACACAAACTGTCGCCGTGCTGTTTTCACTGTCTTGAGGACACTGGGGGCAGTTGGGAAACGCTGTTTGGAGATGAACAAGCGCGTACCGCGGAATGAGCCCTTCTTCCCCTCTGCGTGCAGTTATCGCAGCATCTGGGTTTGGCGACTTGTAAGATCATCTCCGATGTTGTTACGGTGTTCATGTAATGCCTTATTCGTCTTTTTATTTCGAATGATGTCCAGTTTGTCTTTCCAGGACCACCTACACACAATAATAAGTCGCGCCTGCATGTCCCTGCTTTTGAAGATAATTCCTGCGTTTTCTACCATGTCTGTGTGCAGTCAGTATGTCAGCATCCTGCCATGTGCGTTCATGAGTGCATTTGTTTAAGATATTGATGACAAGTCTACGGCAGGAATCAAATCTCAGCTACACCATACAGTATAAGATTTTCTCTTCTTGAATAGATTTCACATCTTTCACTTCTTTCTTCGATAAAGCTGACTTTGTACTTCATTTGGCTGTGTTTTTCTTTCATAATTTCTATACCGTTTGTGTTCTTGTTTACACATTGTCGGATATTGTCAAGCTGTCCTAGTATTCTGCACACAACAAATTTGATGTCATGAAGCCCATCTCGTACTTTGTCGTGATTGACATACCTGCATTACTCTCCTCGACTCTGTCCCTCTTCTTTGTGTTCTCTGATCTCGTTGTTTTGTTCGTTTGCTTTAGGTCCAGGCTTCAGCTCAGTCAGTGTCTCCGCACTGGAGCAAAAGAGTTGAGATCCGAAACACAAGTATGCAGGCTTTACTACAAGAGCCCACTGATAGCGACTTGACACGCATGGCCGCAGAGACATGAACTTCAAGAAAACAGACAAAAACTGTCCTAAAAGATAGTGGGTTAATCGGCATGTCTCACTCCTTCCAACGGTGCTGTTTTATAGAGTTAATGTGTGATAATTAGATTAGTATTACTGGAAATATAAAAGTTTCCCAACGAGAGGAGAAAAATCCCATCCTACCGCTTGCGTAAACGCGGTTCACCCCCTCCCCCCATGCATGCTTTATCAAACGAATGAAAAACGGGCATGACGGTCTCAACAAATTTGTCTTCGTTCATGTCACTCGATGGGGATTTGGAGAGTGGGGGGAATCAAATAACAGAAATTTGAAGAGAAACTACAAATATATAAATAAATACAAATAAAAAGATGATAAAAAGGTCGAGAGTGCCAGAGTATATAGGACTCAACTGTTTGTACACACCTTCTTCCGCACCACTGAGCTCAGCAACACATCTTTCAAGACTGGCATTTCAGGACGTACAACAATCCAGCAAGACTGAATCAGCGACTGGAGCTCGATCAGGCCAGCCAGACGTGCAGCCTCTCACACGAGGTCACTCGATCAGCTTTCTCCCTGAATATATACCCCGTCATGTATATAGTGGCTTCATAAACATCCGTGTGTGCACTGCGTCATAGCAGTAAGTAGTTGAACGGAGTGCGTACACTGTACAGGATGCCAGCATATCCAGTTTTGGCATCAATAAAATTTTATAAGTATTATATACTCCAGCTGTCATCGTAGTCACTGGGGTCGATACATGCACGTACAATGCGGCCAAAACGGTCGGGACGCGTGAGCGAACGATCCACACATCCACTTAATGATGCAGGATGCTATAGAGAGAAAGGCTAGATGACAGAAGCGGCTAATACAAGTGCTTTGTATTTGCCCATCAACTACAATCGTACGCACGGTCCCATCTCTTCCCAAAACCAACTTCTCCATCATCATCACCCTCACGAACAACGGCTAAATGGCATGCCGATGTCTTCGATGGCGCCGTTTTGATCGATCAGTCGACACAAGCATTTGTCACCTATAAAACAGGCTCTCTTTGAAGTACCGTATGACTGAAGTCTGTAGAATATCAACGGATGAGAGAAGACATGCCATCTATGCCATCCCATCTACGCCAACGAAAACTGAATCTGCGCCACGCGATATTTATTTTTAACGCCTAGCCACCAGAAGTAAGCGCTCATTGGTCTGTTTCTGACAGCTGCCCGTCAGAGACCACGTGCTTTGTCACTTTCGCCCCAGCGTTTGTGTGTTTTGATCAGCCTTCCTTGCCGCCCGCCATCTTACGTTGGTAGGCTGGGTTCCGGATTACAAACTTCGTCTTTTCTCGTGTTGACCTGGAGCTACGTATGTGCAGATGCTAGTCCGAGACTTGGCTTTGATCCAGTGTAACTTCGGTGTTGAGTATGAGCTTGAATACTCTGCTGCAAGCTGCACAATGGGTCGAATCGAATAACGAGAAAACACGTGGTAGGTGTTCTTGTGCACATGGCTGCCGTTCCCACTATTTTGGTTATGGTGCTTCCATGAAGATTAGGTTTGGTGCACTATTTTTGGAAGTGGTTGCAATATACATGCATCCGTTTGCCTTACGGTTTATCGAGTGTTTCCTCGAGTTAAAGCGTAAGAATGATGCCTGTAGCATGTAGAATACGATTAACGTGCATCGTTTGAATATTTATGAATATGAGATAGGGTTCTACGATAAAGCCGGGCCACATGCACTAATTCATCAAAATCTACGTTGCAGAAGACTCCTCCAGACATTTTCACCATTACGCCAAATCGCCAAGTGTCAGTGAAGATAACAGCGATGGGAGAGGCGACGATACAAGAGATAAACGGAGAACTGGAGGGTTAGTAACTTTGGTTAGATTGTTGATTTGTTCAATGGCCGACTCGACTGTTGTGGTTAACAATCGTAGTGACGTGTTCGTTTGGCAACGTTGTCATCATACAGGGCACCTGTCTTTTTTTCAGGGCGGGTACTCGTGAGGTACACAACAAACTGGAAAAAAATAGGTAAGTTATAACTGTGGAAAATATTAGGCATACAACATAATTTTTCATATTTGTAGGAAGCTGGGTCGGCAACTTAATAATCATGGGTCGGCATGCGTGTTGCTATATTTAGCCTGTCTTACCGGCAGTGGGCGCGTGTCATTGGTTCACGTGCTGCCTGCCTATCGCTATCAGTACTCGCAGAATAAAAATAACAAACACAACATGCACATAACGTAATGCTGTGATTACGCTAAATAGATGCCGCTTTAGAATTGTTAAATATCAGTTCATCCTCTGGGTGAAAGCTTGTTGGTGTCATATTTTGTTATTGAACTGTTATATGTATATGCAGATGCCATCTCTTGTATTCCTTTGTATATATTTTGAAATGGCTGAAGCAGTGGTTAAGTGTGAAAGGAAGTCACCACTTGAAAATAAGTTAAGGTCCTAACTAAGTTTAGGGGGATTTTCAATTCAGACAACTTAAAAAAGTGAAGACAATGCCATGGAGACCACATTAAAAAAAAGAGGTTGTGTAGAGATCAGTGATGCAGCTGTTGATTAAACCATATTTTGCCAGTTGTTTTTATAGCAATACACGGGTCTAACATGTCTTTGTAGACCCCCCACAGTTCCCATTCACTTCTCCCCATCTCTATCACACACACACACACACACAGATGCAGGGAGATATTACCTTGTTTTCCACTCATGCTGATGCTGAGGCCAGTTAAAAGTAGCTTTCCTTAATGACCATCGCATTTCAGGAGGGCACATCTCAAGGAATGCTTTGATGCACTTAAACAACATCTTTCCAGCAAAGAGGAGAAAAAAACATCAAACCTCAGCATTCTTCGGGGCTCCATTAAGTGCATTCAGGTATGAGCATTGCAAAACACTCTCTTTGGCAAAATATCTCCACCTACCCACATTACCTGACCTCACAAAGTGCTAAAGCTTAGGCTGTAAAGCATAGCATGTTTTTACCTTCTGTTCTGTTACAATTTGGTTTAAGCTTATAACTATTCAAAGGCATAATAATCATAACAGTCTAGAGAGGATGCAGTGTGATGCTGTGTTTGTCATTGCTAACTTTCATTCATTATCACTGAAGATCACTATTTCTTACATGATTGTGGGAGAATTGTGCACTTCAGCCTTGTATGACAACCATTTAATTGTATTCCTTGTTTATTATGCATGTGTGGTATGGTACAATAATTCATAGACTTTTTGTAGTCCATAAGACCACACGTTTTTTTATAAAGATGGTTGTTGGGGTACATGAAGACATCTCATAATATGACAAGGCATAGATTACTATGACAATTTGCTGGCTAAGCATTAGATTCTAGTCAAATATGGTGCTTTAACGATATATCCACTTATTTATATGCGATATATTTTTATCAGAAAGGAGCAGTGCAACAATTAAGGGAGTGTTTCGTGCATATTCGGTATTCTTGTGACCAACATGCTTAGGCTGCAAAGATAGCGTTTATAAGTACATTAAGCACCATATCGAGGGGTAACATTCGTGCATAGACTACACTTCGTGCTTTGGTGACACATTGCATGACACGACCTCGTATCTAGTTTATCGGCCTGTGCCAGATGGGCTTGGGCTGCACTATTTACGTTTGTACATAAGTGGAAAGGTTTATGCTAGACATAAAGGGAAAATCCCAAAAGCTTTCTTCCAGAATGAATAGTAGGTTCTGTAGAAGTGAAGCAGCGACATATTTCTAAATCAAATTCACATCGCGTAGCGTTGCCATGTAAAAACCGTTGCCCCTATTGAAAGACGTGGTGACGTATGTTGATAGCTCCACGTGACCTAAAGCACGCGGACGGGTAGCACATGTCACGGGACGCTCCTGCTGCGTGTCGCAAGCTATGGCAATTTATTTTTGAAGTCTGAAGAGACAGCCTGTGCAGACATAATTATCTGCACTCAAGCTCGGGGAATGTTATATTTCTTAAGATTGTAAGTTGGCATGGTAGTTTTTTTTTAATTTTAAAGATGGGGCGTCGGCATCGGTAGCGTATAGCATTATCCATATCCCATAGTGCTAAGCGGCTTGTAGGCGGGGTTACAGTACATCACCAGCTCGGGGGGGCGGAGACAAGCATGTTAATTGAGTCCAAGGTTGGGACTGCAAATCCGTGCACCTGGGGATCAGCTATTGGCTGACCGAGTAACGTAAACATCACCATGAGGGGCACATGACGCGCTGCTACCGTCTCGATATCGGATCACTTACAGCTTTGTTTGCCTTGAACGTGTGTAAAAACCGCGTGAACCCTGAAGAAATGGGCACAATCGACTAACACAAAGGCGGCAATTACTTACAGCATGTGTAAACGTATGGTCATCCTGACCGCTCCTTCCTAGAAAAAAAAGTCAGCGTTGCTATGGGAATTACCCAAATCTCTCGCTAGCGAACTTAAAAAAAAACTATCATGAGTTTTTTTAGAAAGATTTATTATGCCTAAGAATGTTAGTCACCAATAGCATTTCATGTGACCACGAAACATCACAAAGACTAACAAATGGGAGTGAAAACGTGTGCTTTTAATTTCAATATACCACAACAACCGATAATACATATATAGGAACGAGAACAAGTAACGAAATAATGTTCACAAAATAAAAGGCAGCACAACACATAACCCCCTTTCTGTGTGTTCAATGCTTGTCTTTGTTCTCCATGCCCTGTTAGAGATTAGATGTCCAAATATTCAGCGATAACATAGACTTGTTCCTTTTGGGGGGAGGGGTGTCAGTACAAGCACATTTGCAAAGTTTATTACACACTACATCATTTGAAACGCAGACTCATTATACTTAAACAGTGCATGCTGGGACAAGATATTCCACATGTAGAATCCATTTAAGTTGAGGCAGTTCATATCCAGGTTCTTTCTTGTTCCTGAAGTTTTTTTTTGTTTTGTTTTGTTTTTGGAAATACCTCTGTCAGTTTATCAGCCTGTCACCAATACAGTGAGAATTTTGCAGTCATGGGTTCAGATCTTGTCTTGGACATGCAGGGTTGGAGCCTTTGCTAAGTTGCTGGCTTGCCATAAAACACCAATCTTCCCTCACCCCTGGTCAGCTTGTCAGCTTTTATGTGATTGTTCAAAACGTATTACAAAACTGTTCATTAAACAGGTCATAATTACATTCAGGACAAGAAAAATGGAGAAAATAGGTAACACAAGCTCCTTGATAATGCAGGATAGTGATAAAGAGAAGTTGTGGCAAAGAACTTGGCAATAACTGCATGGTTTTGTCTGGCAGTGCAGATTGTTCTTCTTGTTAATAATGACAGTGTAGTATTAGTTTTATGTTAACTACTTGTTTGTGGAGAATATGTAGAAAAATGCAGTACAGTGGCAGTCTTATAATTGTTGTGCTTTATGGAATGGTGGCAGAACTTGCGCCGATGCGAGAAGGAGCTTGAGCAGGAGTTGCAGAAACTGGCACAGCAAAAGAGCAAACTTCGTCACAGGTTGGAGCAGTTATATAGTGAAATGGATCAAATGAACGTCAAAGTTGACATCGAATGTTTCATGCAGCAGGCATCAGAGGACCAGGAATCAAACTCTACAAATACAGCAACAGGTGCCATTTTTTGAGGTTTTCTTTTTAAAGGAGAGTGGTGGTAAGAGAAATGTGTGTGTGTGTTTTTTAAAAATAATTATTGAAATACAAAGGACAACCTTTCATGTAAATCTTCTCTTCCTTTTTTTTTAAAAGGGGCAGGGTAGCATGTTTACACTTTGTCATGTTGTGAAGATTTTCTTCCAATTTAGCTTTATAAAGAATATATTTTGTCATCTTGATTGACAGAGGGTCCTGAGTCCACTCGAGCCAGCGATGTTGAGGAAGACGAGGAGCAAGAAGCACCACCACCTCCAAGGCCAGTGGCTAGGGCCATTCCACATCCAGGCAAGTTATTTCCCTTTAACTCATTAACTGGAGGAATTAATTCTTAATCTCATTAAAACCCTTAGTTTTACTATAAATAAGCAACATTTATATATCTGTATATGCATTTGTATATATTATATGAATGTTGCTGGCAGACATCCCTCTTGATTTTAGTTTTATTGTTCATAGTTCTGTCCTACTTTTCGCTTAAACATACAGTTGTCTAAAATACAGTAGGATTGTATTTAACAACTAGCAGTATATGGATGCTGATAAGCTGTTAGAAGACAATGTATCTAGGGTGAAGTTTAAGAAGATTTAAGAGATAAGATGGTGTCTGGAGAGAAGGATAACATTTTTAGTAGTTGTTCTTCATTTGTGTGTACAAGCCGAATGAAAGGGATTTACTTAACCAGCTTACCATGTCAGGTTATCAAAAAAGAAAAACCTTTAAAAAGCAACAAGAGTTCAAATAAAACGATGCAATAGCTAAGAGATTTTGTGGCACTGAGACTGTTGTCTGTCAGTATTCACTGTTTTATTTTCTTCTCCTGGGTAGGAGTTATCAGTCACTATATCCATGTTCTCTCAGAATAAGTGGATATAGTGGATATTTCCATAAACCCCTGTCATAATGTATGTGAATTTTCAAATTAAGCAGTATGTTTCACTAACTTTCAAACTGAACAGTATGTTTCACAAACTTTCAGATTGAGCAGTATGTTTCACACTTTTAGATTGAGCAGTGTTTCACTAATTTATAGATTGAGCAGTATGTTTTACTAACTTTCTAAAGCACTAACTGCAGTCTTTATGTTTAAAAATAGAACAGCAATTCAGACTTAAGATTTCCATCTTTATTTGTATCTTGCAAAATAAATACATCATGTGATTTTTGTGTGCGTGTGCAAACAAGTTCTAAATGCTAAGGAGAAAATGTGTGCTCTTTCAGTGATACGCACATTGTCATCTGCAAATCCTCCTGCTATGAATCCATCCATATCTCTACCAGCTTCCATAGCAATGGGCACCATGGCAGTGCCAGCTTCCCCAACAAGTCAGCCATTAAATTTAGTTGTGACTTCAGTTGCTGTTCCTACCACTACTACAATCACCGGTTCTCAAGCTACAAGTCAGCCTACACCACTGCTGGTGCGCCCACCAGTGACACAAATTCTCCAGCAGACCTTGGAGAAACGGCAAGCACAGAATAGACAGCAGCAAAGTGGCACCAGCCAGGGTACGTGTCATGACATTTTTTTAATATATAATAACTCCTTGGACCAGAGATAATTAGTGATATTAGTGTTGCAGCTAAGGCACTTTTTGTAAGCGTGGATGTAAGCAGATGCCACTGTGTATTTACTGTTTTATGCCAGCATGCATGTGCATATATGTGTACATGGGTGCATATATAGCTGCCACACCACACAGATATAGCTGCCACACTTCATATATATATATATACTGAAATAAACTTTTGTCTTTTCCAGCAGTAACTGCAGTCCCTTCAAGCGCAGGGGTGCGACAAGCTATCAAGGCCATGCCAGCAGTGTCTCCTGTGGCTCTGACGCCTGGTGCTGTCAACTTTCCATCCGTTGTTTCGCTCATGCCAGGTGCTGGGAACATGGCAAAAATTGGAGGTGTGGCCTTATCAGGGACTCAGCCTAAGACACTTGGGCAGTCGATTTTGCTGAGTTCTGCTCATGGTCTGCCACACCCGTCTGGTAACAGCCAGGCTACAGCCACAGTCCTGCCAGCTTCAGTCATCGCTCCCATTCGTGCAATCAACACGCTGACAACAGGTGGAGTAACCACCAGCACCACCAGCGGTGCAGCTCCGGTGACTGCCAATCAGCTGGCTCGGCCAATTTTGACAGCTGCAGTGCAAGGCGCAGGGGGAACTACAACCCAACAGGTTCTGGCTACTGCCCCCATGGCCTTTGGGCACCATCCGCTTCTTGCACAGCTACCCCGTGGAGCTTCTCTTCCAGGCATGGGGGTTGGAGTGGGTGGATTCCCTGTGGTGTGTCTTGGCGCTGGTGCTCAGATTGTGCCCCCACTGACAGTGATGACACAAGGGCTGCTGAGTCCTGTTTTGAGTGGTCCTTTGATTAAGCAGGTACCACTGCATCATATTCTACCTGGCACTCAAGTTCTGCAACATACACAGCAGCAGACTCAACAGTCTGTTGTTAATCCTCTTGTAGTTGTGTCTGTCCCATCTGTAGTCCCCACGACTGCCATCACCACTACTGCTGTAAGTGTCACTCGATGACATGTTTGTCGTCTGTTTTGTTTATTCCCTCTCCTCCATTATTTCATATGCCTCTTCTAAAAGCTGCCTTACCTGTAGCCGTTTTGTCTGTTTTTTGTTTGCTTTTCGTTAGAAGGGTAGAAGGGGTTAATTTTTTTTGGTTTATTTTTATTTACTTTTTTATGTAGGTTGGATGGAGAGTTCTTTTAATTATTCTAGTTGAACCCTTTCCAAAGAGTGGAACCTTTGCTCAAGGCTCTCATTGTTAAAAATTTCCCATTTTGTATATTTGATAAACAGTAACAAGGACACTTTTATTCTGTACTGTGTGTACTCCTATCCCATACGCCATGTAGTTAAAGAAGTATCAACTGTCAACCATTGTTTCTCTTTAAACTACACTTTTATTATCTCAAGACTTATGCATTACATGTATCCATCCATGAATGACCTTAACATCATGTCAAAATGTTAAAGGAAAAGGCTCTTTGTGCGTTTATGAGCTCCGGCTTTTATTTCGTGTTTATTGTATCCATATCCTTTAATAGCAAAAGTTTTGTCTAAAATGTTATTACATATAATCCTGCAGTTGCCGTGGATCAAAGCACACCAAATCTTTTAGCATTTATCCTCTCTCATGCCTGTGCACATACACACACACATACACACCTATCATAGTTTATTTATATATTGCTTTGGCAATTAAGAACAAACTATGCCTAGAGAGGGAGAACCCAAGGTTGCCTCAGAAGGGTTATACATTAAGTATAAAAATGAAATATCTTCCACATTTCAGTAACTGCTTTGCTGTTGCTGTTAAGGGCCCAGAGCTGTATGCAGAATTGCTTTAATCCAGTCCGCAGCTAGTTTTGCCCTGTAGTGATTATGATGGACCAATAAAATGTGGTTACTTTTGTATAATCTGTTGACCTACAAGATTTACACCTGTTAACATCTAAAGAAATTTAGCCCAAGAAAAAGGCAGATCATTCTTAGTAGGATTTAGGCTTAAAAAGATCACCCATAGGAAGAAAAAATCTGGAAAAAGATTTGACTGCTTCCTCTTAATTTGTTTCAGTGGTTTCCTTCGTATTAATATATTTTATCTCCTGGTCAACATTTTGTTGGCCTTTTTGGCTGCAAGCTAAGCTGCTTGAGAACACATAGTGTCTGGGGGTTTTTTTTAATCACAGAATTCAAGCACAATGTACTTTTGAGTGTTTTGGACAATGAAGGAGCTTTTTTTTGTTTTGTTTTCTTAGGGTCAACACACAGAAGTGAAAACAATTGCAAAAAAGGGATGACAGTGTATGTATATAGTTTTGGACTACCACGTACATCGTTACTTTGTAATGCTAAATTTTGGCTAAAAACAGCACCTGTGATTTTTCCCTTCCCCTCTGGAGCTTTTCTGGTATACACTGGATTGTATATCTTTGCTACAAACTAGATTACCAAAGTACACCAAATGGGAAAAGATGTGTAAATATGTCGGTTTTTTTTCATGATCTCACATGCAGCAGTTCCCAGAAAAATGGCAGACTATGGGGTGAGTGTGAATGGAAGAAGGATGGAGTTTCAACACTGAATGAAGTCACATTAAGCTTGTCCTTCGAAGCAAATACAAATATTGAAAATGCAACTGCCGTGTCTGCACAGTGTTTTTAACAACTCCATCATATCAGTTTGCAAGATCAGTTTATCAGTACAGTGCAGAATGGATGCAGAATTTTGCATTTGCACACCATGTTTAGAAAGCTGTGCAGTTCAGTAGGATTAAGGACTATGATTACTTACAGGTAATCATGGCCTTTTTTGATAATGCTAGAGGAAGTACCCTTAAAGCTATACGCATGTGGTCTCCATTACTTCATCAGGGGTTTGTAATTATTCTGTGATAAGCAGGCTTTCTGTCTGAGCACAAGACAGTAATGACCCCTTGCCTCAGACATGGGTGTGTCTTGAGTGAACAGATTTCTCGTCCCCATTATTGGTCTTTATTATTCTCAGATAACCTATTGCCTCATTCCATGTTTTGTTTGTATTGCTCCCTGTCCCTCTCCTGAAATAGATATGTTCAGTATTACGTAATGTCACGTGTCTTAAAAAATAAATGATTTGGCACTGAAATGCTATAATCCAGTGGAGCTTCAAGTCAGTTTCCACTGTTGAACTAAAAGCTTTTAAACTGTTATAAATTTTAAGTTAATGAGTTCTGCCTTCTTAGCTGAAGTTTTAAGTGAGGTAGGCTGTGGTTAATAAGGAAATGTCACTTGAAGCATGGGCATTCCTTGTTTGTGACTGCCATAGTCATCTGCATAAGGCATTCATTTTCCAGAGGTGATAAATTCTTAAGACAATGGTGCATAGACCAGATTAAATCAGTTAGTAAACATTAGAAGAGATTAGACCAGTTTGTATTATGTCAACGGTTGTCGTGTTTATGGTATAACCTTCCTGTTATTTGTTTGCATTATGGCAACAGCTGTTATGTCTGACATTGTTTATTATTTGCATTGTTTTGATTACATATGTTGCACCTGCTTAATACAAGGCAGGGTGGTGGGGGGGGGTTACTAAGAGCATGTAATGCTTGTACTTTAATTTCGATGTCCTGTTTGGTTTATACTATGCCTAAATAGTTTTATTATACATACATTAATACAGTTAGTAAGCGGGAAGCGCATTTGCAGTTAACGTGAGCAGAATTGTAGTTGTCTGCTTGTTGCCTTTTGTCCTGTATTTCTTTACAGTTTTAGACAGAAGAACTGTTATTTATTTCTATATGTATTGTATCATCGATGTTATAACCACTAGCATTATTGTTGTCATCTGTACATTTTTCACCTTTAAGGTGAAGTAACAGCATAGAATATATTCTATTCTCACAAAACCTTCATTCATTTTTTCATCCTTTTCATCGTGTGCTCTTCAGTTTCTGAAAAGCAGTGATATTTATACTCTAATGTGTGACTGTGTCTAGTTCACAGTGACTGCATTGCACATGCACTCAGAAGGTGCTCATGTACATGCTTGTTGTCAAACTTTCAGTCACACTAGCATGTTTGTGCTACTGTTTCTTATTTTAGAAGTTTAAAAAAACTCCAAACCTAATGCCATTCTGTTGTTAATTCAGCAGTGTAATATATATTTATATTTTGCTGTACAGCCTAGATTTATACACAACAGGACAGTAATTTGTTTTCTCGTTACAAATATAGTTTTTATCAAAATAAATGCTGGCATGGCCACAAAGCATACTCACAATTTTTTTGAGAACTGAAAGTGAGTAAATAACACAAAATCCTAGTGTTGCTAAACCTGACTGTTAAATGGCATATGCTCACTACACATTTTTTCTTGTGGTAGCAAAAAGAACAAAAAGCACAACTCAGGTTACATCATGGTGTTGAAAGGGTGGGAAAGACTTCTCAGAATGACATTCTAGGTCTCTAGGACTAAGAGCCCAGGTGCCTGTGCCAAAGGGTGGGAAAGACTTCTCAGAATGACATTCTAGGTCTCTAGGACTAAGAGCCCAGGTGCCTGTGCCAAAGAGTATGGGCTGGCTCTTTCAGTTACCCCAATTTATTTTGTATATTTTATTAGACCTGCTTTATCTTCCTTCCCGACCTGTCTGTCCTTATAAGTGGAAATTAGCATGCAGGTATGCGTTTTTCGTTTTTAGTGTCTTAGACTGTTGGGACGTGGTATTATTGTGATACTCCTAATACTGCAAACAAAACAGCTGTATTAAAATCATGTCCCCAGTTTAGAATCCCAGACCTATTAAAGACCAACCTGAATAGTTTGCATTTTTTGCAGATGTCGGTAGATATTGGCGATATAAGACTAACCTGTAAATTTTAGCCTCCAAAACCCATACGTTAATTATCCACTAGCAAAGTACACAGTTCTCACTTCCAATCAACAGGGGCCGCTGTGTATGTCATGCTAGTGCACCATTCAAAACATTGGCAGCAGCAAACACCAAACAGAGAGAGAGAATGAGCGACAGTTCAGATTATTCGTATTAAAGTAGCAGTTTTTCAGAATCATGAGAAATGCAGACTTTCAGCATCATTCTCTCTCGGTTTAGTGTTGACGGCTGGCAATGTTGTGAATGGTGCACTAGCATGATGTAGTACACTGTTAGTGGCGCTCATTGATCGTAGGTGTGAAGCGTAGTGGATAATTAATTACCAGATGGGTTTTGGAGGCTAAAATTTACAGGTTAGTTTTATATTGCCTATTTCTACCGAAATCTGCAAAAAACACAAACCATTCAGGTTGGTCTTTAAGAGGAAGATACCCCCACCATCTATCCCCATGCAAAAAAATAAGATATGTAAAAATTAAAAATATGCTTTAGTACACCTATGTTTAAATCCATTTTATTTGTGCTGTATCAAAGTTTAAAGTGTTTATTGCATGAAAGGTTGTCCCAATCATAGAATTTATAAAGCATTCAAACAGATACCATCTAGAACATTTAAAATTGTCGTGCTTTGCTGTATTCATTTTCTTCATCCAGTCTACCCCATAAAACCCCAGAAAGAAGCACAAAAGAATTTGTCAGCTCCAAGCTGGATGATTATTCCCCATGATCTCTCGACTTCCAGTACAAGTGATGTTCTTTTGATCACATTTTAGATTGTGTGTAGCAGCTGTACTTGGTGGATGTGTTTCAGCATTTGGACTCAATGTCTGCATGCACATTCAGCTGTTCTTCCTTTTGGCCTTTTGAGTATTTTACCATGGGAATCTATAGATCCAAATGTAAACAAAATCTTTTGTGAATGCTATTTTAATGTCTGCATTTATGATACACCATATTTGTTTTCAGTTTCCCACCTGGAAGCGAGACTGCAAAATGATTCAGAAAAAAATTCAATCTATATTCATGCTTCCTATTCTTGTATCATTTTCTGAGTGCTTTAAAAAGTAGAGTGTCAATTGTCCCTTGACCGCCACCTGACATGGGGAGCACAAGGATAGACGATATTTTGGGTAATAGTAAGCAGGTCCTGTACAAGACGACCAGTCCAGTTTTTGATGTTCATAAGCCAATTCTTTCTCTGGCCACAGCGGAATCAACTACCCTCCAAGGTACCTTCGACAAGGTGTTGTGCAGGGTCACATGAAAAAGACAATACACCTATCAGGGAAGCTCTCAACTCAGCAATCCTTTCTTATCATCAACATGACATCATTGTCATATTAACATCATTAAAATGCTCAACTCCCATTGATAAATGATCTAAATTTAAATGTTCACCTAATGAGATGCTTCTCCATAGTATCTACTGTCTTAATTGTCATGAAGATTGTTGCTGAAGGAAGAAAAGCTGATTCACATCCTGTCTGCAACTTTCCCCCACTTTATGGTTTTTCTGCTATATGGGTTCCGAGAGAATTGGGCTTTAGTGGTAGAAAGGTGTGGTTATATTTTAAAGTCTGCCAGACGTGCTTTGTTCTATGCATTAGCTGTGAGCATACACAGCTTTTAGGAAATGAAAATACTGAACACAATCTGAAAAAGTGTTTTCAAGTGATTAGAAATTGTGTACATTTGTGTGAAAATATGCAAATTGATTACTTCTGTCACATATATGTTAAGATATAAGCTGTCTGTATGGTGCTTGAAGAAATGGCATGTGACCTAATACCCTTTATCATCTGAGAATGCACTATCAACCTGTTCACATCCTAGTAAAAAATAAACACCTCTACTGAAAGTGTACTCCCCAAATATTTGTTTGAAGATATTGTTTTCCATCAGACAGTGTAAAAGGTTAAAGTTAATAGATTAAATACTGATTCTCACAATTTTATTTGTCCTTTAAACAAAATGTGAGCAGGTTTGTTCAAAAATTTTATTAGTCTTGATTGATAGTATATCACCTCAAAATTACTGAAAACTTCATATTCAACGAAGAAAAACAAAAAGAGACAAAATGAACTTTAAATTTATTTAGGACGTCGAGTGTGCATATTGATTGTTACTGTTCGACTTTGCAGTGGTGATCTCTCTTGACAGCTGAAATGCTCAGTGCAGACCCATTTTAGATGCAAAAAAGTTGCCATCTCCTTTTGTAGCAGTCTGAAATATGCCATATGGTTTTGTGAAGTATCTGCTTAGGCTAATATGCATACATGCACTCTTATACCTTTTAATCCAACCCTTTTTCCCTCCTCCCACATGCTTATACAAATGCTAATATCAAAGATCTGTGAAGTAGTCAGTCTGTAATTTGAATACAAAAACACAGCGACAATACTGAGGCTGGGAAGAAGTAGGGAGTACAGTAAAGGCTCTGTGAAAACAGTAAGTCACTTGGCTAGTTAGGGTCATGCACTTTAGGAAAAAAGTCTAAAGGCATGCAAAAAATATAATCTTAAATCTATTCAGAACTGCAGAAATACCCGAAAAAGGACCCATCATAAAAAGATGGAAAAGAATATATCTTCATCTCGAAAAGTTTGGTTAACTTCTCAGTTTATACCCAACTGAAATAAGGGCCATATAAGCAAACATAAAGACTGTGGATAACTGGGATTATACTCTGAAAGATCCATAATTTATTTTCTAAAAAAGCCTCACTACTGGTAAAGGTACTCCAAACAAAAACTCCACCATATGGACAGCCAACAAAAACACAAAAATGCACAACCACAGTTTTTGTTTGGAGTACCTTTACCAGTAGTGAGGCTTTTTTAGCTTCTTGCCAGCCCTCAAGGCACTAAGCTGAGGAAAAGAAGATTAAAAAAATTGGATGAGGGCTTAAATGAAGATGTAAAAGAGAATAAATTTGTAACATGAAGACATTGTTACCTTGTTTATTTCACGATGCCTGTCTCTGGTCACAATTTCTTCCATTACTTCTCCATCCCCCTTGATCAACCTACACAAACACATGTACAGACAGGAACACAAGCACTCACATGAAGATACAGACATGCTTGCATGCAACCACATGCACAAACACATAAACACACTCACAAAAACACCAAAAAACCAGAAAAAGTGGTGAATGCTCTATTTTTTTGTTTTACCCTAAAATGTTCATCTCATAAACAAATTTTAACATCTCTGATTCCCATTCCACCGGACACCCAATTACATCATCATAGAGAGTTTTCACCTTGTACCAAGCATCACTGTGAACATACTGCTCACAAAAGCATGCAGTATATTCTTGAAAAGAAAAGCTTGGTTCAAGCAGTTTTAAGTGGTGAAAATACGTGCATATGCATCCTAAAGCATGCACATTCACACTGCCATATGCACAATTTAACAGTTAGGGACCAAGAAAAACATTATCATGTGGTGGTAATGGTGCTTTTCTAGGGAGAGCTGACATAACAAAATGAACAAAATGAGCATACTTCAAACATATTTTGGTGGGCTATTTGGAATTCCCTTCCCCTTCGGCCGAGACCTCCATCGTCATTTTCAGCATTTAAGCAGCAGCTGAAGACACACCTATTCCATTGTGCGTTACACTGAGAGTGTTGTTTAGATGATGCAGAATCTTGTGCTGTTCTGATCACAGTGTGTGCATTTTTTTTTTTTTTTTAAAGTGCTGTGAGCCATTAGGAAATGGTGCTCTATAATCTTTATTATTACTATTAAAACATGAGCAAATAGACAGTTGTCTTCAGACTGTCTGGTGTTCATGGAACCCACCTGTTTCTACCTGTCTCTTCGTCATAAACATATCGCATGACACTTTGCTGTTTCTCCCACTCTTCCTTAGTCATAGGCTTCAGTACTCGAGGCGCAGGGCCAAGGGTCGAGCCTGATGCTGCAATGTAAACACATTTTTTCTTAATCACAAATTTTTCCTAAGTGATAATTATCAACTCTGTGTTAAAAACAGTATGTGTACAACTGCATCACTCTCCCTCACACATAGATAAATGTACTGATGAAGAATCCCAAGGTGAGGTGAACAACATTTTTACATTTTGTACATGAAATGCAAGATTCTTCAAATAGCCAAGTAGAGGTAAAATTATAAAACAATGTTTTGAAAAATACGAGCTAAAAATATACTGTTATACATTATTTAATATTATATAGTAAATACATTATCTATAGCAGTAGGTAATAATAGCAGTCCAATTAGCATTGATGTTTTATATCAGTAGATTAACAATGTTGTCTATATAGCCATTAAGATTTATTAATATTCTGTCAGAATATCTGTGGCATATATCAGAAAGAAAAAACTTGTTGGTTTGTAATAAAAATGTATAAAATGAAAGAGTTAATAGATTATATTAATATAAAATTTTACTGTGCATGAACAGTTTCTTAAACATTTAGGTAAAGGTATAGAAAACTTTGTCTCCAAAACAATGACATCAAAGTTCACATTTAGACTACATTAATTCTTATTAAAATGAGCAGATTTAGTTGCCCGTTATCTTTTGTCCAAAGTAAGTGCACAAAGCAGTGACCATACCTGCCGAAGATTTTGGTTTAACAGATGTTTCTGCCAGAGAATTAACCTGTGCTGTCACCATTTTGTTACTTGTCTTATATTTTTCCTCTTTTTTCTTTTTCTTCTTTTCTTTTTTGTGTTTCCTCTTCTGCTTCTTTTCTTTTCTTTTTATGACCTTTGATGGAGATGATGAAGATGAGTCTGAGGATGTAGATGCTCTTTTCATGCAAAAAAAAACATTTCCATATACAATTTTATAATCACGATGCTTATCTGCCATCAAAGACGGCAGTCATAAATTTGCTCATTAATCAGCTAAACTAGATTATGTTTTTTAAAGTTATAAATAGCATTTTAAAAAGAATAATGGAATGTCAGATTGTGCATATGATCCTAAAGGAACAGAACAATGGCACAATGAGAGCAGGAGAGAAAAAAACAATGACAGGGAACAAAAAGTGTATATAAAAGTGAATAACTGCAAACAGAAACAATCCTACTACCCCCATCCCTTCAGCTCTTTCAAGCAATCCATTGCAGTTAAGCTATGGAATAAACAAAGTGCTGTGTATCCCTGACCCAAGTGAGACCGCAAACATACAATTAGTTACTGAACAGAACTGACTTAAAAATCCCTTACGTTGTTGGAATACTCTTACTGATCACCCCACCCCACGCCCCCCCAAAAAAGCAACATGAATGTGGATCTAGACTAGAATATAACTATCATAGCCTGCTTCAAAGATGAGCGAGTGTCGAGTGGTAGAGTATGAAGGCTGGGAAGGACAGAAAGATTTATCATTATTATATCACTGAATGTAAGCGATCTACTTCTTTATAACAATCTTTGGCTAATAGTCTGCATACCTCTTCTTTCTGTTTCTGGAGGAGAGAGACTTTTTTCTTGACCTAGAGTTCTTTTCTGACGAATGTCTTCTCTTCGGGGGAGGACTCTGACTGCTGCTTGATCTACTTTCGCTGCTCGATGTGCTACTGTCGCTGGATTCAGATCGATCTCGTCGACGATCGCGTTTGCATTTGGTTCTCGATTCGCGATTTTGTGACGCTAACAATTTGTCACTCGATGATTTTTCAAGTGGCATAGTAAATCAATAAGGTTTACGTCGTTATGTAGTAAATGGATGTATCGCCTTTTACCCTACTGCCCTACTTCAGTGGTTTAGTCGCCGACATGTTTAGTGAGGGCTCCAGTGTAGTTTATTAAAAAATATAACTCATAATTTAGTTAAAATTTAGTTTTAAAAAATTATATAAACATATTATACAAAACTGTTTATAACATTAGGATCTAGAATGTCACTAGTTTTAGATTTATATAAATCTATATTAATCTTTTGTGCATGTCTTTGCTCTTTCCGAGTAAGAATTTTGCTGTTTTCTTGACAGCGGAAGTAGCAACAAAGCTTGCAATGGCGTCGATTTGTTGTTTTCTGAGGTAGTATAAATATTTCCGAAATGTTTCCACACATTAGTGTTTAAAAAAGGAACAAAAACGAAATGGAAGCAGGTGTTCAGGCTTTGCCGGCATTTAGAGCCTTTGAGAGTCAGCTAAAGACTCTTTGCATCAAGGAATTTCCGTGTGGACTTGGCGCTTGGGTAAGGAGAGAGAGACGTTAATGAGCGTGTTACAACATTCTTCAGTCCTTTTGACACAAGAACATGCGTTTATTTGCTTAATAGCAATAAAATAACTTTTTGATGAAGGCTACGTAGTCTTCGGAAATAGTGCGTGATAGATTTTGTACAACTCATTAAAAATCCTTACTGTTTGTTCTCTGATTCCTCTTTGTGTCTTCTATGTTTGTCATTTAGTACTAATTGTCTGCATAGTTGTTTTTCCTTCCGTCCTTCTTATTCTGTCCACGTCATCTACTTGTCTTAAGTGCCGTGAGCATGCTCCTTCGTGAACATGATTATGCGCTATATAAATCATACGTTTATTATTAATACAATTATTATTAAAATTTAGTCCCTCATTACTTTCAAAATGTAGACCACCTCGTTCTGGAAATTGATTTGAATAGCGATATTTGGCTAGCAAAAGCTCTGTTTCCATTACTTTATTGGAAAAGTACTTTCTTTGTTCTGGCAGACCTGACTCGTCTGACCATGCAGCTACTTTCCCTAAACAGCACTTCATAAACTTGATAATATCAGTACATATATCTATTAATAAATCATGTCATAATAATAATAGTAGAATGATTATAATGGAATAAAATAGAGGTTATTTAGTGTTTGGAGGGATCTCGAAAATGCAGTGAGGAAAGTTACACCTGAGTGGCAGTGGAAATTTCACTCTGACATCGACAATGATGAAGATTCTTGCCAGGTTTTTTTTCCAATGTAATGTGATTTATGCCAATTGTCATAGCTCTGGTGTGCAAAATCTTCAACATGCTGTTCATTATGCAAACTACTTGTGAACCCACAAAACAAGTGCAGGCAGAGCTTAACTCAATTCTGTACCAAAATCAATTTTTCAGATCAAATTTTGGGATCCAGATCTTTGAGGTACCTGGTGGTTAGGATTGCCTTTATGCTGTAGCGAAAAATTGAACAACATGAGTTTGATTAACAAGATTTGGCCATTTTGTTTTAATTGCAATTATTTCTTAGTACTAGTGGTAACCTTTGAATTTTGCTTAGTATTAAGCTTTGAAGTGTTGGGTTTAGGGGTGACTCTGACTGTAAACTTAAACAATCTCTCCCTTAATTAATGAAAGATTGTAACATTAGATTCAATTGGAAACATTTACCAATTTTTAGTAATAGTGGTATATAACTCCAGGCAGAATATTTTCTCAGAGATTACAGCCCCCATGGGTCTGGTTTCTCATGTCGGGGGGTGAACACCCAGCCTCTCACTGGCTGGGTGACTAAGCTGGCCCACCCCTTTTTCTTATGCTTTTCTTGTTTCTCCCTCACTGGCCCTTTCACCTATACTCTTTTTCTTATCAACGATCTCCTTGTCACACTACTGTTTGTCTTTTCTATCTTCTCCCTTTCTCTGCCTTCTTTTTTCATCATGTCTTTCTGTTAAAGTAACTCATTTCTCTGTGGCCTCGTTTAGGCCCCTTGCATTTGCCATGCAGGGCAACCCATGTCGGGGGAGGATGGGAACCTGGAGGTTGAGGTCCCATCATATCAACACACCTCTTTGGCCCGGAATTCTCCTAGACGGTAGGTTGGTGTGGCCGACACCAATCAATCGGCTGGTCGTGTATTGCCATAGCTTTGCTAGAAGGCTGTGACTGGGGTCAATCTGGTCTTCACACTTTTTTAGGCTAGAGTATATTCCTTCTGTATCCCTGGTGCGACCCTGCTGGAAATGCCCTAAGTCGTACCGCTCGGTCGTATCCCTTTGTTGGACTCCGTGGTGGCTGGGGAGGAGAAGGAACAAATTACATAATTCTTATTATAGCAACAAACAAATCGACCCTAGGAAAACGCATAAGAGAAGATGAGTCTTCGGACAGTGAGAATGAGGTGCGTGATAGTGTAAAAGTGTCTGGGGAGGTGGCTGGCCCCGTTTTCTTGTTGTTGAGGGTGCAGAGTCGGCGCGGCCACTCTCGTCCCTTTCCCCTTTCGCTATTGCAAAAGGTTTTAAGAATATATCATCAAATTTCTCTTCTATTAAACGTTTGCGCTCTGGACAATTCCTAGTCCAGTGCGCAAATTGAAAATCATCTGAAGCCCTGCGTCGATGGGCTGAAAAACAGTTTGTAGACCGTCCCATTAAAGTAACCGCACACAGATCCCTCAACTCCTCAAAGGGGATCATTCGCTGCCCTGACCTTTCAGGGATGTCGGAACTTGACATTAAGTCAAAACTGGCATCCCAGGGGGTTTCGGCTGTACACAGGGTCACCATCAAGAAGGACGGGAACTCGATCCCAACAAACACCCTTTTTCTAACTTTCTGTTTACCCAAGACAGCTGACTTCGTTGAGGTTGGGTATTTACGGGTTAAAGACTCTCTTTTTATACCTTAACCGTTGCGTTGCTTTAACTGCCAGCGTTATGGTCATGGAGTCAGTTTCTGTAAGTCCCAAGCCCGCTGCTTTTCGCTGCACCGGGACTGGCCATGCTGCAGCTGATTGTTCCTGTGTGCAAACTGTGACGGGTCTCACGTTGCTTCATCCAAGGACTGCCCAAAGTGGAAAGAAGAGGCAGCCATCCAGTGCGTACGCTCGGAATCTGGCGTCTTTTACACCAATGCTCGCCGTCGCGTAGTGGGTGGACCCTCATGAGCAGCTACTGTAGGCACCACTTCCTACTCGGCAGTCGTTGCAAAACGACCATCAGTATCTGTGTCTATCCAGACGGACGTGACACGGGTCTCTTCGGAGGGCCCTGTCCGAGTCCTTCAAGCTATGCCTCCTCCTCCTCCACCTGCAAGCAGTTGTGGCTCCCAGTCATCACAGGCATGTCAAACTCAGTGCAAACAAACCTCACCAGTCAGACCTACACGCCAACCAGCACGAAACACGAAATCTCCAAAAGGTAAAAACACTACACCACAGACGAACAAGAAAGACACACAAGCACAAAACAAAATCACCAGACAAACTTACTCCACAACACCAAACATCTGGGGCCACTACAGCAGTAAACTCAGTCCCTGTTTCAAACCGTTTTGCCTCTCTTGGCGAGCAGGGGATGGACGTGGATGAACGACGTCTAGTTCTCCATCTCGCCGTCCCCTGTCCTCTCCTTCTTCTTTTCCTTCTCCCTCTCCTTCTGTGAGGCGCTTTGTGTCCTTTCCTCACAGATAAAGCATGTCTACAATCCTTCAATGGAACTGTGAAGAGCTCCGATGCCTAGCATCCCGTTTCTCACCTGACATTATTGCTCTTCATGGGACTCTTCTCCTACCTTCGACTTCCTTTTCCTTCAAAGGCTTTCAAATTTTATGTAAAGACTCAGAATCTGACGTCCCTTCAGGTGGGGATGCTCTTCTTCTTCGCTCCAACCTTTTGCTTAGCCAGATAGCACATTCCCTTCCTCTTCAAGCTGTTGTTGCTCGGGTTAATTTGGGCAAGACCATATAACTATTTTCTGCGTCTACCTTCCTCCATCTGCTCGGATCTCCCGAAAGACCTAAGGGTCTTCTGACCTAACTTACTTTAACGAGTACCACAATCTGTGGGGCGGGGATTCGTTTGACCCTAGTGGAGAGTTGTTGGGATAATTTTTTATGGAAAGTGATCTCTGCCTCTTAAACGATGGCTCGAGCACTTTTTGTCGGCCATCCAGCAGCACCGTTTCAGCAATCGATCTATCAGTAGTCAGTCCAACAGTATTATTAGATTTTACCTGGACTGTACACGACGATCTATGCGGCAGTGATCCCTTTCCAATAATTTTACGTTTTTTGAATACTCTGGAGCAGGACGATAATTTTTACAGTGGCGGGTGGAACTTGACGAAGGCAGATTGGCCTGCCTTTGTTCTAGTGCTAGTCTTCATTTAGATTATTGTGATAATGACCAGGACCACCCTATAAAGATTTGTACAACCGTTTTAGCTGAAGTAGCTTTGGCAACCATTCCAAAGAAAGGGACACGGAAACACCATCTACGTGTCCCTTGGTTTAATGAAGGGTGCATGGTGGCCCAACATGCTCGGAAGAAGGCCTAGCGCCTTGCCTTCCGCCACCCCGCTCTGGAAAATGTAGTTAACTTTAAACGCAGCAGAGCACGAGCTCGTTTTATTTTCAATCATTATCCTCCCGCACCACCTCCGAGGCGGTGTGGGCGCCCATCAGGAAAATAAGGGGAAGGTTTAAGGCTGGTTCAATAGACCACCTGCAGGTTGGAGACTCTGTCCTCACAGAGGCACGAGATGTTGCTTGTACCTTGGCATCCACCATTGCTCAGAACTCCTCTTCTTCTCACTATTCTCCGGATTTTCAGCGTCTGAAGTCTGTTCAGGAATCCTCTTGCTGTAACTTTTCTTCCGAGAACTCTGAACAATACAACGAACCCTTCCCTCTTAATGAACTGCAGCAGGCCCTTCAGAAGTGCAAGGACTCTGCACATGGCTCAGACAACATTTCTTATCAGCTGCTGACTCATCTCCCACAGGCCTCTTTATTCTCCTTCTAAACATCTTTAACTTTATTTGGGTGTCCGCTGTTTCCCTCTCTCATGGAGAAAGGCAGTCGTGGTGCCCATCCCAAAACCTGGCAAAGATCCTTCTGATCCCAACTCTTATCGTCCTATTGCTCTCACTATGTATTTGTCTGTGCAAAACTTTAGAACGCATGGTGAATGCCCGGGTCACTTGGCATCTCGAATCTCAGGGTCTCCTCTCCAACCTGCAGTGTGGCTTCAGACAATACCGCACCATGCTGGACCATCTGGTCCTGTTTGAAACTTTTGTTAGAAATCCGTTTGTCAACAAAGAACATGTCTTAGGGAAGCGGATGGCCGAGTGGTTAGAGTGCTGGCGTCCCAACCGAGAGCGCTCTGGTTCTATTCCCAATAAGCGCAGCAAACTTCCCCCCAGCTGGCGGGAATGGGTACCTGATTCCATAGAGGGTTGGGGAAGGTAAGGCAGTGAGGGAATGAAGATGGGCATCGCCCTCACATACAGCTGGCCCCGAGAAAAGTGAGGTCTTTAACACTTCACCCCCCAACGACCTGAAAAGGTTAGGGGATGACCTTTACCTTTACCTTACATGTCAGCTGGGGGGCGGACTGCACGGTCCTGCTTCGCCTGTACCATGCCCTGGTCCGCTCCAAGCTAGACTATGGATTCATCATCTATGGCTCTGCTCGAGAGTCCTATCTCAAAATTCTTGATCCTATTCACCATCAAGGGCTCCGCATCTGTTTGGGTGTCTTCAGCACCACTCTGTACAAAGTTTGTACACAGAAGCTGGTGAGTCTCCACTTTCTCTCCATCATCAGAAACTCATGCTGTCCTATGTCTGTCGTCTGAAAGCTCATCCTGGAAACCCTGCTTACCGTGCTGTTTTTGGACCTCAGCGTGTTGCCCTGTATGCCATTCATACCAAGGAGCAAAAACCAGTATCACTCCGTGTTGCACCTCATTTACAAGCAGCCAGAGTAGATATTCAGCAGGTAGAGACTCTCCCTCTATTGCCAGCTCCTCCTTGGACTCTTCCTGTTCCAGAGATCCGTCTTGATCTTTCAGCTTTCAAAAAAGGTGACACTTGTGACCTCATCTTTCTCCAGTGCTTTAAAGAACTTCTTTCTGTCTATCCTGGATTCTGTTCTGTCTTTACAGATGGCTCCAAAGTCCCAAACGGTGGCCCTGTAGCTGCAGCAGCAGTTCCATCCTGCCAACCATGATCAGTTGTAAATGATATATTTTAATATTATTATTGTTCCCATGTATGATCTACAGCGTGAACCAGACACGCACATTCCTGTACCACGGACAAAATTTCTGCCATCTATATCAGGAACACTGCAGCCAAAGACACCTCAGTCAGCACGACAAAAATGTGATGCATATTTTTTATTCTCTTCACCATTAGTCTTGTTTAATGACAAAAGAGTTTCCTCTGGAATAAATGCCAATATATCCTTTGTGTCATTGTTTATTATTTTTATTATTGCTTTATATTTTATTATTTTAATACTTTTGTCATTACATACAGGTAAAACCTGATATTAGAGAAGGCAAGATATAACAAAGAACCCTGGAAATATGTATGTTTTATCATATTACAGTATTAAAATTGAATGTAGAAGTTATTTGGCTATGTACTGGTCTGTTTTGTGAAAAGGTCCGGGACCTCAGGCAGAGCAGACAGATGCCCTACAAGATTATGTGACATCAAATTTCTCCCCTTGGCATCTTGACTATACCTGGAGCAGTGAAGCAGAAGAGCTTCGTGCCATTGCTGTGAGGTCCCCTTGGCTCATTGACAACCACTTTGTGCTTCGTCATTTCCGAACACTGAAGATTGTAGACAGAGGGGTAAGCCAATTGCTTTATACTTTAGATGCTTTAGAAAGAGATTCAATCAAATATGCATCAAGACTGATTGGTGCATGGAAGAGATCAGGCATAATTAGAATTAGTTGGGCTGACTACCTGGATACTCATATCTACAGATGTAATACCTTTGTGACTGGAATTTGGATGATCAGACTAAGATCTTGCAGCATTGTTTGTTCACCTCTGACTACTTGTGTGAATTTTTAATGGAATATTAATGTAGTTTGTTTGTATAGGGAATGAATATAAAAAGGCAGTGTTCACATTAAGCATTCTAACAACACATTCCAGTTAATGCATTTTTTCAGGTGACAGATGTGGATGAGGGATTGTTAAAATTGTGCAACCTCAAAGAACTGGTTTTAACAGCAAATCATATTCATACAGTGAATGCTAGATACTTACCAAAATCTCTGCAGGTAAAGTTATGTTTTATTGACTAATGGATTTGCATGTGTGTGGATTCACTTTTAGAACCTTGGTTGAATCCCAGGTTGAGAATTTTTCATTAAATGCTTAGCTAGCTCTCATCTCACTACAGTCAGGTATGGATAGACAGATGGGGAAGGTGAGTAGCAAAGTGGTTAGAGTACCACTGGCATCCAAGACTGGAAGTGTATTAAATAGCCAGTTCAATACTATTAGGCCAAGCTGTTGAATGGGTGCCTGATCCCTTAATGGTTGGGGAAGGTAAGGCAGTGATGGGGAGGAGAGGGCTTACCTCACAAATAAGCTGGTCCTGCATAGTGGTGTCTTTTGTCATGGCTAGCTCTGTATTTGATGTTCATGACTTTTCTTCTTTTCTGATTTCTGTTTTTCAGGCTCTAAAGGATGGTCTTGTCACTTTCTTGGCTTTTTCATAGTTCAGTGCTCTAGTTAGTCTTCATAACCTGGTGGTGTCTCTCTTGATGTCAACTCTTGCAGTCTTTTCTCTCCAGCTTCTTTTTAGTTTTAGGTTAGGTCTCACTGCTTTCTCATTGCTTTCTTGGCTAGGGTTAGTCTCAGCCTGCTTTCTTGCTTTGCTGAGCTCGTCATGTGCTGTTTGTAGTTCACTTGTCCATTGTGGTGTGTAGCTCTTTCTCCCACCTTATGGGATGGTTTCTTTGGCTGTTGTTAAAAATTATTGACATAATTGTATGTTTCTTTCTTCCACTGTGAATGTCGTTGTGAGCTCGTTGGTGGGCACACTAAAGAGTCCTCATTGTGCCTTCTTGTAATTCCATCTTGCAAAATGGAGAGATCTGATGCCGTACTTCCAGAGATGGCAAGAAGTACTGGGCGGTGATCACTTTTTCCTAGCTGTACTTCCACCTTTCTGCTGATTTTCTTATAGATTTCATCCATTCCAGAATTCCAGGTCTGTTGGTGCTGTTGTGTCAGCAGTGTGAGAAGGTTGGTGTGTCTGTGTGATTGTTGACAAGAATTAGATGTTTCTCATGCTACCAGATTTCTATGTCTTCTTCCCACTTGTCTAGGGTGTTGTATCTCCAGCTTTGGGATTGATTGAAGTCTCCAGGGATGAGGAAGCCACTTTCCAGTACCTGTGTAGTGTTGAGCACCAGCATCTTATTGCTAGGGCAATAGTAGTTGACCACATTGATGACTCTGTCTTGCATTGCTACTTTGACTTTGATATACTCCACATCATTCATGTATCAACTGCTGTCCCTGACAATCAGGCTGTTTATGACTAAGGTCATCACTCCACTTTTCCTCCTGTCTTTGGTGGAATGCTGGCCATTTGCTCTCCTTCCCTATCTCATGGCTCCACAGGATGGTTTGAAGGGACCTCCAGAGCCCAGCTCTGCACCTGCCTGGTGGATCTTGATGGGGGAGCACCATTTCTGTTGATTCCGTCTCCATAGCAGCTATTGCTATGTGATGTTGTGGTTAATTAGAGTGCGCCATGTGACCCAACACCTCTGTCTTCAGCAGTCTGGGTGTTTTTAGGGCTACCTGCCCTTAGCTCATAGCCTGTGAGCACAGGAGGGATTGTTTGCTGGGATCCCACACCATAGCCAGAGCTTATTATCACATGGTGGACCTGTTGTTGGACACATGGGGTATTTCCTACTGTGGGTAGAAGTGCCACCTGCTACCCCATACTGTTGTGGTGGGAACATTACCAGTTGGTCAGTAACTGCTTATTCATCCAGGGAAAATCAGGCTTATTTCACAGCTAACCTCTGTAGCTGAAGGCCGTTCTCCTATCTGCCACCTAGAAATTGGTTGGGGGTGGTCATCTCGCTACCACACTAGGAATAGTCTAGTCTCAGAATAGAGGAAGTAACTTACACAGCTTCATTTATGCACAACAGATCTCATACTGCTTCTAGATGAATTTCAACTAGTACTCTTGACTTTAAGAAAATGGAGACTCTTACAGTAAACAGAATAATAAATAACATTTTATACCGTAGAAACCAATGTCCATCAAGCTTTTTGGACACTTTCAGATACTGGAGCTATGTGCCAACAAGATCAGTGACATTTCTACATTAAGTACACACCCACCACTGCTTGTACACTTAGGCCTTGGCTACAACAGTATATCCTTCATTGGAGACTACATTACAGGAGATATCTGGTGAGAAAACAAATCATATTTATATTAATATATTCTTTCTAATTCAGTCTTTAGGAAAATACTTCATGCCAACTTTGTTTTGCTGACCACTTAGAAATTAAGTATAATGTCCAGAGTTTGTTGTAAATGGATGTATGCTTAAACATTTCATACTATTATACTTACACTAAAAATTTGCTGACCCAGCGTTAAATTGGTTAAAATGCTCTAAGTTCAAGCGTCATATACAAAAGATGCAATACAGAAAGAAGAAAGAGGGCTAAATGAGAATGTAAGTTACTGCTTGAGAGCACCCAGTGGTACCATTCACCCAGTGAAATCATTCAGTATTAGCATCAGAGCACCCCATGATACTATGTTACTAAAGAGAGTAGGTGGTGGTACCATGTGACTATGAGAGCACCCAGTGTTACCATGAGAGTACCTGGTGGTACAACATTACAAGAGCACCCAGTATTACCATGAGAGTATATGGTGGTACCATGTTACCATGAGAGCACCCAGCATTACCATTAGAGCACCTCATGTGCCATGTTACCATGAGAGCACCCAGTGTTACCTTGAAAGTACCTGGTGGTACCATGTTACCACATTAGCACCCATTGTTACCATGAGAGTATGACAGTACGTGCAGGTTGATACTATGAGGGTACCCCTGTTAGCATTTGGTCTTAGCTTGGCAGGCCCAAGTATCACATATTAGCAGCTGTGTTTGACCATTATTAGACAGCTAAGTGGCCCTGAAAATAAGTAAAAAAAAAAAAACCTTAAAGAGGAACAAGTCTGTATGCCTCATGTTTCTACTCATCTTCTCCACATCTTCTCCAAAAGTTATTACCTTTTAAACAAAGAAAGGATGAAAATAGATAGCTGGCAGAAACATTTACTTCAAAAGAACACAAAACATAACTACATAAAACCTGCATTTCACATTTTAAGTAAAACATAAATCTTTGTAGAAATCTTTGAAGAAAAGTTGCCTTCATCATTTTACAACAGGCCAGCTTTGTTGTCCTTGGATTTGAGTAACAACAGCCTGACTGAGTTGCTGGATGTTGTGCGAAAATTGTCTACCCTACCCAAACTTCGAAACCTTGTCCTGCTGGGAAATCCTTTTACTGTGAGTATATGCAGTACGTGCATATTCAGAAATACTTATGCTTACTGTTTCAATTATTAACATTTTATTAATGTTTTAAAGAGTTTTCTCCCCTTGAATTCAAGTGTCAGTCATCTGCTCTGTTTTACATGGGAAACTGCAGCTAATCCCTGGTTATCGAGGATATGTCATTGACAGTCTTCATAGTTTGAACATTCTTGATGACATCCGGATATCTGCTGATGAGAAACATCACTTCAAGGGGCTGGCACGAAGAAGAGGTGGGTAGAATTATTTGCTTATAAAGGAATGCAACAGATGCATCATTGATATTGATGTTGGACAACTTGTTGTGATTTTTTTATATGTATACCTTCTTCACATGTATTTATTTCCTCTCACATATTCTAATTGCAGAATACATTCTTGATGAGGCTAAAATCATGCTGGAATTGGGGTATTTGAAAGGCTTGCCTATGCCTGAAGAAGTCAAGGTACCAGATTCCTACAATTGAATCGCAGTATAGAGACATAGGAATAATACAAAAAGTGGGAATTAAATTAATACTCAATCTTTTATTTTGCTTACTGCTAAAAGAAACTCGTAAATAATGTATAGATACATATAGCCTCTGTGGTATCCACATAAAACAATGTAGTTGTGGCTGGAAAGTATTTTGTTCTCACAAGCTTTTTCACCAAATGAGTAATCTCCCTTAGCTACTGTCACTTCTACTCTACTCCCTCCCTTCTCCTATAAACCATTCCTTGGGGTGGTTTGTGGTGCAATGACTAAAATGCCTGACAGCGAGAGGTTCACAGCTTTGACATCCCTCTCTGTGAATGTGACACCTGTTAAAGGGCTGACCATTGCTGGTTTTCTCTGCCCTGTATCTATTTTGTACATTGTATTGTGTATGTGCATGTTTGTATATGAAATGTGCATTTGATACCTACCATGAAAAAATGTGAGTGTGTGTGCGCGCCTATGTGTAAAGTGCTTTGAGCCTGGTTTCATAGATAAAACACTATATAAATGTCGGCTGTAACTGTATCTGCCTTCACACCATGAGTTACAATTGTCTAAATTAACTGTTCTGCTGATCCTTACTCTTCACCTATAGTCTCAGTGATATTCTAAATCATTAGGGCATGACAGCCTTTACTTTTGGAAACAAAATATGTGAATCTCTATTTAAAAAATAGAATACTCTTCTGATTAAGAAGGTATATTTAATCACACAGAATTAAAAAAATTTAAGCAATAATATTTCTTGTTTGTAGCAGACACCTATCAGCTCTGTTTGTTTCTGGAACCTACCATGAGAATAAAACATTTGTCTTCTTCAGATTATAAAAAAAATTAAGAGAATAATCAAACAAAATTTGATACCTAGGATATTGGAGACTTTTTGACTTTTGAATATGTGGGTACCATGTTTTGTCTCAGGATCCTGATGAACAACCTGAATTTCCTGTGATCGAGCGTCTGTACTTTGTGCAATTCATGTTCCCTGCTGAACACAGTGGTCAGAACACCATATTTCACATACATGATGACCTTGAGGATATCAGAACAGTATCAGAACATCAGGATTCTGCGTTAGAAACAGTATGTTTTGGATTATTGTTTTTGAGGGGATGATGGAAAGTTCTTTTTGATGACCCAGTCTTTTAGATCAACAGAAAGAAAAACTACACTGATGATGGCACCTTTCTGACAAAACTTTAGTTGATAGTTTGGTTTTTGTGTGTATGTGCAAGAAACATAACTCTGGTGCATTCTTACATGCCATGCATACACTTAATTGTTTCTCATCATGGATGTCAGTTCTAAAAGCATCAGGTATTGTGAGTGAACCTGCTGCTTGCTGTTTATACAGTACTTCACATGCACCCTGTCTCACTTCATGCAACAAGACTTCAAATAGGTTTTTTAACTTTATATTGTGTAGCCACTGCTGTGGAGATTATTAAGACACTGAATGGATGTATTGTTATATTAGACTTGTCACCATTAATAATATGAGCTATTTACATGTTTTTGTTTCTAATGGATATGTGCTATATGTGCATGTGTGTTGGCCTACTAAAGCAGTCGGCTGTAATGGGGTATTCTCGAACCTCAGAAGCTCACACAGAGAAGAGTGTCACACCTGGAGGCCTGCCTGAGATAAAGCTAGTTAACAGTTTATCAGCGCTTGCACAGGAATCTGGTAGGCACAACTATCTGTGTACTTCTTGAATAAGTGAGTTTATTACTATATGTTGTGTTGGAGAGAGTTTTCTAAAAACACTTTATATCCTTACCATGAGGGAGGGTGGTGGAGGGGATCTGCATTAGCCTCATAGAAAGACTAATTAGACCATGTCATCATGTTTGGTGCTCTGTGGCTATTAATTTAAGAGATGCATTTTCAACCAGGTGTTTCTCCAGGCTATATTGGGGAAGAAGAAAAGATAAGAGGTCAAGAGGTCACAGCAGGAGAGCAAGGTCTCCAGCTGGCACCAGTCAATTCACACACCAAGCCATGGGCTGAGGTGATAGAAATGAACTGGCAGACAAACTTGGTGCGAGATGACCTGATTGTTCTGAGAGACTTCTTCAAACAAGGCCTGAACTTCTCAGTTATAGAGCAGGTGGTGAGTGCACATTTGGCAGCCTTCTCATTTCTGGGACTTTATGTACTTTTGTCAATATTATTTAAGACTTTATTGAGAGCAGCCACTTTTAAGATCCCTTTTTCTACTATATAAAGTGCACCAAGATAGGCCTTCACTCTGTGCTAAGCCCACCACCATGGCGAATCATTCATCATCAATCACCACCACCATCACAGCCATGATTGTTGTCATCATTGTCATCTATCCTTCATAACAATCAATCATTCAATCCTCCTCCTCATCATCATCATCCATCAATTAGCATCCCTGTCTTCATTATCATGCTTTATTAGCCTCTGTCTTCATTATCATGCTCACTGCAGTGTACAGTAATAAAAGCTATGATAATTCACAGGTGTTGTGCTTTCCATTAGAGCCAGAATGTGTTGCCAACACACCTAGTGGTACAAAGAAAGACAAGAAAGGAAAGGTTAGTTCATAGAAACCTTTTATGTGCATGCATATACATGCACACAACGAACATATACACAAACATACAAACACATATAACACACAAATGCAATGCACACAAACACATACAATGCGCACACACACACACACACACACACACACACATACAAACAGCACTTTGTATTTTCCTTCAAAGTACCTGTCACACTGGAAAACACTTCTTGCTACCTGTTCTCTGCCATTCTTGGTCATGTTATGCAAACATAATATAATGCATACTCTGTGGACACACTGTAAATGTTGAAGTTGCTTGTAAAAGCATTAAGATACATTCTGACTGTTTTATATATTTTGTGACTGCTCCACAGCCTTCATCAGGCAAACCTGACAAGAAGAAAAAGAAAGAATCGATGTCGCAGGAGATGCGGCGAGAACCTCCACAACTCAACACTCTTGCTTCTTTCCACATCCCTTTGATGGTCTTTTTGGATGGGGAATTTGAGGTGTCTTCTGTCTTCACTAAAGAAATAGATCCCACACAGTGTGCATTTAAAAATTACAACTCAGAAGATGGTAGCAAGGTGATATTTGGGATTCTCTTTTCATAACAAATTTTGGTTGTACAAGAATAGTATTGTATGATCACATCAACCTCAACCAGTTGCTGCATTTTAGTGGCCACTTTTGATCATACAACCTTGCATAAGAAATCCATAGGAAGGGAATGCTAGAGTTATTGAACACTAGCTGCCCTGTCAGAGTGGGTTCAAGCAATCTGTTTTAGTTGAGGACGCTGATACAAAATGTTAAACATGCTAATGAAATTTAAATATTCTTGATAACTGAAAATATAGAGATTTGTTTTGTCAAGTATATTTGTTAATTTTAGAATTTGTCAGTATTTGCTGTCATTTCAGGATTTGAGGAGTAGCAGTAAAAACAGCAAGAAAAAAAATAAGAGCAAAGATGATAAGAAAGGTAGGAATTATTGTTAGAGGGTAGTGTGTGTGTGTGTGTGTGCACACGTGTGGTAATGATACAAAGGGTATGAATTATTATAGGGCAGTGTGTGTGTGTGTGGTAAAGATGACATGAAAGGTAAGAATTATTATTATAGGCCATATAGGGTAATATGGTTTTTTAAAGAAGCACTCTGCAGGCATGTAAGCAGCACAAAAAAGACTTCTACCCATCAGTATTAGATCTGTTCTATGACTGGAACTGTGGTGTGTATAGGAGCACTTGGAGCCTGTAAATTTTCAAATGAGCTGTACAAGCTGGGAGCAAATTTTGGCTTCATATCTTTCATTCCTTATGGCATTCTATAGATGTTTGCATGCTATGCTGCTTGTGCCCATGTGTGTGTCATTTTTTTCAAGCCCCCTGAGCTTGACCATAGGGCCGGAATATGGCCTTATATAAGTTTATATATATATATGTGTGTGTGTGTGTGTGGTAAAGATAAGACATTGTTATAGGGTAATGTATGTTGTTCACCTGACCAGTAAAACACTTTGCATGCAAGACATTTGCTAGCTCACCACCAGGGACACAACTTTCAATGGTTAAAGAGCTAGTGTACACTCTTTAACTCCGCCTGGAAACCCCCCGGGTAACCTGCCAGTCCCAAGCCCGGATGAAGGAGGAGGGTTGGGCGTGGGGTTAGCAACCCCACCCTGTAAAACAACCCTTGCTACAGAAACTACAACTACAACACTACCACAACGAGAGCCTGGACGGGAAGATCCCTCTTTGGAGGGGCCTATGACGCGTGCTGGCGAAAGCCTTCGGAAAGTCAGCTCGCCGACCTATCTTCTCACGGCCAAGGCAAAAACCAGGATAGGGACCTGGAACATCAGAACCCTATACGAGAGAGGAAAATCAGCTCAGGTAGCACAGGAGATGAAGAACTATGGCATCAAGCTCCTTGGGCTGTGCGAGACCAGATGGAATGGTAGCGGTCAGACCAGACTCTCGTCAGGAGAGACTATCATCTACTCTGGACATGAAGACCCTGACCACGACCACTCACAAGGAGTAGCAGTACTGATGACACAGGAGGCTGCAAGGGCACTAATATCATGGGAACCAGTTTCCCCACGACTCATGTCAGCTCGGTTCAACTCCAAAGGAAGAAAGATGACCATCATCCAGTGCTTTGCACCTACCAACGCAGCAAAAGAAGAGGAGAAGGAGGACTTTTACAACTCCCTACAAGCGCTGGTTGATCGTACTCCAAGACGAGACCTGAAGATCATCATGGGCGACATGAATGCCAAAGTTGGAGATGAAAACACGGACAAAGAACACATAATGGGAAAGCACGGTGTGGGCAACTGCAATGAGAATGGTGAGCTGTTCACAGACTTCTGCTTGTTTAATGACCTTGTAATCGGAGGCACAGTCTTTCCTCACAAAACCATCCACAAGACCACCTGGACTTCACCAGATGGAAAGACAGAAAACCAGATCGATCACATCACCATTAATCGACAGTTTAGAAGAAGTCTGCTGGATGTCAGGGTAAGGCGTGGTGCAGATGCAGCCTCAGACCACCACCTGCTTGTAGCAACTTTGAAGATAAAGCTGAGGTCCTTTCATGAATTATCAGAGACCGCACCACAAATTAAACGTGCAGTTTCTTAGAGATCGCAGGAAGCAAGAAGAGTTCAACTGTGAAGTCAAAAACAGGTTTGAGGCACTGGAGGGACTCTTTGAAGAAACAGTGGCCAACCACTGGACAGGATTACAGGAGACCTGGAAGGCCGCCTGCAAACGTGTTCTGGGAAAGAAACAGAAACAACACAAGGAATGGCTGAGCATAGGGACCTGGAAAATGATAGAGGAAAGGAAAGAGCTGAAGCAGAAGATCAGCCAGTGTCAAGACCAGCAGGAAAAAGAAGAGCTCAGAGCAAAGTACTGGGAGATCAACCGAGAAGTGAAGAAGAGTGCAAGAGGCGACAAGAGACAGTTCGCACACAGGATGACAGAAGAGGCAGAACAAGCAGCTGGGCAAAATAACATGAAAAGACTATACGAAATTACAAGAACTCTGTCAGGACGGAAAAACATCAATGCATGCAGGCCAGTAAAAAATAAAAATGGCAACGTCATTTCTGGGGATGCAGAACAAAGATCTTGCTGGGCAGAACATTTTAAAGAAATACTGAACCGGCCACCACCAGCAACAATTTTGGACATTGCCCCAGCCACCGAGCAACTCCAGGTGAACACCAACCCACCAACCAAGGCAGAAATCATCAAAGCCATCAAGTCTCTGAAAACTGGTAAGGCGGCAGGCCCAGATGGCATTCCTGCAGAGGCACTCAAGGCGGATCGAACAGCCGCAGCAGAGATGCTACACCCCCTGCTGCAGAAAATTTGGAAGCAGGAGCAAGTTCCAGCAGACTGGAAGCTTGGCTATCTGGTAAAGCTACCCAAGAAAGGTGACCTGACCCAGTGCAGCAACTGGCGTGGGATTATGCTACTGTCCATTCCCAGCAAGGTGCTGACCAGAATCATGCTGGACAGACTGAAGAATGCCCTAGACAAGAGACTGCGGCAAGAACAGGCAGGCTTTTGGCAGGGTAGATCATGCACAGACCATATTGCTACACTGCGAATCATTATTGAACAGTCCATCGAATGGCAGTCCCCACTATACATGACATTTGTGGACTTTGAGAAGGCATTTGACTCCGTAGACAGACAGACCATCTGGAAGTTGATGCAGCACTACGGATTTCCACCAAAGTTCATTGCCATCATCCAACAGCTGTATGAGGACTCGACATGCCAGGTGATCCACAATGGGAAGCTGATGGACCCCTTTGCAGTGAGGACTGGAGTAAGGCAAGGTTGCATGCTCTTGCCGACAATCTTCCTGATTCTCATAGACTGGATCATGAGAAGAACAACCTCTAACAGCAACACAGGCATTCAATGGACCTTTGCCATGCAACTTGAGGATCTCGACTTTGCAGACGACATCAGCCTGCTGTCCCACAAGCAACATGCACAGACAAAGCTCACTCGGCTCTCAGAAGAAGCAGCGACAACTGGCCTGACAATCAACATCAAGAAGACAGAGGTAATGCGGATCAACAACAAGCAAGAAGCCCCACTTCAGCTACATGGGGAATGTATTACAGAGACTGACCGCTTCACCTACCTAGGCAGCATAGTCACCAAGGATGGAGGTGCTGATGAAGATGTAAGAAGCAGAATAAATAAAGCCAGGCAAGCATTCCACATCCTGCGACCCATCTGGAATTCCAAGGCATTGTCTCAGCATACCAAGATCCGCATCTTTCATACGAACGTAAAATCTGTCCTTCTATATGGGTCTGAGACATGGCGTGTAACAAACAACATCACCAGGAAGATTCAAACATTCATAAACAGATGTCTGCGGCACATTTTCAACATCAGATGGCCCGAGAGAATCTCCAATGCATACCTGTGGGAGAGAGCCAACCAGAAACCGGCCAGCCAAGACATCAAGAAGCGAAAGTGGGGCTGGATCGGCCACACCCTGCGAAAGCCGGCCGAAAATCTAACACGACAAGCTCTGGACTGGAACCCACAGGGGAGACGCAGGGTTGGGAGACCCAGACAGACGTGGAGAAGATCGGTCCACGGCGAGGCGGAGGCAGCTGGAATGACATGGACCCAACTGGGGAGGGAGGCCCAGAACCGGGTTCGCTAGCGTGGTGTAGTTGCAGCCCTATGCTCCACTGGGGGCGAAAAGGAATAAGAAGAAGAAGAAGAAGTACACTCTTTATCTCCTTTGGTCATGTCATTTGGTACAGTCAAAGAATTTTCTTGTTCAAACAGCAAATGCATTTCATTCTGATGATTTTGACTCGTATTGCAGGTAAGGAAAAAAAGCCTGAATCTAAGGCAAAAAGGAATGGTAGTCGAATGACTGTAGAGGATGAGGAGATGTCGCCACCTGAGCCGCATCAGCTGGAGCTGCAGGTGGCAGTAAGACTGCATCACTGGACGACAGCTGTTGATTCTTTGAAAGAAGAGGAAGAGAAAAATAAAGCACAGCAAGTTGAAAACACATAGGTCCCTTGAGCACACATGAACATGCAGGTGCATGTATGAAGCCCCTCTCCAACCTGCTGGAATTATTTTGTATCAGAGTAGAACCAAAAATAATTTAAAAACAAAGAGTCTTTAAGAAACTTCAAGAATACAGAGGGGCAGTTTTAATCCTGCAATCACCATGGAAATAAAGCATTGTGCTTGCCATTTATTTGCACATTTAAGCACAACTTAAAAGCATGCACATGCACAAAAAATGCAAATGCATGGTTTGCTTTCCAACTCACCTCACAGTCATCTATTTTAGTGTGTGTAGTGAAAATACTTGACATTTTGATTTCCGCATAACAGGAATCCTGGTGTTTCAAATGGTACACACTTGGGTGGTCAGACCTATACATTTTTTATCTTCTGTGTAGTGTGCTTGCAATATTCACAGTATGGACTTTCATGAATGTCCATGATTCACAGACTATTTGGCAGTTGTTTTCAAAGTCATTTCTTGTCAAACTAATATATCTATGCACTGTAGACCTTCTTTAGGTGATGCACAATACCCACCCTTTTTACCAGCAAGATCAAATATCTTTTATGGGTATCTGCATCTTTTATTGAGATCTGCTCAGGAAAAACACATGGTAAACTCCACATGCTGCTTAGACATGAAGGTACGAAAACAATGCTTTTTAATTAAAGGAATATATTTTATACAATGGCCATATATTTAGGCTCATGAATATGTTGTTTTCTGCATGTACAATAAATTTGTGAAATACAACTCAAATTTACAGTCTATAGTTTTTTTGTTTGTTTGGTAACAGCAATGCTGTATTGTTTATTATGTAATGACCATGTTGCATTTGATGCTTCGTCTCATTTGAACAGACTCTGTCTTGTTTCTCATTAATCTTCCCCTCGTCAAATCATGAAAATGGCAACTCGTTGCTTACTTACTGGGCCTGTCTATAATAATTTTTTTTCCTTAGAAAGTGAAAAATAGCTGAAAAAGTAGAGTTGTTGCAGGAAACTTTTTCTTGTAAATTGGTGAAGGTAGGGTATGTAAAGTGTTGTGAGCCTGAGTTAAGTTATATAAGTTATACAAGCTCGATATATTTAAGCTCTCTGATTATTATTAGTCTCTCTTACTTGTCCAACAATTCTTTTCTTGGAACTAGCCAGCTAGTTGAACATTCTTAAAGGACTAGTAGGGTGCAAAATTTGTCTCTATCAACTAGGTAAAGCTCAGGGGCCAGTTGAATGACACATTTCTAATGTTAAACACTTTTAGGCTTTAACTCTTTTTTTAAAAAGCCACAACACATTTTCAAAACTTGTTAAAAAATAAAAACGCTTTTTAAACCAGATTTTCGTTTCCGCCAGCACATTTTTTATGCAGTGTGTCTAAATGGCATATGAGCAATTTTTGAAGAATAAACAGTTTCTAGATTTCCTTCTTTAAAACAGTTTGAAGGTGTAGAAACATGTGCAACTAACCCTAGTGCAAGACACTATTCCCATGTCTAGGTGGATACCCCCATTTCATTCTTGAGATACACGCCTAAAAACATTGCCATGCACAGAAAGAGGTCAAAACTGTGACAATAGCCTAACTAACATGCTGCCAGTTCTCCTACTGGCTGAGGCCCGCACAACATAAATGTATCCATGCACTACCCTGACGTCTGTGCTGATGACTTCCTTCTACGCAAGATGTTTGCAGGCATGTATCTCAAGAACAGCAGGAGAGGGGTATTCTCCAGATTTGGGGAATGGGGGGCAGGGGACGTGTTTTATGCCAAGGCAGCAACTAAAGTTATATCACAGCAAGGCAGCCAGCCCTGTAAACAGATGCCACATGTAGAGAAAGAACAGGGTGTCCGAGATGAGAGCCGAACCCAGAACAGCCAACCCTCACTGTATTGCTGACAGGCGCTAACACTTGCACCACCGGACCGCCCCTCCAGATTTGGGGAAACATCCTGCACTAAGCTATACCCAAACCTTTTTGCACCTTAATAGTCCTTTAAATAATGTTGGTCTTTTGGGAGGTTTTTTAATCTCTAAGATCTTCTAATGTCAGGAGATAAACAAAGTGCATTTGCATTGTGTCTAACCAGCACAACTTATTTATTCATGAAGAAGAAACTATTTCTTTATTTCTTTACAAACATGCAAACAATTTTCTTCTCTATATAATTATGAAACATCAGTACCATTTTACTGTGATGGCAAAAAAAAAACAACTGATCTGTAACATGGTTATGCATAAAATGTGTATAGTACAAGTGCTGGTGTACTGTAAAATAATGGCAATGCTTTTCAATTTCTAACAACATAAAATGTTTTCTATTAAACCATTCATCATCACTATTTGTTTTCTTAATATGAAATTGCATCTGACTCAGGTGCCGTAGGCACCATTCAGTATCTGATATGGTTACAGTAAGCCCAAAATGATTTCTCTTAATAAACTGTTTCTGACTGAAGTACAAATCAATGACTCTTATGGACTAAACAAAGGTTATTAACATCGATAAGAGACAACACATGAAAAAATCTTTTGATGAAAGTATGAAAGCTTTGTTGAGGTTATGAATATTCTTCAAGTGAAAAGCACAAGAACCTTTCTCCCAATGGTTCAACAACTATTATAGGTTATAGGTAACAGTCTGATCCCTGCATGTTAACAAAGGCATTGAAGATGGAGGAAAAAAGAATATGGCAATGAACCTGAAGTACATATTTAATCTAAACACATTACACCATGTTCTGTGTCCTACAAACAGATGATATACCGACTTGGTCAGATAAAATAGCTGCCAACCTTCTACTCATATAATATACAGATGTCAAAAAAGATGAATCTTGGTTTGTTCATAGGTCTTCTGGAGTTGCATCAGTGGATACCCCCGACAAAGCAGCAACTCAAACAAAATTTTCTAGTTTAGACAGCAGAAGCATATTCTGACCATGCTAATATTTTTTTATCGAAGCCCAGAAATTTGAAAGAAGTTTGGAGTCTATGGCTTGTTTATGTTTTTTTTTTTTGGTCTTAATAAGCCATTGTTCGATAACATGGAATGCATATTTGCAGCCAAACTGAAAATGTTTTTGATGTAAACCTTGTACAGGCCTTTCTGCACAAGAACTGGTATCAAATGACTGCCATCTAAAATTAATAAAAAAATCATTTGCAATGCTCGTATCGTTCACAGGCAAACCCCCTCATAAGCAAAGCAGTCGGCCCTATCCACATATGTACATGCATAATCATTTAAGAATCATACAGAGAAATGACTAATAGAAAGAAATACTTCAGAAATACTGAACACAGCAGGTCAGAGACTCGCTGCCTGCATTCTGCAAGATCACTATTTGTAGTTCTACCATGTAATAAGTGAAATCAGAGTTGGCAGATGTGTAAACTACATGCTTTATGAGCTGACACAGAGAGATCAGGGTGCATTGGCTTGCTGAAGCAGCTGCTTTTCTGCTTTTTGAGGAGGGACTGTCTTACACAGCCAACGTTTTGTGAGGGCTGCAAACTTTGATGTCTGGTACAGAACGTTCATTCTGTCTCGAGGTTTGTGTAACTCGGTGAAAACTTTTAATTAGAAATCTCTTCTGATCAATTCAGAATCCTGCTGGACTGCCACTATGGTAGCTATACTGACGTAGAACTCCCTCTGTCACTGCACGCTCCTGAAAGAATAAACCACTGCTGCAGATGTCAGTGCATGATGCTACACAAACCCAAATAAAAGTGGAATTTCTGAGAATAAAGAAGGGCTCTATTAAAGACATTACACACTCAGTAACTACTTAACTACATATGTCATCAATGCTTGCAGCTGTTGCAGCTACATGATTTCAATTTTGGGGTTTATAATAAATATTAAATATAAAATTGAGTAGAGCATAAAAAAATCCAATAATTTCAACAAATCTTAAAAAATCTTACATTCTTACTTATTTTCTCTGTCACCCTCTTGCCCTTAGCATCAACTCCCCTCAGTCTCATGTAAGCATTACCACCACCAGTACAGAATACTCACAGCCAGGGAATGCATTGTCTGTGAAGCCACATTCTTAAAATGTTCTTGCTCTTTGATGAACACGCTGCCCTTAATGCCTTGCTTCTTGATCTTGGGTGGTAAGGCCTCCAAGACAATATCCTGGACTTTTGGGCCAGGTGCTGTTGCACTGGCATCGCGTGCTGCTTGAACTGCTTGTGCATCTCCCACAGACTCCTCTAGAGCTGTGTACATCTGACAGGAGAATAAGGAATATTTCTTTAATTGATTTATCTAAAGTATGCCACACTCTTTAAGACATTAGAAAAAAAACACAGAACGAGAAAAAAGCAGAAAGAAAAGATACTTGGATTATGGACTCGGGGAGGGGGTAATGGCAACGTCTGGGATGTCTATTTTAACATGCACATGATGAGGCACACTATAAAAATGCAAAAGAATCCTGTTCTAGGGTCGTGTCTGGTTAAGTGATAACAGAATGGTGTCAGGGGTGGGTTTGTTAGGGTGGTGCCTGGCAGATAAAGTTAGGGTAATGTCAGAGCAGATAATCTTTATGGATGGTACCAAGCAATGGAGAAATACTATCTAGTAAACATTATTCATTATCAATTTCTCTTCCTTCCATCCCCCAGACTCCCTCAGCAGATTCTGTGATTTGACTGAAAGCTGTGCATACTCACAGGTACTGCAGGCAGCTGGCTGTATTCATAATGAGCATCCCAAAGAGTTATTGCCAGGCTTGCTGCCTCCTGAGGTCACATGTTAAAAAAAATATTGAAATGTGTACCCTACAATGCAAGGACATTGAAAAAAATGAACTGTAAGATTAAAAAACTATTACATAAAAGAATAATTAATAGCATGCCAAACTAAGAAAATGAGATTGGAGGTGAAAGAAAAAATAATATTAAGAAAATGTGGCTAACTTCACACTTCCACTCACCGTTTGATTATGTAATGCAAATATAATTATACCAATCATCAAGGAAATCTGTCCTACTGCTGGTCAAACAAGACTAAGGAACATGAAATATGCAAATACTCACATGTTTAGAGCCTTTATTCCAGGTCCGTCCGCTGAGAACATCTTTAGCAGAAGCCACCCTTAATTCCTCCAGCAACTCTACTGATATGTCACCAGTAAGTACAGGGACATGATGAGTTCCTGTCTGTATGGCAAGGCTGACAAAGTAATAATAGTAGTAGTAATAACAATCACAAAAGTTTACATGTCTTATGTATGCATATGTGAGCAAACAAACACACCCAACAAACACACCTATCCACCACCACCCTTTCCCACACACACACACACAAACTCACCCCTGAAAAATGGGTACCACTGTCCAACCAATGATGTGTTCTTTTTTAAATTCTAGAGGATGTCCACTGCTAGAGGTCAGGATACCTGCAGTCTTATGGTCAGAAGTGGGACTGTATCCAACAGGTATACCAAGTAGTCGCACCAACAACACACTGTTGTCGTCATAAAAAGGATGCAAAATCTACATACAGGCATGCATACAGACATGCACACGTGCGTGCACACACACACACACACAGATACACATCAAGCTGCATGAAAATGACAAAAAATTACCCAACATCTTGTAATTATAACAAGTGGATTTATATAGTGCATAATACAACTTTATGATATAAAGGCTTGATGGATTTTACCAATGGCTAGGTAATGCATACTCCCCCCCCCTACACACACATATGCATGCACACACACTTGCATGTAATCTACGAAACGGATGTAATCCAGACAAATAATGACAATGATCTTTCATTAACTTGAAAGAGGTGCAAGATTTTTGTCTGTGTTGTACTTTTGTATTTGTAAAGCAAGGTCAATCTGGCTTTATGGGGTGCCACACTACACATATATCCTAAAGGCACACAGTTATATTACAGGTATCATCTTGCGTGCGGGCAGCCTATCAAGTGAAAGGTAATACCTGGGGCTCATCTTCCCATTCAGGAGCCTGTAGCAGTCCATCAAGTTTAAGCCTTGTAAAATATAATGGATCGCTGCGGCCAAAATTATCCTCGGAGGGAGACATACGCCATGCTTGCGCACCTGGTGCCACTTGGGCCACACAGACAATGTACTTGCCATCTAGTGATAATTCAAAAATCAAACACAATCACAATCTTGTAGACAACACCATGATCAAACTGCAAGAGGAATACATATCTTTTTCTCTTCTTCTGCAAAAATGTATCTTGTTTCATTGAGAAAGAAACAAAATTAAAGGGGGGAAAACCCTCAACAAATTCTGGAAGCAAGCAGCAGAGACTAAGCAGCATATGGTGAACAAATTATAATGAATTTATAATTGATACTATATTATTAATACTAGTGTAATTATTATACATGTCAGTGTAAATCACTGACTCAAAATTGGTACAATCTCTTTACCTGGAAGATGAAAAGCTTTGTTGGCTCTGACCTTGAGCCCAGTTTTGATGCGATAGCGTACACATTGGATTAAGTTCAGATTGTCAGCTGCCTTGTTTGCTGGCAGCTGTTGTTTGATATCCAGGCGGTCCTCTAGCCACTTCAGGAGGGTTGCATTACCACCAGCACCTGTTAAAGCAGCATCTAGTTAACATGACATAGTAAACACAGGATTGTTAGAACCACAGATAGCCTACAGAATGAAATGGTCCACAAAGGGATGTTAAAGTACCAGCTAGCTACGATGAAAAAAAGGAAAAAATAATTACAACAGAGAAAATAATGATACAATCACACAGAAAACTTTCAAAGACAAAATGCACAATAACTGACATTATGGATGTACCAGGCAATTTTTATCCACCAGCCAAAATCAGTCAGCATCAGTCTTCTTTCTAGTTTTCTTTACCTGTCTGTTTATTTTCCACAGTCTGAAGTCTCAAAATCATGTCGCGCTCTGTTTGTGGATAGGCCATGTGCTCAGCATAGCTTGCAAAGATGCGTTGTTCAGATATAGTGGGTTGGCAGTCAGATGACTGGTAGTAGCCAGAACTATACAGGGGTGCAGGAACAGGATCCTAAATGCATCAACAACAGAAACAAACCGAAATATTCTTCACTTCTTGTAAGCCATATGATGACGTATCTCATCATCATAGCAATCCCACATAAATGTTCACGTTAATTCAGTCACTGGTAATGGAATCATTATTATTGCGTCCCAACCACAGTTCTGTTATTTATTCTGATGAATGCTGGTCACACAATGCACTGAATTACCTGGGAGCAAGGCAGAAGCCGTACCAGAAGGCTGCAGGCTGGGACAGCAGGGGCAAAGTCGAGATCTGTGTGCTTCAGGTTACTGATGCCCTGTCGGATGTCAGGCATGCCATTACGTAGCCTTAGCTGGTGACCTCCAACACGTAAAAGTCCCTCCTATGCAGCACAGATGGTCACCACTTAAACTATTTTATTTTGACCATTTCTACTGTTTAACTAATATGCTGAATTCACCAGCACAGCTTACAAGCATACTTCCTGAATGTGAAGAACTCACATGCTCCTAACATGGAAAGAGACCTCTGTTACACATAATGGACTATAAAGAAGCTTAGAAAGGAAGACTATAAATGCTAGATGGCAAACAACTTCCATCATCATCATTAGTTCCTTAGCCTTGACTGGCTGCTGGGGACCAGCCAACCAATTTTATCTCCAACTATTGCCATTTCTCTTGGTGAGAAAAAAATAAGATGCAAAAAGAATCCTGATATAGTCAGGATACACACACACACATATACGTGCCCGTGCAACCATGTACACATATTCACCCGCCCATGCATTCACCCATCATGTACACATGCACACACATTCAACCACCCATGCATATATACACTCCCATATACACATGCACACATACCACCCATGCATATATACACTCCCATATACACATGAATACATATTCACCCACCCATGTATGCATGCATAAATGCATACACCTCCTTCCCACAAGTAGGAATGTATGCATATGCACACAACTCTCCCTCCCCACTCCACACACACACACATTGCACTAAATGTTTGTTACTGTCCACTATGGTTACTGTGGTGTGCATAGCACTGTGAGCTTGCCCACAGGGGCACAATACAAAGCTTTATATAAGCAAACTTTATTATTATAATCAAATGTCACTTCCAGATAACACACCTTTCTCTTGGTGGTGTCAAACACTTTCAGCAGACAACTACCGACGACCACAACTTTCTCAGTGACCATGTCCACAGTGTAAACACGAAGCAGCAGCAGTGTCTCAGGGTTGGCCTGCTTACCCTCACTGTTCACCAAAAGCCGAAAATCAAATGCTGGACAGCGGGCTGGGCCCTGCATCAGCGGCAATGCCAGGATGTCTTGGAGACTGATTAGCTCTCCGCCTTTTAAGATACGTCCTGTCACCTGCAAGAAGGAAGCAAAAAATCAACCACTCTATCAAGGAACTGACGGTGCATACTATCTTTCATCAATTAAGTTTGAGACTTCTGTTCAGAAAAACTTAATGTCTAGTAACTGAGCATTATGGAGTCAATATGGCAATCTTTCCAGGGTCACTGGATGCCAATATACCAAAATTCCAATGTTGAACATAAAAAGTCACATGAAAACTTTCTGGTTTGTTTCATTGAGTTAGCATTAGCTAGTTAGTTGCTGTGATAAAGTAGCATACACCCTAGACATAAGTCCAACTGCAGACTAGGAATGAAATTGGTTAACTCTAGCCATGAATTATGTTAATCCTAGAGATGAAGAAGCTCATGCCCTAGACAAACAGGGCCAAGCTGTGTGGAATATGTTCAGTTACATGAAGCAGGTGTAACCAAGTGGTGTGTGGTGTGAGTGGTAAATTTTCTCCCACACACTCAACCAGATGCAGGAAGAGAGCCTGCAGGTGTCTTGTCCTTTATTGAATGGGCTTAACCAAATGCCATGGGTGCGGTTCCCGGTCGTTTCGACTAGGGCCGTTTTGACTAAGGTCGATTCGACTAGGGTCAGTTCGACTAACGGTTGTTTCAACTAGGGTCGTTTCAACTAGGTTCAGTTCGACTAAGGTCGGTTCGTCTAATGGCCTAGTCATCTATAGGACGCATGAAATGGAAAAAATTGAAGTGATTGGAATGTTAATAAACGTTTTAAATCTATCATGTAAATAGTGCTAATTGTCACACAGCCTCAACAAGCACTCAAACGCCAGATGCCGGCGACACATCCAACCGTCCCTAGGTTTAAAAATTGACGCACACACGTGGGAACAGTAAAAAAACACACGTTTATTAAAGATGGAAGAAAATTGTAAGAGAGAAGAAGAATGGGCGAACACTGCCAAAAATAATGTCAAGATAACACATACAAATAAACGTCCCTGCAGAATGAACAAATTAATGGAAACCTGCGCAGCGCCGTACAGGGGTGCAACCACACGTAGGGCGGGTACAACATAAGACAACCCCCCTCCCCGATGCACCTTATAATGAAAGTTGAAGTGAGAGTTGCGAGGAGGCAGCTGGCTGTCATCAAGCGGCCCGCGTCCTACAGCATTTCATGCGTCCTATAGACGACTCGACCGTTAGACGAAACGACTTAGTTGAACCGACCTTAGTCGAACTGACTCTAGTCGAAACGACCGTTAGTTAAACTGACCCTAGTCGAAACGACCGTTAGTCGAACTGACCGGTTACCCATGGGTGCATACATCTACAGCAAGTTTCAGCATAGAGTTGTGAATGGCAGCTGTCTCTCCCTTGTCCTGTCGTGTCGCTGATCAGATCTCCAGCACCTCTGTCATCCCATCTCAGCTCTGCCCTTATATACCCCTCTAAGGGCTAAACTTTTCGCAATGTGTGTCCTCAGGCCCACCTCAGGTAGCACCAATACCCTAACCAATCACTGCTGAGCACACTTTTTGGTGCTAATGTGCATCTCCTGCATAAACATAATTCACTGCTGGGCTACCAGCCGCCCCTCTACACAGAGAGGCTGCTGGAATCAGGGAAGAACTACAACCATATCGTAGAATTTACAAGCCATTTTCCAAACATGGAATAACAAACCTTGATTATAGATGCGTTGTCTGGAATATAACGTACTGAATCAACATAGAAGTCAAAGGGATCCCGACTGGTTGTAGGGCTAGGAATTTTAGTTTTGGTATTGAAGGCCACCCATGGGTCAGGGTCAGGGTGCTGAGGAGGGGGTGCTGCAGGGGTTACGCTTCTGGGTGGTAACTGTAGCTGTTCAGGTGTGACCTTTGGCTGTGTGGGAGTTCTGGAGAAGGGAAAAAAATTATATAAATATATACATATATAAATTATAAAGTATATTCATAAACAATTAGCATTCACTCAATGATAGTACTCCATTCATGCATGAAGTTTTTATTATAAAAACATAAATCTGCACAATTATCAACATGACGTGCTTTTCTGGCAACATAAACAGTTGTATTAAGAACCACGAAGCACCATTGAAATTGGTTGACTAGGGGTCTCAACTGCCACTTCTATGCCATCTTGCCGCTTTTGAAACTATGTGTCAGCAGCATAGATTTAACTCTGATAATTTTCTACAATTACACAATTCCTTTTTTTGACTCTTGATGCAGCTGTTATGTCACTGATTATTGTGATGGTTGGAATCAACAGCTATGTTCTCTGCAGTCTCATGTCTCTGTTGGTGTTGGAACATGTGTTACCACTCAGAGTCTTTGGAGATCTACAGATCTCTGGAGATAGTGTATTCTAAGACTGTTCCACATTGTCTGCTGGGTTCCATGTGCTGCCTCACATCAGACATCAACAAATTTCTTCTCATATTTGCCTTATCTCGCTTGCAGTCTACTGGTCCTTTTCTATGCCAAATCCCTGGCTTGTTTCATGAGCAGATTTTTCTGTCTTTTATGTCTGTTTAGATGTCTTTAGCCAGTTGCTTGCTGATATGTTTTGGTCTGTGTCAGTACATGTGCATTGTTTCGTAAATCCAAAATGAATGAGGTATATCCATTGAAATTTTGAAAAGAATGTTCTCATCCATTACCCACATGCTGCTCACACACCATTTCTGTTGAATTTTCTTTATTTTCGTCAACTAAATCATCATCGATGCTGTTTTCTTCTTTGCAGTCAATGTCGACAGCCAAATCTCATTGTGTCTAAGAGGTCATAAGCTTTTCTTTTTGCTATGTAACATTTTAACATGTACAGTTTCACTCAATGCCATTTTTGCAGTGAAAGGAGGGGGTTGAGATAGCAAATTTTGAAAACTTCCCGTGAAAATTCCCCTTATGATTTAAGAGAGATAACAATGCTAAAAAAAAGGTTTAGATAGTGTTACTTCTGATTAATTTTTGTTTCCAGATTTTGTTAACAACTGCATAAAGAACAGAATAACCTTTAATATGTATACATGAGAAGGAGCTACTGTGTAGTTAGGCCATATAGACATGAACAATTGAGAATGAGTTCAAACATGATCACAATCTGAAAAGAAAGGGGCAGAGAATTCCAAACTCTATGGTAGAGATCTTGGGCTCTTGCTAATTCTAACATACCTGTGTTGTTGAGTGTCTGCAGGTGGAACTGCTGGTGGCAATCGAGGTGTGCGCTGAGTCGCTGGCTTTGGCTGAGGTGTAGAACTAACTGGTGGAGTCACAGGCTCATGGCTGGGATCAAACACTAGACTTTCAAGTTCTGAATTATATCCCAGGAACACTTCTGTCCAAGAGGGAGAAAAGTGTGAGTTAATCTCTGACTGGACAGAAATCTAACTATGATACTGTTCATAACAACAAATGGTCTAATACTAGGCCATACTTTAACACACCAGGGACCCACCCTCGGATGGCTGAGTAGGGCTGGCTGGCTGGGCTGTGTGAAAACTCAGAGTTATCTTTCCAGGGTGCAGAGCCACCTGAGTTTCTCCTTCGAGCAACATGAAGGTTTCCTGACCCCTTGAAGTTATGGTCTGGCGAAACAGTGGCAAACGTGACCACCCTAGCACTTCCACATTTGCATCTGCGAAGAATACCAACAGCATGTTTATGGTCCTTGATTTCTGTGAGTCTTGAGCAAAAACCAACAACAACAGACTTCTCAACATCCTCCTCTTCATAATTAAAATTTCATAATTAACACTCAGTCACCTTTGGATCTGGAAGTTGAAGGCAGCCTGTATTCCACGCTTATCACTGCATACATGGAAGCCCCCAGTTCTCTCTCCACGTCATACTGTACAATGTCATAGCTAGGATACACAAACCTCTCCTTGGGGAATCGAACAACATACACCATGTTTCCATAGCTGTCTTTGTCTGCAGACACAAGAACAGGGGAGGTAGTGGAGGTCTTACTCTGCAGCTGAATGGTGCCAAAGTAGGTGGTGCAGTGGAGACACAGACCAGCAGGATCCAGCAAAGTCAACCAGGCCTCCTGATATATACAGTGACAATTAATTGAAACTATTAGAGTCACCAGGTCTAATTTGATTCACAAGCTGTTATAATTTATCAGGTTATACCTGAACATTTATCAAAATTTATCAGGCTATGCTAAAATATTTGTCTTATCAGGGTGAAGTGCTGCTGCATGGTGGTTAATGCATTTGACTTCAGAGCTGAAGGTTCCCACTTCACCAGGAAGAGTGACAGAAAATTACCTCTGTACACCCAGCATACAGCATTCATCAAGGGAGATAACAGGTGCAGAAAGACGTTTTCATTCTGCTTCCCACATTATGTCCTAGGCAAGGTGAACTGTTTACAGTTCACAGCCCCTTCAGCCATGAAACCACTGGCCTTTCTTTGGTGTTAGAATACTTATTCATCTATTCTGAGTGAAAAGGTGCAAAGAAAGAGCTCCTTATTTGCCATTTATTTGCTTGCAATGATTCTGGACTCTTTCTAAAACACCTTTACCTTCTTTCCTAACATAATCTGGGGACATATTGCATTTTACCATTATACAAGCATATTTAGTTGAAAGTTTTAAAAATTTCAATACAAATGATTACAGGAGAGTGTATACTTTAAAAGTCATAACGGTATTTCAGTATTTAAGGTAGTTTGTAAACCGTGTCTCTGGACCTTTAATTCCACATTTCAGATTTTGACTTCAAATGTAATCATGCTCAAATACCCACAGCCGTTACTGAAACTACAGAGCTGTACGCTTCTTTGCACTTCTGTCTTTTTTTTTTGTTTACTTTCCTGGTGTTTTATCTATTTATTTACTTTATTTACTGAATGGATACTTGCGCATTACAAATGGACATCATCATCATCATCATGGACATTTTGCCCTCTTGTCTGCAGTAATGAAGAGTAATGAATGAATCAATCTACTTTAGAGAAGTTTACAGGCACTTTTATAAACTAGATCCACAAAGGCTTACACAGTCCAGTCAGCTGGCTTGAGTAATGCCCATTGCAGTCAGAGCAACACAAGGTTGGTTGTTTGTGTTTAACGCCGTGCCAGCAACTAAGGCTATATCACGGCCAACAACACAAAAAAGGGGGTCACCATCAAAGACATTGTCTTAACCAAGACATAGTCTGTACAAATTCAGGCTCAACAATTTAATTTTTTTCTTTTTCTTTTTATCTTACAGATAGTGGAAGGGATACAGACTGCAAATAACAGCTCTCAGATTTAACCACTGTGCTGCACTTCCCATTAAAAGGGATTTTTTTTTTAACTTTTAAGATGATGCCTTCAGGCTACTATATATCCTAAATCATAAGTCTGAAATATATGGAACAAATCAAAGGGAGAAAAAAAAATGATATAAATAACTCACACGCTGGACTAATTCTGCTGGAATGATCAGTTTCACTTGCAAGTGTTTAATTCCAAACTCCTGCAGTGACCCAGGGCCAGGTGTGGAGATAGGAGACTGAGCCATGGCAAGTCGGGAGCTGGGAGTCCTGATGAAATGCATTAATGACATTTACAATGATTTTGTAGATTTAGAACATGGGGAAATCACCCTACAAAATATTTCAGGTTTTCTAAACTCCTTTTGTGGAAACTGACCTTGATAGTGTTTATTCCCTTTGGATTTAGGAATTTTGGATGACTGAAGGCATCACGACTGAATTTTTAATGAAGATGTGCAGCGGTTTTATCGGCTGCTGGTCATTTCGCCCCACACCAAGTCAATTCGTCACAGGTATGTCCATTTACTTGTTTCATGGGTGGTTGATTCGTGTTTTAGATTTGAGATGATCTGACTTTTTGGTCTTGGGATGAAACGGTCTTACCTGGGACGAAATGGACATAGCCAGGACGAACTGATTTTTGCTGTGGGGCGAAATGACTGGGGCAAAATGGTCTTGAGGCGAAATAACTGCCCCCCACTTTATCATATTCCAATTTAAGAAAGGGCTGGAAATAAAACTGCAAACACAGAACTAGCGACAGACATAAAAATACTCATTATGAACTTTGAATTTTTACTAAAAGAAAAAAGACAGTGAAAGACAAAAAAAAAAGAAAAAAAGATGATCACATTTTTGCAGCATAGGGTCAAGTAAAATAAAATCTGATGACACACCCAGGTCGCTGTCGGTTCAGAAAAGGGATATCAGTGAGGTGCTTTCCAGTCTCAACATGAATCCAGGCCATTTGTACATCAACTGTATAAAGCTTGCATGCTTCATTTAGAAAAACCTGCATAAAAGAACAAGCAAACACATATCTTGACAAATAAACTTAAGAAGAAATATTGTAAGGGTAGCCACAAACATCTTGCTGGTTCAGTGCCTGACAATATAGCTCAGGAGATAATGTTGGGGCAATGGTTTGGTATGAAGAATGACTGACGACCAACCAACCTTAAGATTTTTGGATGGACTATCAAAGAGTCAAGAGTCACAAACATATTAAGCATTAATTACCTCTTTCATTTGCAGGTAATTGCCTGCTTCCATGAAACAATGACGCAGTAGTTCTAGCAGTGCCAGGCACACATTCTGAAGCACCGAGTGATTCCAAAACTGCATGAAGCACTGGTCCCAGACATACATAACACCTGGTACATCCAGCACACTGACAAAACCCTGTCAAGTCACAATATCATCCATGGTAAATCTTCACAATCAATTATGCATATAAACACACCAAAGTACCTTTTTGTCTAAAAATTCTTGCCACTAGTATTGATAAAAGGAGTACAAAATAAATTTTTACTTTGGATTTCTAGTCTGCACTTTATTAAGTTTCCAATGATTTTTGAAGAAAAGCTTTCAAGTCACGTTCTTTTCATTATCCTGTATCTAATTTCATAAAATAGAATTCTGAGAGTAAATTCTCTTCAAGACATCAGATGATATGACCAAAGGTGATAAAAGGTCTCAGGGGAGACAACTCTTTCACTTGGCAAAGATGCTAGTGTAACCCTTTATCTCCTACTGTTACGTGATCTACTACAGTCAAAGAAGAAACACTAAATTTTGCAAGGTTCTGTAGACACTGTGATAACAACAAAGACCTATTCATAAATTTACTGTGATATATTTGTGTAACATACAGTGACAACATGTATAATGCATCATGACATATTGTGCACCATATACTGAAATATAATGCAGATTTGTGCTTGTCATGGATCTACCTGTGCATAAAGTCGCTAAGGTTTATGTTTGTGTGAATGCAGAGCATGGAAGGAGAAAATAGGTCAGCAAATCTTCTGGAGTGAGCAAGTGAGCATTGTGTTCAGGAGAATGAGTGAGTGAACTAAGTGAAGGCAGCGGGGTTCCGATCCTCACATAAGGAGAAAGTGTAGTGCCGCGGTCCCCACTGGCCTAAAATTGTAACGTGTGGAGGTCGATCGTCGTTGTGTGCTCCACGACCTAAGTTTAATGTGCAGCCTCTCCTAGTCGAGTAAGTTGCAGTTGGGGTGTGAGACCGCTTTGTAAAGCATGACCTGTGTGCCATGTGATGGTGATTAATTCTTCTAATTCCACACGCACGCTCGTCTTCACGACCACTGTTGGAGTTTCACATGCGCCCCAAGGACATTTGATGACCTTTGTGGTGTCGGCCGAAGTACCTAGCTGCATCCCATTAGTGACATCGGTGTATCCCCATCAGTGTGGGGTTATTCAGCGTTCGTGTATTCACCGATTGAATATATGTGTCTATTGTCCGGACACGAACGGGTTCTGTAATGCTCCTTGGATTATATATCAGTGGTCCACACTTGTTTGGACAAATTCCACGTCTCGGATATTTCCGAACTGAGTATGGAAAGCAGCACCCGGTGCCAGATATTTATGTTGACTTTGAACAGTTGAATTGCAGAGATATTCTTCATTAGTTGATGAGTGTAGAGAGTGTATGAGCATGAAGGTCAACCTGTGGATTTATGATAGTATCTGTTGATTTGAATTTAACACAATAACGAGATATTCAGTAGTGTATTCTGATCTATGTATGACACGGCAGAACGTTAGTGGTCTGGCAGATCTCATTCTTTATTTGATTTTGTTTAATGTTCTGCAATTTGTGTTATTACCTCCCTGTCGCCATAGATGTTGTTAAAGTAAATATATTAGTAGTGACGGTGACTGGTCACAGTTTTTGTGGATCAGTGTTTGTATCTGTCATATAAAGTCCTTCACCAGGTCAACCAATACACTCTATCCAGGCAACCCAAGGCAATCCTTTGCTTTGTTTTTGAAAGAATGTGCAATTGTTGACAACAAGTGAGTCGATGGATTTGCCGGTTCTTGAAAGTGCTAAAATGTACTGTAAAAATGCCAGATATAGTACAGCTACAAAAGTGTGCTTTAACCCTCTCAGAACAGGAAAAGGTGGCAACATCAACACTAAGAAGAAACACCTGCAAGCCAGACCTCGCCAATCCATCTGCGAAGAAAGATCAGTGGGTCAGCCAGCAGCTGGTGTGCAGACTGGTCCATGCTGCGAGAGGTGTTCGGCACTGACTGCAGAAAGGCCTCTGCCTGTTCTCTCTCTCGATGAATAAGCTGCACTAGAAACTCCTATAAACAGCAGACAGGTGACATACAGAACACCAGACATTGGATGCATAGGACTGCAGACACAAGATATAGCATGAAGTGCATAGCACAGAATATAGGCTATAGAATGCAGTGTGCAACACAGGATATAGGATACAGCATGCAGGGCACAACACAGGATATGGCATGCAGGTCGTAGGATACATTACATAAAGGACACAGCGTACAGGACACAGTGCACAGAACATGGAACACAAGTCATAGGATACATTACACAAAGGACACAACATACAGGTCACAGTGCCCAGGATGTACTGGCTTTTTGGGCCACAACACCCATTTTTATATGTCACTCACTCTTTTCTGTTGTTCCTGCTCCTTGTGTTGGTTTTTTAATATGTTATGGTTATAATACTTAGGGGTTGGTCCCTAAACATTTTAAAGCAAAATAACTGTTCTCCTCATGATTTGCCCTAGTTGCTGGCACGGTGTTAAAAATAAACAAACAAACAAACAAACCAGGATGTAGTACACTGGTTACAGGATACATTACACAGGACACAACATACAGGTCAGAATGCATAGGACATTGCACACAGGTCATAGCATACATTACACAGTTCACACAGCATACAGGTCACAAGTCACAGATCACACAAGTGTCTCAGAAAATGAAGCCCATGCCCAGACACTTCATAACACCCTTGCTCTTCACGGTAAGAAATCCTTCACAAGCATTTGCCTAGTTAAAAAGAATTAACTCCACAACATGCATGCCTAATAAACATGAAAGTGTTAGACAATGGTTGGGGCCAGGATTAAAAAGTGTTGTTGGCATGTCTTGATTTGTTCAAAGTTTGGCATACTTTGAAGAAATGTGTCTGAGGCCAACATCCAGTTGTCGAAACTGACTTACACACCTTAGGGCTGCCTTGTACATTAATGGTGGCGATGCTCTTGAGGTGGTCATGGAATTCTGGGTCGTCTTGCTGCAGCCGCTGCATGACACATTCAGCAATAGCAAACACTTCTGGCCAGGTGGGGAAGCACCCAGTGTTGAGGAGATCTAGGTACATTGCTAACTCCAGCACATGTTCACCTGAATGAGTTTAAACACATTTTCGTCACAATGTGCAACAGGTAGAACAACAATTTTCTTTAATTCTAATAATACAAATTTTTCAGATTTTTTTTTATTAGTTGTATTCTGTCTCTCTATCCACAGCCAAATTTGTTGTTTACTGACATGCACGCACCCACCCACATGTACACACAATTCCACAAAAATGCGGTGATGAGGCCACTTCTAAAGAAATCCACGCTTGACGTCAATGTCCTGAACAACTACCGTCCAGTTTCCAACTTGTCTTTTCTCTCTAAGATCATAGAGAAAATAGTTTTGACACAGCTCTGGGCATACTTACAAGAGCACCATCTTATCCCACAAGCTCAGTCGGCGTATAGACCTTTCCACAGCACCGAGACCACTCTTATTAAAGTAACAACAGACATATTATCTGCTCTTGACAGTGGTGATGTCTCTCCATTAACCCTACTGGACCTGTCTGCTGCATTTGACACTATAGACCACTCTCTGCTTCTTCACAGACTCCACACCCTCTACGGGATTTCTGGACCTGTGCTCTCATGGTTCAGCTCCTATCTCACTGATAGGACCCAGACTGTGTTAGTTGATGGTCAGATATCTCGCCCTGCTTCACTTTTCTGTGGTGTTCCCCAAGGCTCAGTACTTGGCCCAGTTCTGTTCATCCTGTATACTAAGTCCCTTTCATCATGCATCCGGTCTCACCAGGTTTCTCATCAATCCTATGCTGATGACACGCAGCTTTACTGTTCCACTCCGCCAGCTGAGTCTCACTCTGCTATTAGCTCTATAGAAGCTTGTATCAGCGATGTCAAGGGCTCGATGGTAAAAAACAAGCTTAAACTAAATGATGATAAAACGGAAGCCCTCTTGTGCCATAGAAGAAGACATCAACCTTCACTCGTCAGTCTGCCCAATCACATCAAGGTGGGCGACAGCAACATCACCTTCACGTGATCCGTTAGGAATCTGGGATTTATTGTCACTGATGACATGACACTCGATAGACATGTAGCATCTGTCTGTCGGTCTGCCTATTATGAGATTCATAAGATCAGTGCTATCCGTCACTTTCTCTCTACACGCGCTACCAACACTCTTGTCTGTGCTTTTGTTCTTTCTCGACTTGACTACTGCAACTTCTTGCTGGCAGGCTGCCCTGACTACCTCATTCAGAGACTCCAGAGAGTACAGAAATCCGCTGCGCGTCTAGTGCTTAGAGAAAGGAAACGGGACCATGTCACTCCTCTCCTTCGTTTTCTACACTGGCTACCCATTCGTTCTCGCATTCAGTACAAACTGTCTGTGCTGTGTTTTAATTTCTTTGCTGGCTCCTGTCCTGACTATTTCTCTGAACTTCTCATCCCTTACTCTCCGTCCAGACAACTATATACGCTCTTCGTCTGACAACCGTATCCTAACTGTTCCTGTCACCAGAACAACAACATATGGTCACAGGACGTTTGGCTACTGTGCTGCAAAACAATGGAACTCTCTTCCTTTCCATTTCTGCCACCTTCCTAGAACTGAATCTTTCAAATCTGCACTGAAAACGCACCTCTTCCTTGAGCATTACTCCTAACACAGTCCACACAATGCTCGTCCTTCTTAACCCCGCCCCCTTCCCTCTTGCTACTTTACCCATCTTTCTCGCAGAATCACTATTTTTCTCTGTTCCTGTTACTTGATGCCTTTTGTTTTCTGTTTCGTCAGTTCTGTCGTTTTCTTTCGTCCCCTTTGTTCTGTATCTACTTAGTCCACGTCTCTTCCTCGTTTTAAGCGCTAAGAGCATGCTCTCTATGAGTGTGAATATGCGCTATAAAAATCTTCACTATTATTATTATTATTATTAAACGTGAGTACAAATAAACCTGAACACACCTTTGTCATCTGAGTATTGATCCTTGTTCCTGAAGGCAATCTGCAGTGGGAAAAGCCAATATACAAGGTAGGACTCATAACTTCTGTCAAATACGTAAAGGACATTCAGAGCTCTTGATGTTTCCTTGAGATGTTGTGGATGTTTGTATGGCACCATGCTGACAGTCTTGCTGTAGGTCTATGATTACAAAGCACACAGATCATGCCTGTGAGGTGAGAGTGCACACCACACCCACATAGCCTTTCTTAAAGAAGACCTTTTATTTTCCTTGATAAAATGTGATAAACAGCCTAGGGAACAAGCATAAATGCCTCATAAAGACTAAAATATTGAATAAGTTGAAAGCCCATTTGAAGAAGTAAGCTAATACAAATAGCACTGCTGCCTTGTGTGAAAAAATATTTACCAGACAGTCTAACAAAGACAGTCTTAGCAGACAGTTTAAGGAAGACAGCGTGGAGTAAATTATTGCTGGCTGTTACTACAAGACATTCCTCCATTCCCCTGCTACATGATTTCAGCTCACAGCTATAGACATGTTGTGTGAAACAATGAAGGAGAAAACTGAACTTTAAAGAAAAACACACTTACAAGAGTCTATTATATTTGATATAAAACTTAGTCAAGCAGATGTATTACCGAATGTTGATGACTTGCAATTCTGTTTTTGCTGGACATGTTAAAAAACTATAGCAAATCTTTGCTTTGCACAATCAATGTCATCTTTTCTCTCAAGCACCATCCTCCTACCGAGGCAAAAGCATTTCTGTTAATCGTGAAGGAGACTACAGGATTTCCAATTGCTTCCTTGATATTTTAGTCTGTCACTGACAGCAGTACAGATTCTGACACTTACCTCTACAACAGTGTTGTCTATTAAGCCCTTGATTGGAGACTGTGTGGGCTTTTTGATTTTTAATTCTGTCAGCCCACGGGTGACAGCACGTGCAAACCTTTCACGTACCACTTTTTCTGAATACCTGTAATTCATAAGCATCTGAATCAGATTTTTGCAATGAGTCTTTATTTTAAAACCACTCAAGCCTTTAAAAATGTAATAGCCAGCTAAGAGATTCAACACTTGAACACTCACACTTCCTTCATATGTCTTCGTTTGGCCTTAAACAGCACATCAGCCCAGATGTAGGCACGCAGGCTGCCTGGCAACTGTCGCCCATGGAGGCTGTCAACAACATGGCTGACTTTTTTAGGGTCTCGCTGAAGAAGTGCTACAACCGCGGCACCAATGTTTTCACTCTGATGTCCCCAAAATGGCGGTGGGTCTCCTTCTAGGGTGTGTATCATACCTAGTAAATGTTGTAACTTACATCTTCAATTTTGATTTTTGAAGTATTTTAAAGTAAAAATATATATTTATTACAACAAAAAATTAAAAAAAAACTTGTGGTTGCAATGAATCCAACAGCCTGTGCTTGCTTATGAAAGCTTTTCAAAAATGCACTACTGAGAATCACTTCAGACAAATTCCTTTGTAAATCAGAAAGCAATAAAACATGAAAAAATGATACTAAAAATACAACTGAAAGAAGAGATAAAATAATAAGAACAACAGTAGACATAATGTCTACAAATGAGGGAAGACAGGTCTATTCTGAGTGGCGTTCACATCTAAGTTGTAGCTGGAAAACAAATGTTGAACTATAAGTTCTTGGCAAACCTCGCATCTGAGCAGATGTTGGTTTAGGAACAGATGCAACAGAACTGCTTGTTCCAAATGTGCTGATTGGCTTCATTCGACTTGGTGCTGGCACCTTGAAGAAGTCTACATTTTGTGCTTTCTGAGGTTTCTGTAACTCTTTTTCCTTCTCCTCCTGAAAGTTTGAAAACCAAAACAAACATCTTTAAAACAGTTCATGCTGTATAACATGTTCATAGATTCATTCAATTTATTAATTTTCAAACATTTAACAAATGGTAAGTCCAACAACTGCTGATGGACATCAATTAGCTTTTTAAACTAATATACCCTTTCACCCATGCATACCACAACTGTGCTCAGATGCAGAGTCATGCATACCACAGTTGTGCTCACATGCCAAGGCATGCATACCACAGCCACGCTCACATGCCAAGTCATGCAGTGTGAAGTGTCACCTTGAGCACTTGCTCTTGTTTGTACAACTGTCGGTCCATACCATTGGAAACCAGTATATGTGTATGCTGCATGAAATCTTGATATTCTTTTGGTACAGCTGCCTCCTCTCTGTAAGAATCCCAAAAATAATTTCTTCCTTGCTACAATCTCATTTTTTGTCCACTACATTTTTAGTTTTAAAAAGTAAGAGAAAATGAATATGTAAAGTTGTCACTTTGCACAAGTACTAACTTTAATGCTTTTAAGTCTGGCCTTAAGACCCACCTTTTTTGGGAATACTTTATGTAGTAAGTGGGTTTCTCTTTCCTCACTTTCCAGTCCTGTGTACATATGTCTGTTTTGTGCAGGTGCCTTTGTGTATGTTTACGTGTATGTAGCAGAGATATTGTTAAGCTGATTGTTTATGTTAAATGGCATTAAGCATGCTGCTGGCAAGGAAATGTGCTATAAAAATTCTATTATTTTTATACTATTATTATTCTTTTTACGAAAACAGAGTAAAACCTTCAATCCAATCCAGTACCAATATAACACAAACTGTAAAAAAAGAAAGAAAACAAAGTTCTATAAATTCAGTCTCATCATATGCCTCACAAAATGGACGTTTACCCAATGTATGTTTTAAAATTTTTTTGCTGTTGAATAGAATACCTACAAATGCTGGGAATCTATTTCAGTCTTTTAAGGTATGGTGTTGTGATGTCTGTGCAGGCAGACATGACCTTTTGAAAACTGCACCATTAAAGATCACATCTACTTTGAGGCACTGACAAATGATCCCATGCTGACATCTCTACCTCCTTAAATATGAGGCACAAAGGGCTGAAATCATATGTAATCTAACATGGCTGAAGCAAAGATGTCTCTTGAGATGTCTGATGTTCAGCCCTGCCTGACATCTCAGTAAATTCAATTACCTTTAATGACAAAAAATTAAAATTCACAGTAGCAGTGTAGTCTACATCAAGCAACCAATAAATCAATCATCCATGACAGACATGATCAAGAAATATTTGGGAAAGAAAACAATTTACCTGGCTGCTGCACCACTTAACGTAGCTTCAAGTCCGACATCTTTGACAGCACGGTACATTTGGTTGTTAAGCCAGGAGGATGCCTCCACCTTAAGACGCTCGTACTCTTCCCCACTCAAACTGCCCTGGAATTTACATCATGTGCCTGGTTATCTCCCAGACTGAACTTACATATGTCCATTATGTATATGCTAGTTTAATGCAGCATTACTACACATGATACATTTTCATATGACCTACGACTTTTTCAGGAAAAGCATGATTGTGCAGGGACATGCTCAGTGATAAACTTGACTCCGATCCTGCGGTCTTTTCGTTTCTATCAAACATTTTCATAAACTGCACTGAAGCATTTATTTCTCCTTTCTAATGTACATGCCCACCTAATCAAAGGTTTTATGTGTGCAGTCTTTAACATGCGAACACCACTTTATTGAGGCTATCGTTTTGGTATCTAAGTTTGAGGTGGGGTGGGGATGTCACAATTGAAAACCAGAAAAGAATGCAGTTTCCTTGCAAATACAAAAGAAATTAAATCTAGAATAGGTAATGGTTTCATTGCTTAAAAAACATAGAAAACAAACCTCTTTAAACAATGAGAAAACAACGACCGAGAACCTGCTGAGTTACGATGATATATATAGTTGATGAACACACAATTCCACAACAGTCTTTGTTTATTCAACCCATGGTATGCTAGTATGATTCATAAGGCATTATGTTATTTGCAATACATGTATATATAATAATAATGTATATTTATCCATGTCACATATATGTCTGCACATTCATTCTATGTTGTCTTGTCAACGACATTGTGTAGATGGTGTATAGAAGGCAATCTTCTTCCACTAGTTTTTCCCTTCCCTTTTGCATGTCATGGGAGGGCCACCAAAGAGTTTCCAGTCATAAGCTTAATTGAAGTTTAACTCTTTACAGTTCCACTGATTATTTAAAGTAAAAAAAAAAAAAAAATTTCCTCAGCATTCGAGGAAGAAATAAAATGGCAAAGAGTTCAGCCAAAAATCTTGTTTTTTAAAGCAGAGCCTCCAATTGGGTATTTCAAAATACCATGCATATTTTTTTAAACTGCATAAATTGCATCATTACTTACAAGCACAGAAAGCACCCTTTCTATACTGTGTTATATAGTTTTAGTTGAAAACAATATTCAATAAGAGCACTGTAATACTAAGAATAATGTATGTTCATATGACTAAACTATTAGCTGTGATTACCTACAATTTCTTGCAGTACCAGAAATCAGATATGGTACCATTTCTGATATCAACAAAACAGCATGAAGAAACTGACACACCATTCCGACTTAGCTGTTATTTCCATCTAGAGCAGATTTCTAAACAGTCCCACCAGAACTTGGAATGCATAGGTTCATTTTAGCCAATTGTGCTTTTGTCAAGTATGTAATTTGAGTTTATAGGACAGTATGTAGTAAGCTAATTGCTCAAGAACAATATGAACCATTTTACTGATCTTTTGTGGCCAAAAATGTAAAGAAGGCAGGGTGTGAAGATGACAATACTAACCAGTTCTTGTGGGTTTCGTTTGACATGGCTGAGGTAAGTATCAACATAATGTCTTCCCAGAAGTTCTAGCAGCATCTCTCGGCGCTGGGGATTTCCGAACTGTTTCTCTACATGGCCAGCAAGAGCTTTGGCTACTTGACTCTCCAGCTATAAAAATGGTATTTTTGTTAACAATACATATCTTACAGAACAAGACCCCAAATAAATGTATAGATGGTTTATACTGCTTAAGGTGGACTAAAACTTTGGATTCCTATGCTCAAACATGTATGGAAGTAGACATACACACAATGATTCAATGACAGAACGATGTACTCCCACAAAAGCAAAGAGTGTTATTACTTGTCAACATATGAAATGATTTTTTGAATCATTTCTTTATGAATTGATGTTGGTCTCTCTCGCTCACCTCCTTGCTCACTTAGCAAATCATCTAAGCCTCTCTATTCGATTCACACACTCTGCATGCATACCTTGTGCCATGGTGCATCTGGTAGCAAAGTCTGGTGATAGCAGGAGTTGATCCAGGCCAATGAGAATGGGTGCTGGTCACCTTGACCACCCTGCCCACTAGCTCCTGCCATGGTGTCAAAGTCTCAACCACTGTATCTCCTTTTCACGCCCATGTTATTTTTTTTATATAAAACTTTCAATGATGTCTCATCTTAAGCACAATCACTTTAGAGTTTTCAACTGTTTTAAGGTCAACAGGAAGCATTAACACCACTTGCTAACTGGATTTTCCCTCTGTCATGGACAAAGAAATCTTTCCTTTGTTCATATTCTTTAAGAACAGTCACAAGAGGTCACTGCCACTGATTGCAAGCCAGAGCTGCATCCATGTAACTAAGAAGCATAAAACAGTAATTTGACTTTCCTCTTTCCACTCAACAGAAACCAGAGTTTGGTTACATAGTGATTAAGCCAAGGAAATATTTATCTGCACAGGCCAAATGAAGCAAACATGCTGACATACAAACTGCTGGTTCTTATAAATGTTAAGTTTCTTCTCCAAAGTGCACTGCTGTCTCATCTCAGTTTTTCTGTTTAAAAATATTAAATTTAGTATATCAGTCTTCCACAAGTAGGATAAGCTACTGTGAACTTTCTTGCTTTTTAAGTTTAGTCAAATGAACGGAAGGCCTCTATATTCCCTTAAAAAAAATGTAATTAGAAAAGGGCATCTATAAACCACAAAACTACAAATTTCTGCGAAGCACTAATCCCAGGCGATGGAGCTGTCACTGAATGTGGATGCCATTTTCGCCCCTTGAAATGATTCAATGAATACTGACACAACATGCTATCACAGCTCACAGCTTACATTATCACAGCACAGTCTAAAGCATTGGTTGCCCTGTAAGATGCACCATGCCATTTGCCACTGATGTTTTTGAAAAATAAGGCCAAAGTATGCTGATAAATGTCTTGACCGCAGACTGATGATTCCAAATCCTATGGTCTAAAACATAATCCAATTAGTATCACAGATGTGCAAAACTGAATTTGAGTCTTCTCCCTACATGTTCACATTCTTGTTCTATTCTACTATTGGCTACTTTCTTAGCAAGGCATGATCTACAGTATTTCCGTGAAAACAGACTACAGAAATGCTCATTGGTTTTGTTTCTATGTACAACAATATCCAGTTAACTCAGTGTCTTCATCTTGTTTTTCACTAGATGTCCAGAAAATACAGAAGTGCTATGGTGAAGATGTCTGAGATGTTTCACGACGTCACCACCTGAAGGTCAGGTGGCTTGTCACCATAGCAATATTTGACCTTTGGATGACGATAAGAATTCTCATGCTGCACACTCTGCAAACAAATTCAGGTAAAATCGATGTAAAAACATTTTATTAACAAAAAAGCATGTAACAAAATATATTTTATTTAATGTTTACATGGGAAATTTCCATTTAATTTTGGAAGAATGGGCTTATGTACAAGCACGCAGGTGTCCATGCTTGTAAGAGTCTTTTCTGAAAATATTTGCACAACATGAAATCCAAAATTCATGCTCGCATAACAGAAAAAGAAAAAAAAAAAAACAGACGAGGACACTAAATCATAGTCTCACCCGAGAGGAAGTCCTGCATTTGGCCAGACATAGCTCAAACTGGTCCTTAACCTCTGCAGCAAACACCTGAAAAGTCTCATCCAGTCCCTCTTTCAAAATGCGTTGCAGCAGGGGTTGCTGAAATGACAGAATAAAACTCCACTTTATACATGGGTTTCACCATACTTCATGTGGGCTTTAAAAACAAAAAAAAAATTGTGAACAAATTACGTAAAGACAATGATAATGAAAAAATGATAGCTAGATTTATTGGTTTTGGTATGGAAATTTGATTTTTTTAAATATCACATACAGTCAACGACAGCCTTTTCTAAACATGATCCAAAAACTGTTTATAGGAATGACTTCTACAAAATCATCCAGCAAAATTGACAGTCACCTTATCAGGCTGTAAACAGCAAGAGACACAATGTTCATAGATACTACAGCAGCCATTTGGGGCACAGCTTTCACAAACAAATCTTGTCACAAGGCCATGTTTGACATCACAGCATCGGTTGGGCAGGATATCTTCCCTCCGACAAACATATCCTGTTTATGAAATTTTAAAAAAAAATTTTTTTGATTTTCGTTCTTGTTAACAGAAACAGCAAACAAAATGAAAATGTTTAATGTTAACTCAATAAAAAAATATGTCTCCTTAACATACCTGGCTATTCGTTCTCATAATAATGTATACTTTAAAAGAAAATTTATTATTAAAAATGTGTAGACCACTAAGGTTTATGCTACATTTTCACAGGTACCTTTGTCATCAACTATCAGTGATTTTCCTTGCTCAGAGTTCCGGCAAAATCCTGTCTGGCTGTCATTCTGTGGTGAGTCTGGAAGTGGATTCCATTCAAATGCTTGTCTTAGAGTTTTTTTGGATGCATATTCCTCCAAGACAAGGTCTGAACGCTGTTAAACATAGAACATAAGTGCTACTGTCAATGTGGATGCTACTAAAATCATCAATTATACATTATGTTGTTACCACAAACTGCTACGTAAGTGAAGATGAGGTCTAGAGCTTTAATTATGGTCATCACATATATCCACCATTTGAACTGTGATAGCTTACTGTCCCAAAAGACTCCCCAAACAAACAGATTTTTTTAAAGTAGGCCTATCCATCAAAATAGCTTTCTCGGATACTGATTTTGACGTGCATGGACCTGAAGTACACAAATAGGCATGGATCATTATATATGTTTCTGAATTTTCTGCCGCATAACATGGTTGATTTATCTATGCAATAAAGTCACAATTACTTCGTACACTATTGAATGTAAAAAGAATTGGCTATAGGTTATTCAGCATGTTGTTTTTTTTTCCTCCCCATTGCTAGGCCAAGGGACTGTATCCTACAATATATGACAACAAACAACTAAAATAGATTCGTGTTATGCTTCCTTGACGTTTGTTAAAACATAAAGAACGGTTTGGAGAAGAAAATCAAGCACTTTTCTCTGGTAAAAAAGACATTTTACCTTGGAGAACGTGGTTGCTAAGAAATACAAAAGAGAACAAATAAAAATAACCCCCAAAACCCAGCGTTGCCTAAACACTTTGTGGCACAACATTGGGCCGGGTCAACCGTTTATTAAGAAATGCACAAAGTCGGAGAAACTGGGTACAAGTTTCGTATTAGTTTTATCCATAGTACATATGATATTCACATTGAGGATGTATTAAAATAGTCTTTTCCTATATTTAAGACTTAACTAGTCATTGATTATTTTTACTTGATTTATTTAATAACAAAATTCGAAAATACATTTTTATCTGTTAGGACAAGGGAGGAAACTGGATGTTTCAGACCGAAATAAGGGATTGGTAAACACTGACGTAGAAATCAACTTTTCCTGTCACTAAAGGTAAGACTTGCTAAAATAAAATATTGGAGTGAACAAGAATGTACGTTTACTATATGTGTCTTTTAAAAATGTTTTTTTCTGTGTGACTGTTTAGCCCGGTTTGGAAATTTTTTGTTCGGGCTTTATAGCAACGTCAGGACCATGAATATCAGGATTACTATAGCATACTATGACAAATGTTTGGGTACAACCTTACTTTCGGGAGGACTCGCAACACCATGAAATCTTTTAAAAACTAGAAAAGCTAGCAATGGGCTAGAATTATGATTAGGGGTGGGGTTAGTGTTTGGGTTGGGTTATGATTATCCCCCTCCCCCATGTCATGTAATATCTCATGACGTCCATAACAATCTATGTCAATCGGTCGTGACCCAATCTAAAGTTTGTCCAATGTTTATTCTATTTTATTGTTGTCTTCTTCCATATTAGATATTCAATACAGAATCTCTCCCATGACTACGAAGATTTTAGCATCAATATCTATTTCCTTGTCATCAAGAAAGATACTTTTTTCAGAACTATGGTGCCAAATCATTATGGCAGACAATAGCCCAAACAACACTGGTCAGTCAGTGAGCCCAGAATATGGGCAGAGGTTGCCATGGAACATGGGCACATTACATGTCCCAGAAAATTTCCAGACTCGTTTACCACGTTCAGCAATCAGCATTGCACAAGAGCTTTTGCCAAACTTGCCTCATCATGTGTTCAGTCAAAGCAGTGCACCACAAGCACCTCGCTCCTTGCCATCTGCAGTATCAGCAAATAACCAAGATGACGTGACTGTTGACATGGCATCTATGATGTTAGGAGAAAATAATGAAGGAGAAGTCATCAACTTAAATCCCCAGGTAATTGAAGGCATTTGTGACACATGGCTCTGTCTGTTGAACACAAACAGTTTCAGTTTTCGACATATTCAACTATTGCGCAATTTTCTTAAATTGCTATTGATTTGTTCAAACTAACTGAAAATGTTTTAAAGGTTTTTTTATGCTAAATACAACATTAAAAATGTAGGTTGTGAATGCATTGATCCTGGTGGCATTTAATTTATTGTGTATAATTTAATATTATTTAAAATTTCCTTTCAGACTTGTGAAACTTTTTTATTAAACATATTTGATACTCACAGATGGTGGCTCGTATGGAAAACATTCGCAGTTTGTTGCAACATATGGTAGAGCAGCATCAGCAAAGTTCTCAGACACCTGTGGGTGCTGGTTTGGATCCTGCAAATGCCTCACACCCCCACTCTCATAGACATAACCATACACATGCCCACAGTCATAGTCATGCAGGAGAGGGACCAGCAGAAGGACTGGCTGGGGTCCAGCAGTCGTTGACAAGACTGCTGCAGTCATCTGGCATCTTCTTCATTCTTTTACTGCTGCGCTTTATTTATGATCATAGACTGGGTGTGCAGATAAGTTTTATTATTTATCTGAATATTAGTATACATGTGTGTGCACACATGCTTCCATGTTTTGTTAGTGTACATGCAAGTGTGCAATTTGGTGTACATGTCTGTGTGAAAAAATGACATAAACTTTCTGTGCATATATACATATAAGGTTATTTGTATATCCCTGCAAATCCTAAACATAGAAATTAGTTTTTCAAAGGGTGTGACTTGTGCAAAAGCTGGAATAAAACTGCTTTGCTGTTAGATTTTTTTATTACTTTGCTAAAATGACAAGTTTGTCTAACCTATACGCTTATGACAACACTTTTCAATAATATCTATATAGATCACTAAGCACTAGGATTCACACTACGCATTTATAAACACCCTTTGTGTGTGTGTTTATAAATTTGTACCATTGTTGAAATTGTGGAGAATTCTTGACAGTTGTTCATCACTTCTCTGTTTCCAGGTCTCCTTGTTATTCTGGCCATGGGTGGAACATTTTATTACGTCAATAAGAAGTTGGTTCAGTGCATTCATCAGACAGCAGTGCGGGTCAGTTGATGCATGTTAGTGCATAAATCTTGTCAGTTGCTATTGTTTCTATGGAGAGAATTCATTTAAAATCTCTCAAGCCTGAAGTTAATTAAACTTTGTGCAGATTGTGGTTAGTATATATTTCTCTCTCTAACCCATGTTCAGATATTTAGGAATTCCTTTAAGTTATTCAGTTTTATTTTTAAAGGCATTTTCTGTTTTATTTTCTGCTTTGAATTGTGCATTGAAAATAAGTCTAAACATAAGCTGCACTGGACTATACAGACAAGCATGTGCTACTCTATGGATGGCTTACACAGGCAAGTGTGGGCAGTTCCAGCACATACAGTCAGTGAGAGTACGTTTGTTCATAAATGTGATGTGCATACACAAAAACATTATCCTGATTTAGCAGTTCCTTCTCAAGAATTTCTTTAAAATGTGGCATTATATGCAGGAGGTTGGCTCAACACGTATAACAACACTTGGTTATCCCCTGTGGCTGATAGCATTTTTGGGTATCAACATTTGTCTCTTATACTACTGTTTCCAAGATCAAGCTCTTTGGAAAACGTGAGTTAATATATTCTCTAGATGCCTCGGCCATATCCTTGCACTGAATCACATTTTAACATTGTCAAAGCCTTGCCATTTGTACAGTTTGATGCTGTTGGTGTATTGATATGTATTTTTAAACCTTCATTGAACTATGAGTTATTTCTTTTTCCATTAAGTGCACCATTCACCATAGAGTTGCATTCATAGTGGCCGTATATATATGATGGTGAATGGATCGATTTATATACAGAAAGTGGCACATGAACTAGCATAAATTTGTGGCACTGAAGGCTGCAGCATAGAGGGACTGGGGGTGGGTGGTTATTGGCCAATGTCTGTGATATAAAATCCAGGACGAAAGACTTGAAGCAGGTTAACAGTTATCAGGTCTTTTGCCGCCGCCCCCCCCACTCCCCCGCAACTCAGTTAAGTCAATAACTACATCCATCCATCAGAGCAGTGGCCTTCTTTGTTTGTTAATGTCTGCAGGCTGCATATTGTGAAATCTGGTGTTGCAGGTTCTTGTATCAGATGCCAACGGTTGCTGACATTGATGTGTGGACCTTGCTGTGGGTGGTATTACTGACAGATTTTGTGGTCAAATTTTCAACAGTTGCTGTAAAATGTTTGGTCTTTCTGCTTCCATCCTGTTGTGTCCCTTACAGATCCAGGGTGAGTGATCCTATGTGAGTGAATGATAGACATTTACATGCATATAGGTATCCACATCATTCTGTTGATAGATATCCACACCATTGTGTGGGTGGATGTATGTAAGTCATTCTTGCACACATTTTGTGTGGTAAGTAGACGTTCAGATTATTATACTTGATTTTGGCCATTCAGAAGAGTTCCAGCCTAGCGATACTTAATTTATTTTTCAGGGCCAGTACTACATGTTCATTGAAAAACTTTCCCAGCTGTATCGAATTACACTTCCAATCATTCCTTGGATACACTACCTGCAAGATGACCAAGAAATTGGGCGCTGGTTTGCTTTGGTGACGGTGGTTATTTACATCTTATTCAAGGTAAGACACATGATTCACCATCACAGTTACACTGCTTTTCTGAACAAAATAAGTTTTTAAACTTATCTTTATTTTTTTTCTGTATGACATGAACGAACTTGCTGCATGATTGTCAAAAAATGGGTAGAAATTCAATGTAGTCCCCTAACCTTTCAGTTGTTGGGGAGTGAGGTATTGGAGACCATACTTCCTTTTTTGAGAGCAGTACCATGTGTCCCTGGCTGTTCTTTTTCCCCAACAGGAAGCAAATGAAGTAATAAAAAGTAGCTAGCAACACAAGTTAAAAAGCGTCACTCAGAAAACAGATGTGTACTTGTTGGCCATTGTGTTTTCAGAGGATTCTTTGTATTTGATGAGTAAACTCAGCACACATTTATCATTATTGTTTTTCATAAGAGCTACATGAATTTTTTTTCCAGCTGAGCACCCTTTGGGTTGCTACCCTGGAGGTGTTGAAAGCTTTTCGCAGGATCAGGTTGCGAACAGTGAGTAAAGTTATCTCAGCGAGATTTTCTTCTTTTTTGTTTGTTCCACTGTTTTTTGTTTGAAGTAAAGATGGTTTGCACACCGTAAGTAAATCTGTCAGTGCCCTAGAAACTTTCTTTTTGATCTACAGATCAGCTTATGTTAGTGAGCTTTTGTAATAGCTTTCAGTGTTTTGTAATGCTACTTTGATGCAATGTGCCTTGATCAGCATCTACAACATTTATTTTTATATTTTGTAGCAATGGGTATAAATAGCAAGGGGATAATTGAGAATAGCTGTTTCTAGTTTCCTGTCATGTGATGTGATATGAAAAGACACGTATATGCTGTAAACATTCTGATGAATTGGGTGGGAAAAAAGGATTGCATGCATTTTTCCCCTCTTATCAGAGCTTTGGTACCAAACCTGCATCAGAAGATTTGAAACAGCGTGGTACCACATGTCCTATTTGCCAAGATGAGTTTAAGGACCCTGTGTTGCTGACGTGCAAGGTAAACAAAATAAACTGTAACTTAGTTTGTACTTAGGAAAAACAATATTTTGTTACTGTGATATTTGGTATTGTGATACTGTTATTGGAACAGACAGCATTACTCAAGTCATGAAGTGTACTAGGCAAATTGTTACAGCATTGCCATTGATGCTGTGGTCATGTTTGTGTAAAGAAAATGTAGATGTATTTCATCAAAGAATGACCAGTGTTTTTAAATGGCTTTTAAATTTTATTTGGTTGACATTGTTGGGTCCCATAAATATTTCTAGCAAACTTGAAGATTGGTTCCATTTGTTGCAGCATATATTCTGTGAGAACTGTGTGTCCCTCTGGTTTGATAGAGAGAAGACCTGTCCAATGTGTCGAGCACAGATTACTGATGACCCAGAATGGAGGGATGGCAGTACAAACCCTTCTCTGCAGTGGTACTAGTAGCAAAGTTCACTAAGCTGCAGTTTGCTCTAAGGATGGTTAGAGCATTTCTTTTGTCTGCAGCTTGTCTAAATTTATTCAGAAAAACATGAACTTTTAAAACTCAGAATCCAGAGTGTAGGAGCTGTGGGATTTTGCCCTGGGTTGACAGAATCTTGCCAATGATTTACACGCACTTATTTCGGTCTAAAGAAAACAAAGAGATTTTGTTCATAAGTGCAAAATACAATTTTTGAGGAAACGTTTTATCACATAATACAGCTGTTCTTTCTGAAACTGAGCATTTTGTGTGTGTGCCTGTGTGTGTGTGTGGGTGTGAGAGAGAGCAAGCAAGCAAGCAAGCACACGTGCATACCTGGTTGCCTTTCAGATTTATGCAGTGAGTGCACAGTTCTGTAACAGCATGTATAATATCGAAATATAAAATGTAAGTGTATAAAGTTCAAAATAATTTGTCCTCTGTCTCACTGTCTCAGGACCCCTTTTATTTGAATGATATTGCAGGATAATAGAAATATTGCTGACATCAGGTAATTTGCAGTTAAATTTCATCTCACTAATAAATGCTACAATGAAAAATTAAACATTGTGATAAGTGATTCGCACCAGATAAGTGTGCTTTAATTAAACCAAGATAACATTGTTTCACTGTTTGTTTTGTGGCTTCTAGCAATAATTTCATTTGCTTATTTGTACATGCAAAGTTCTTGTATATGATTGAATCATTTATATCAATTTTAGCTAATGATTTTATACATCTGTTGGAAGTTTTCAAATAAACTCTTGTCTTGTAACTGGTAAAACTTGTTAAGTTCATGTACATAGCTTTCATTTTTAATCTGACAGAAGTCATATTATTGGATGAATGCAAAGGATATCAAGTAGCTGGTCTTCACCTTCACGGTTTACTGTGGTAACATATACATTTTTAACATTTTTAGTCTTCAACATTGAGTCCCATATTTTAAACAACACCAGTGTGAAAACATTTGTGCTCATTTACCCTCAAAATAAAAAATGCATGTGCTTTATATTATTTCTACAACTGTCACAAAAGCAAACATCAGAAACAAGAACCAGTTTTTCTTACATGTAGATTAACTCAATCAGTTAAATATAGTGATCCCTCCCAAAAAAGTGTATTTTTAAATTGGTTCTGCATTAGTAGATGCTTACCTACAAATCCCAATCACTTCTACAACTTCTCAGAGTTACATCCCTTTCAGTGTTCACTTGTTTACTGGAAGTTCTCCACTTTTAGGCTCGGCGAGCCTTAACAATGAATGTTAATAAACCAAAAGCTATTTCGTAACCAGCCTCGTTCTATGACTTCACTGAAAAAAATTGTCTGCAAGCAGTCCAGTAATACAAGTCCGTGTTTATCTCAGTACCACAGAATTAAGTATACATGAAGATACCCTTATTTATTTTAATGAATGCTTACATAAGCCATTGATAGCATAGTAACATAATTTATGTATGCGAAAAGATAAATTGTGTTAGGTTTTGGTTCTCTTATAAATCCCACTTTCTGTCATCAGCGATGGTTTTATGATAGCATTATTGTATTTTGTAGCATTCACTAGTATTAATCTTATTTTAAAAAAATTGTGAAGGCTTTTCCTGAAATTAGTTCTATTGTATCATTTGCAAAAATGTGTAAGTAAAGAAAATATGTGTAGGAAGAGTGATCTAGAGTTGCTTATTAGGCTGGTATGGACATTGTTGCTTATTTTCACTTCTCTAGCATTTGAGGGCTTGTAAATGCACTAAAAATAGTGCAGGACCTGCTGCTGCAAAAGAATGTTTTCAGAATTCTCCAAGGCAAGATGACTATGTAGGACTGAATGTTGGGTGTGGAATTTTCTTAGTTTTGCTTGTAGGACATTCTACATCAAAAGAAAAATACCTTCTCAACAGGTTGCATATTTTTGAATTTGATTGTGTTTAGCATTATTTTGTTTTTTGAACTGTCATGTAGATATTTGCCAAATATAATCACATATTTAACATTGTGTGAAAGCACCATGAAAAAGTTTCAATAACCCTGTATGTTGGAAATAATGTGAATTGTACAATTTTTATGTAGCCTTTAGTTTTGGAGATAAACATCACATTTGAGTTAATTTTCTTCATCGTGCATTTGTTTTTGTATTGTTTGTCCCAACTTCCAGCATAGGTGAGTTCAGTGTGTGGAAAAGACTCTAGAACAAACCTGTCAGGATTTGTGTGCATCCAATTTACAGAAAATTTGCCTTCTTAAGTTTACTGTATGTTCTGTGACAGTTTCTAGCTTTATCTGTTTTCTGCATAGCCTGTTTAAAGATGCAAACATGATTTGGGACTCGTACAAAAATAGCATGCTTTATGGAAATTATGTCCTGAATAGTAAGTATTTATTTTGACAGTAATCCTGCCAGTTTCATAAGTGCTTTGAGCAATCTTATGCCAAAGTCTCTCTGCTTGTGCCTGTGATAGAACCATAATGCTTGCTCACATTGATAAAGTTTTGAATGTTTGCTGTGATGTAAGAAGTGTTGTTAGAATTTTTTGTTTAAAATAAATGGCAAGACTTGAGACTACGCACTGAAAAAACAGATTAAAACAAATTTCTTGGATCCTTGCCAGGAGAGGTCACCTTACTACTTTATAACAATTACTGTCAAAATCAATGATGTCTGGGATATGCCAGCGACCTGAAACTATCCTCATGTGATTCATGAGAATCTGTAAATGTCAAGCTGTCCACAGAACTTTAAATAAATGATAATTTATGTACAAGTAGTTTAATGGTTAAAGTATAATTAATGGATGTTTCTAAGTCTAAGTAGGCTGTGTGCAGACTAATAACATCTGTTACAATTTTTCTGTCTGCATCATGCATACAAATTTTACAAACAGATTGTATGTGTGCATGTCTGTGCGCATCATGATTTGCACAGATATGAAAGAAATGTACATAAAAAGTAGATTTTGTTACATAAAAATAAAGAGATGTAAGTAAAATTTTATGTTCAAGATTCTCTTGTTACAGCATCCTGTAGAGTTTGTAAAGCATCAATCAATTTTCAAAAACACTTTTTTGTCCAATTGACAATCACAGGACACCAAACCCTTGAATTCGTACTGTGTAATATTTTTATTTAAATTTTGTAAACTGTTCTTTCACAGTTAATTACAGGGCAGTGAAAAAAAAGATTTTTAAGCACCTTAGTGTTAATGTCAGCCATTGTGCCTATCGAGTTCCTGCCACCCCAACCCCCATTTTTTTGATAACCAGTATCAATGGACCAGCATGAATGGATGATGTTAATGACTGTTTAACACACATTAGAATTTCTGTAAATGTTGCTTTTGCATGTTTCACACAAAGCATAAATACTGAGAATATTTGAAATCACACAGGAATCAACCACTTTGAGGGCTTATCTTGGTTGTATACACTGGTCTCATGTGAAATAAAGGTAAATATTAAAATGCTAAAACTTTTTTGATGAATGAAAGATGCTTAACAGGAATGTTCAGGGACTGATGATGCATATCCATGTATATGTTAAATGAAATGTTTTTACTCTCTAAAATGAAGACGTCATCTCTTCAAAAATCCTCTTGTAAAGGCACTTCCTTTGTAATAAACACTTAATTAATTTCTTAATTCGCTGCCTTGTGATTTGGGTTCAACTCGAGGTCGCAGATCCTCAAGGCCGTGAGCAAAATTACACTTTTCTGCCTGCCGTGGACATCCATCTGGGTGGTTACCATGGAACCAACAAAGAGTAGTCTTGTAGCATGCTGAAGTGTCCTTCTTGCGTGCTTTAGCAGCAGGCTTATATGCCCAGGGATTGCTCACAGAAAAGTCTCTAAGCTGAACCTTTCCTCCTGACACTGAATTTAATCAAAACATACCCAGAATGTTTACCTAGGGTACAGTTGCTAACATTTTTTAGGAAAAAAAATCCATACTGAACGTGAATGCTACCCTTAAATCATGAAAAATCTATGCCAAAGAAAAGATGAATGCAAACAGAGTTTTCAAATAAAAACACCTGCTTTGAAGTGGTATGTTAACACATTTTTAAAGGTTAGCATAAAAATAAAAAGCTAGGAATGATGATCATCACTGGATATACAATAAGAGTGCTGGAAATGGGAATCTCCACTATTGTAATTACACTATTGTAATTCTTATTATTTAAAGAAAGATTTGCAGAGTTGCTCAGTTTGTTTTCTTTGGACATTTATAAAACTACTCTCCTGCTTGTCAGAATTTCACAGCCAGCTGTTTATGAGCCTTGAAATTTTCTCTTGCGAAATGGAAAAAAGAATGCTGAAGGGTAAATAAATGACATTGTGTGACAAATATGAGATGAAATGTGTAAGGAGAAATGACTGATGTGAAATTAAAAAAACAAAAAGCAAGCCTAAAAAAAACTCCCAAATCTGCAATGCCTCTCCGTAAAAGAAAAATTGTCACAAAGAACCATAATGATTCAGTTACTGCAGGTTGCAATGAATAAAGAAAAAGAAGAATAACAATCAAAAAATGACAACATGAAAAAGTGTATGAACTTGTGCATTCTTACCTTGGAAAATGTGACTATGATTTCTTAAAAGTGTTTGTACTCCTCCACACTGTGACTTAAGTTCTTGCAAAGTAGATCTGTCCAGCATCTCTACCACTGAACTCAAAGGGATGTTCCCTGCAAAAGGTCATAAATTAATATTTATAAATGTTGAGGAGAGAAGAAATGTCTGACAAATTTCAATCCTCAGAACAATAAAAGTAGCTGCTCTGCTGCTCATCTCTTTCCAGAAAAGCATGAACCTCTTACCACCCTTTTTCCATGCGTTTCCTGTGTGGGAGACAGCAACCTGGGCATTGTCTGCACCCATCACAGCCTTGAACACCATGTGCACCACTCTGTCTTTAGTTGTCTGCAGCACCTGCTGGCAGTTGCGCACTGGTTCTTCGCTGCTACGCGTTGAGAACCCTTCTGTCCAGTACCTTGGGTCAACTTTTCTGCTGCCATCTCCAGCTGTCACTGTGGAAGTCTGACTAGTGTGAATGCATCCACCACAACTAACTAAGTTGTCTTGGTGGTGGTGGACCCCATGTTGTTGACCATGACCGGAGCAGTTTTTTCCATCACTGGACACGCTATAATGAGACCGCTTAAGGTACTGGGAATCTGCATCCCCTGTGGCAATCTGGTTATTTTCTGTTAAAGAAAGATTTGACACCACAGCTGATTGGTCCATCCTGTCTGTTTTCAGGGAGCAGCGATCATTTATAAATGCTTGAATCTGTCTGTCTATGGTATGCTCTTCCTCTTTGCTGTATGTACGATGTCGTCCAATCTGACAGACCTGTAGCAATAAAATTAAAGTCTGGGATTAAACAAGCGTATCAGCTAAAGGAAAAAAACCCCTTCCTTTATGAATGTCATTTCGTAGAAGCAATTCTTAAGTACTAGTGAATATAAGATCTAATATGATAATACTTTTTGATTGTGGAATGTCCCTCACATTGATACCAACTAGAACATCAAGTACTAGGCAGCTATACTGCATTTTTTCCCCACTAGGCTACAGTAATTTTTGTAACACCTATAGAGATTTTGAAGACTGGCCTTTCATGTGGGAAGACATCTCACACTACAGCATACTTCCCACTTTTTAATTTTAGGACATACATTCTCAAAAGCTTAGATTTTCACTGCATATATTCAAATTTTTTTTCAAAATCTTTGTCACCAGCAGATAGGATCAAACAAAACAGTACCTCATCATCTGGGATTTCTGCAAGAATTCACAACTGCAATAAGAGCAGAGATACAGATAGCATGATATGTACTGCCTGTTGATCTGCAGTCAAAGGAACCACTCACCCGTTTGGTGGATGGAATGCGAAGAATGTCCTCTTCAACCTGAAAGCCACACACCTGCCCAGCCTGAGCCACAAACGTTAGGTAAGTTCGGTATTGTGATTCTCCCTGTTTCTTTTGGTTGAAGCGCCGATTAAAGTCATGGTGGCAGCAAGGTAAAACGAAGTAACTACAGGTGTAGGAAGACCTGAAGAAATGTAGATTATTATTATTAATTATTATTAAAGTAGATTTATATAGCACAATTTTCAACCCCAGAGTCAACTCAATGCGCTTTCCAAAATAAAAAACAAAACAGATTGACACAGAAACCATGTTCAAACAAACACCAAACTTATTAACAAACAATTATACAGAGACATTGCAACAAACAAAAATACAAGGTAGAAAAAGAAAATACCGGACACAAGCATGAACATAACATCTAAAGGATAACATTGAGAGTCATGGTGTGGCGGAGTCTACAGCTGTGAGCAAACCATTCGACGAATGTCAGCAGACACAGTGAGTGAACTCAATACGCCCAGAGCACGCATTTAGGGTGAGCATTGTTGCCTCGTTCAAGAAATACGATGAATTGAAAAGACATCAGTCGTGTGGTAAAGTGCATGGCCTCACATGTCGGCCGACAGCACGTGGGCAGTATTTGCGTGCTTGCTGCACAGAATCGTTTTATTTGTTTGTTGTTGTTGTTTTTTTTAAAAGATCACATGCTCCATCTCTCTGGAGGTTGAGAAGGGCTAGTTTTGTCCTTTGGCTAAACTAAATCTGAGGACGGTTCACAGCGCGGGCATTAGGCTGCCGATGGACAGATGTAATATCAGTTTTCCGATGGCTTTGACATCTTATGACCGCAGCGAAATTGTTTATCTTAGGATCTTAGTTGTTCAGCTTTTAACGACTGTTTGTCTCTTTGTTAATCTTTCTTCTGTTTAATTCTTATTGCGAAATAAATATTATTCCTTGCTTTAATTTTTTGCTGCGGATCCAGTGTCATATTTCTAAGGTGTAGAGCTGGAGTTAGCACTGATCATTTAATCACTGTCAATGAACATTTCCATCGCTGTTAGTCAAAATATCGACCATGATGTCATAAGAAAACTTCTCTACACAGATGTCACTGTGGAGAGAGTGGCAGTTATCGCTAAGGACCATCAGTTCGCTGTCCCCTCCTAGATTTACACAAGTATCCCAGGAGAGCCTCCCCTCCAGAGATGCAAGCCGTCTGAGCTGGATCAAAGCTGGAGCCATCTTGACAACCACATAAACCAGAGCGACACACGGAGTTCTGCAGACGACGCTAGGTGCTTAGTCTACAAGAAGCTCCATAAAAACCAGCTCTGTGTCATCTTCATAATCTTCGGAAGAAACCATTATGGCCTCATACAGAAAAGACCGGCAGTCGACGGGAAAAGTTGCAGAAGAAAACAAAAAGTCAAATAGTCCTGCAAAGCAAAGATGCAACGGAAAAAGCACCGGCCTACATAATGGACACCAAAAACACAACAAACTAAGAAAAATACAAAAATTGCGGAGAGCTGCCTCCCTCAAGCCTGCTAAGCGAGGGGACGCCACTCCAATCCACACAGTGAAATCTTAGTCACACAGGTAGAGAGTATTATCAGAGTGAGGTTCATGTTCATCTCATTTTTCAGATAAGTTTCTCTATTCTTAGACATCTCACACATCAAACTCTGCTAAATAAATATTCTGCTGAAGTAAAAAGAAAAAAATGACTTCTCATGAAGGAGTTCAAGTATGTAACAGAGATTTGTTATGTAGATTATTCCATATAAAGTTTACACATTCAGTTCCCTTTGCACACATAATTATAAACAATTAGATAAGCAGGGGAACAGTTTTTACAACTCCAATAGTGAAGACCACCAAGATATGAACACTTTAGTATATTTCATGGCATTCGCATCAGGGCATAAACAGGCATCATAAACTAAAAATTCTAATGATTATCATTCAACACACCTTGCAGCAATCACTGGTATCCATGGTGTTAATTCATCACTATGGTTACCAATGATCCAGTCATATTCAGGAAACAGGTTTTCTGCTGATGGAGTGATTGGCCGCTCCTATAGAAATCAAAGCAAATGCCAGAAAATAAGATGACAACGATTCACAGATTCAAAATAGCAAAACACACAGTATTTACTTTACATCTATTACCAAATGGTGCAATAGTCAAATGCTTGTGGTCAGATATAGATATTCTCTCCCCCCCTACCCCCATCTCATACACACACACACACGAGTCTAAGGCAAGCTAAACGTGCACACAGCAAGAAAGAGCTCAGAATGAAAAATGATGGTCGTAGAATGCAGGAAAATATCATCTGTCATAACCTTGCCTTCTGCAACACTTTCATGTATGATATACCTGTAGTATTCATTTCTAATTTACACCAATAGGAAGCATTCCACATTGTATTGAATGTAACAGAAACCTATAGTGTAAGATAATAAAATATTACATGCATTAAATATGATCTTTATCAATCAAATAACCATTTAATAAGTGGACATGCCTGTAGCTGAACATCAGTCTCATACATGTCCCAGATTTTCCTGCGACGAAGATCAATGCCAACTCCTTTGTGCTGCAAAGTAATTTTGAAATATAAAATTTTCATCAGTGCCGATTTTCCATAAAAAAAAACCCTCCGAAAAATCCATTTTTGTTGCTGAAATAAACAAGCAATAATGCATAAAATTTAAACCTTTTTATGAACATAAGAATTTGTTTCATACAAAAATGAATATACAATATTTCCTTCCACATCAACCACCAGTGCAAACCACTGTATCAATGTCAAGAAAGAAAATGCATGTGCATACATACACATTCATACACATAAACACTGACCCCTTCTCTTGTAAGAATGTAGACTAGAAGTCCATTTCCACAGCCTAGATCCACAAATGTTTGCCATCTGCTGGTTTCTGATTTCTCCCGTTCCTCTTCCCATAGAAGCTATGTCAACATTAATTATGAGGAGTATAAACTTGTTTACCTTAACCCTCTTGGTTCAAGATAAAAATGAACATTACAATGATTGGCTTATAACTGAAGACTGCGAAGACGACAGTGGTGAAGTTTGTTTTTTTATTATTGATGCTCTGAGATAAACATTAGACCAAGAAACCTAGACATTTTTGGAAAAGAGAAAAGTTGAACTTTGCAATAAAAAGTAATGAAAATCGCATAGCCCATGCTACCCGGCAAAAGAGAGTTAACAAATAAACAGCCAAAATGATGATAATGCTAAAAATATAGCTTACTGCTTAAATGTAGATACATCTGTGTTCTTATAAAGCTAATACTGTGAATCACATGAACAATCGATCACTGCAGTATGTGTACCTTGCCTTTGAACACTTTGTAGTTAGAAATACACAATACATTACACGTGTGTCTGTGCACCCATCCATTCTTGTGTGTTGTGCATGCATGCACACAAATTCGGCTTTTCCACCCATGCTCCTACGCACACACTCACACACAGACACACACAAAGGTAAAAATGTAAACTTACGAGTAAATATGTGGCAATAGCAATATCTTCATACACAAACTTCTGTGGGTCAGTAGTTTCACTCCAGTTCTATCAAATAAATTGCACGCACACAATATGAATATATGTGGTTCACCTCAACATTTGATACTCAAATGCTCACTAAAAATATTGTTTCAAAATATTCTATAATGAAAAAAATGCTATGCTGGATCTTTTTTAAAGTCATTTTGTTATTAATGCAACTCATTTTCATATATTTTAAAAGTTAAATAAATATATTCTTTTATGCTTTATTTCTTATTTTAACTTTCATTATCTGTGTGTTCTTTAACCTATGGCTGAATGTGATTTACATCATAGCATGTTATTATTAGCCAATGTTTTTAATATCATTTCTTTATTACTTTATTACCATTGGTCAAGGCAGAGAGTGCAACCTGTTTTGGTTGTGATGCTGCATGATAAAAGTGCTCTATTATTATTATTATTTGAATTGTCTCAAAATGTTCCATACATGTATGATACTTACCTCTAAGAACATAAGAATCTATGTTTGAATGAACATAAAATTTTGTTTTGGAAGTGCATAATGTTTAGATTTAGGACTACAAAGTGGACTAAGTTAACAGATATCAACTAACTTGCACCAGGCATGGCCCATACTTCTTCTTGAGGTCAGCATACTTTAGACTGTAGCGATCAACACCCACAAGCTTCAGGGAGGTGATCCTAGTGTTAAGGTGTTCTTCTGATGTCCATGATGCTATCTTTGGTAATAAGGTGTCACAAAGCCATTGAACTGTCATTTGTGAATGACTTGTATCACTTGCATTTTCCCTGGGTACCTTTCTACTGCTGACTGTTATGCTACAAATAAAACAGTTGATTTTATAATTAAAAATGAGTTAAGAAATTTTTTAACACCTCACATTTTACCAAATTAAACATTTTATTAGTTTATAGGTTTATTAGAGAGATGCCAAATTTATGACCTTTATGACATGAATGTGCTTACATCATAAAGGATGATCCCGACAGAAGGGATGGAAGCATATGCTGACTAGTTACATCTAACATATTCTAACCTGTTCCCAGGTGAAAGTGGGCATCATAAACACCAATCACTAACGCACACACAGTGTGTATGCATGTGTGTGTGTATATATATCTATGTCATGCACACACACATGTGCACACACACTTATTTCCTAGAATTTATAAACTATGGACACACTCATAAAGAATACACCCAAACTCTCCAATTGATACAACATAAATTTCTTACAAAACCACTTTTTTTTTATACATAAAACAGCACCTGGGCACAGTCACCAGCTTGTGCAGTTCAATGCTTCCCTTCTACCACCTTCCACAAAGAACAATTTTCGTTCACTGAGAAAAGCAGCAACAACTGAAAATTAGTTCACATCCTTAGTTCACCCTGATGCAACACATGGTATCTTTAAACCCCATACTAAACCTAACCCTTTCCCAACCTTTTAAATAAACTTACTGTAACATAAGCGCTTATACAAACCCTAACCTCTGTTCATCAAGATCCCTAGCTTCCATGAAGTATACACACACACACGCGCAAGCACAACTGAAAACAAAATCTGCTTCCACATAAGTGCTAGGTTCGAAGTAATGCTTGTTATGCACCTTTTATCGTTTCCATCTGTGTATGCAAATCTGTAGGTTAGTTCTGCTGAGACTCCTATATCAGCATGAGTGCTTCCTCTTTTGTAATCAAAAGGACAGAATGTAAAGCTGTTGGCTGATGAATCTGGAATACAGATTGATTACCATTTCCATTTTACAGATATGAATTAAAGAAAAAAAAAATAACGTAGTCTAAGAAACGATATATGTAAGGCAGTAGAACGTCTAGTAAATAGGTAAAGGTCATCCCCTAACCTTTTCAGGTCGTGTGTGGGGTGAGGTGGTAGAGACTTCACTTTTCTGGGGGGGACCAGCTTTACATGAGGCTAGTGCCCATTTCCTCTCCCTCTCTACCTTACCTTCCCCAACCCTCTGAGTCAGGTACCCCTTCCTGCCAGCTAGGTCAAATTGGGGAAGTTTGGCACGCTAATCAGGTATTGAACCAGCGCACTCTCAGTTCGGAACCCAGCACTCTAACCACATAGCTATCTGTTTCTCCTGAATGTCTAGAGACAAGTTGCCAGAGTGTGAGAAAGACTATTCTGTGCCATTTGCTGGTGTACCGCTGACTTCTTTCATGTGTATTGACAAAAGTTATTTGAGGAAACTTGTAGCCAAATCAACTAAAACTTCATGTGCTGTGGATTCTATACCAACTAAATCGACTGGATTTGTCCTGATGCTCCTAAATTTATTTTAGGAGATTTTAATCACTGTGACCTGACATCGGTTCTTAAGACCTATGACCAGTATGTGACATGTCCTACTACCCGGGGTAAGACCACACTTGACCTCGTCTATGGAACTGTGCCACACGCTTACAGATCTCTACCCCTGCCCAGTCTAGGTGAGTCATACCATCTGAGTGTGCATCTTGTACCCGTGTATAAGCCTGTGTTCAGACAGGTGTGCCGAACAATTCATTCCACCAAATGCTGGACTGCAGACAGTGTGGCAAGCTTACAGGGCTGTTTTGAGTGTACCAACTGGGATGTCTTTTCAGATGCATGTCCTAATCTGGACGACTTAGTAAACACCATCTCTTCATATATATTTCCTTTTGTGTAGATTGCATCATTCCATCCAAACAGTTTGTGCTTTACCCTAACAACAAACCCTGGGTGACCAAGAGCCTAAAATCAGTGCTTAATAAAAAGAAACAAGTGTTCTTCATGGGTTCTGCCCAAGAAACTGGTACATAGAGAGGTCTGTAATGCTATCCGTCGGGCCAAGGTGAATTATAAAATAGAGTCTCAGTTTGGTACAGGTAACATCCGAGCAGCTTGGCAGGGACTCAAAAACATGGCAAATGTTGAAGATCGGCTTAGGGGTCGAAAGCCAAAATCTCGATCTCAGGTGTTGACAATGCGGCCCTACCAAATGCTCTTAATGCTTTCTTTGCTCGTTTCAAGACTCATTACTTCTTAGCGAAAATTAAAGATATGCTCGGTTCTCTTCACCCTGTCCAGAGGGTTCAGATTTGTCAAGAACAAGTTGTATCAGTATCAGTATCAAAGGTTATTTTTATAGCGCCATATCCCAGCCCTAAGAGCAGGCTCATGGCGCTTTACAAATGATACAAATGATACTAAATAACAACAATAATCATGATAGGGAGAAATTGAAGAAACCAACCAAGAGGACAGGAAAGAAAAAGGGATAACGCATAGAAACGTGAATAATAATAATAATAATAATAATAATACAAAATTGTAGTGCTATCTGATAAATAAATTCAAGAATACAGTACTTCATTATCCAATGAGTCTATGAAATTAAAATAACTGCATAATTTTTTTTTAAGTCCTGGTGACAGAAGAAAACTGGAGACCAGGTTTGTCTGGGAGGACTGGCCACACGTTTCACCGCCGACGATTGAGAGTTGAGATCTGCAATTGCTTGTCATCGGAGAAGTCATCAGAAAGAACAGATGAAGAATGCTGAGGATAAACCTCCACATGTCAAACAAAATGCAGACAGTTTTGCTGCCTCGAGTCATCAACAAGTTTAGCCACAATGAACACGTTTCATCTCGCTGTCGACTGCACAAACAAGAAACTGGACTGAGATGAAAATGGCGGCGTGGAAGCAAAGACTGTTAGTCAGCGGATCAACACAAGCCGTAGAAGTGAAACAAAATGTCACAATCAAGAAACACAGTCCAGCACATCACTAGGATGACGACATGTCAAACAATAGACTCGAAAATCAAAATCAGCTTATACAAATAACAGAATCCACAGAAATCCACAGAAAGTTGTGGAGTTGTTTCAGAGGGTAAACATTCACAAAGCTTCAGGTCGGGATGGTATTTGCTGCAGAACATTGCGTTTCTGCGCACCAACTTGGAGGCATTTTCCAACACCTTTATCAGCGCTCTATGGATTCACTCTCCATCCCAGCTGCTTGGAAACTGTCTACTTTTGTCCCAGTTCCGAAGAAAGCTTCAGCTCAGCATCTCAACAACTTCAGACCAGTGGCCTTAACATCACTGGTCATGAAAGTATTGGAGACAATCATCAAATCATTGATTCTAAAAGCCACTAACAATTGTCTTGACCCCTTGCAATTTGCATACCAGTCTAAATGAAGTGTTGATGATGCTAAACTGTTCATCCTCCACGCTTTTCTCAAACACCTAGAGAATCCACAAGCCCATGCACGACTCCTGTTTGCTGACTTCTCATCAGCCTTCAACACAATCCAACCACATATCCTAGCTAGAAGACTCCTCCACGAGTTTTCCTTTGATCATCAGCTAGTGTCATGGATCATCCACTTTTTGGTTGACAGGCAGCAGTGAGTATTTGTCAATGGTACTTTTTCTGACTTAATCACAACGTGCACTGGCTCACCTCAAGACTGTGTTTTATCCCCGCTTCTGTTTATTCTGTATACCAACAGTTGTCGCAGTAACCATGAAGGTCAATACCTCGTCAAATTCTCTGATGACATGGCACTGCTCTCTCTCCTTAGCAGGCCAGCAGATACCCATGGTGTAGCCTTGGAAGAATTTATTGCCTGGTGCGATGACAATTTCTTAGAACTTAATGTGAGTAAGACCAAAGAGATGGTTTTCAATTTCCATCGGAATTTTCCACCAAGTCCTGTAAGTGTCATCCATGGCAAGGAGGTGGAAATGGTTCCTGTTTTTAAAAACCTGGGCACCATCTTCGACAGGCGACTTTGCTGGGATGTCAACACCCAAGCTGTCATGAAGAAGGCTCAGCAACGCCTCTTCTTTCTCCGGAAGCCGAAGTCTTTCTCTGTCTCCCACCAATTTCTGCATCTTTTTTTATAGATCGCACATAGAGAGTGTGCTGTCCTTCTCGTTTATCTGCTTCTGCAACAGTTTATCGGCGAAGGATGAGATATTATTTATGTATACACTTCACAGCTTGGACGTGTAATTGAATGTTTTCAGATGGGACGTCAGTTCTTTGATGATGACACAGCTTCTGAACAGTTCCCCCCCCCCCCCGCCGACCCAGCAGTGGCTAGGATTGCACTTCAACGACTTGAATCTTGTGTTGTGGTGAAGGCCTGGATGACCAGAAATCGTCTTAAACTCAACGACGACAAGACAGAAGCATTACTGTGCGGCCCCAGGGCCAGACGGGAGCAGACTGGCATTAGTGGTGTGCAGGTCGGTAACACCTCCAGAGCCTTTGGTGACTGTGTACGGGATCTAGGGCTATTTATTGATGCAGAGCTCTCGATGTGTAACCTAGTTCTGTTGTGTCAAAATGCTACTACTTTTTGAGGACCTTAGGTAGATTACGACCCATGCTGACTCAGGCTGCTGCCAGCTCACTTGCCCTGGCTACCTTCACATCGAGATTAGACTACTGTAATAGTGCATTGAGGGGTATACCTGCTATGCAGTTAGATAGACTCCAAAGAGTTCAGAACACAGCCGCCAGGATTGTCACCTGTGCAAAGTCATCCACTGAGCACATCAACCCTATACTACTGGCTCCCAGTGAAGAAGCCTATTGACTACGAAGTGCTTTCGATTGTTCAGTCCTGCATGTTCAAAACTGCTCCTGACTATTTGCAAGATGTAGTTCCTCCTTACCAGCCGTCATGTCGCCTGCGATCTGGCTCCCAGTCCCGCTTCTATCTCCCTGCAGTGGAAGACACAAACAAGAAGCACTGGAGCCAGGGCCTTCACAAATGCTGCACCTAAGCTGTGGAATGCTCTGCCATCATCACTGTCAACCATCACCTCAGCAACCATGTTTCAGAAAAGACTGAAGACTCATTTCTTTACTTAAGATGGACTTCAGCAACCAAGCACCACTTTTGTCTTTATTATTTATTTATTTATTTTTTTACTTTCCTGGTGTTTTCTTCTTTTCTGTTTTTGCCTCGCAATGAGCATTCTTCTGAATAGATACCTGTGCATTATAAATGGACATCATCCTCATCACTTTCCAAATAAAGGAATTGAAATGACATGTTCTTTATCATTACACTATAACTGATGCTATAACCCTATGACTAGCTGCCAGAAATGATATAAAGATTTAAAATCAGCATTTCCCATAACACTGATGTGCCCAAATCATTTAAGACAGCTCAAAATCATACAAAGAAATTTGCCTAAGAGAGTATTAGGCTGGAGGTCTCACTGCAACAGACCAAATATATGCAAGCTGTCGTACCTGTTATCAAATGTCAGTGACAAAGCATTTTAAAACACATCATTTGATCATAATTAAAGCAATTTCTTTACACATCAGGGATCAAGTTCATGTATTAATGATGCTTTAATGCGTGTACACTGAAGTATACTTTTTGTGACTGTTCGGTAAAACCCTTAATGTTTAACCCCAAAAATTGTAACAGCATATAGATGGTCTAAAAGAAAACCCAACACATTTGTATTTTATGGACGGGGAAACTACATGTAGAATTTACACTCTGATTTTGAAAATGGAGATGAGAATTTGTAAAAAGATGTTAGAACGTAATTGATATCACTTAAAATTGATATCACCACAAAGTGATAGTCACTATATAGCAAATAAAAAAAGGACGTGAAATTCTCTTTACACCAAATATAAAAGCAAGAGGACGATTTGGATGTTCAAAATCAATATTTTAAAACTGTTTTTAAACTTTCTATAGTTCCACATTTAAAACTTAATGTTTTTGCCTACCATATACAACAATCTCAGTTAGGGTGGGAAACACATCTGATTGTTTTGGTACCAGCTCCCTCAGCACCAGTATGAAGGGATCACAGGTTGCTTTAAAATCAGCCTCAAGAACGTAGTGACTGTCGCATTCTTGACCTTTATCTCTTGTTTCCCCTTTACTGTTCAACAATCTGAATAGAGAATCCTCTGAATCGGCAGGAATTACGGACAATATTTTTGCTCCACACAGCCGCCTGTTGACAACGTGAGGTTTATTGATCCAGACCGTTACAGCGTCTAAAAAACCTGGAAGACAACCTTTCGTTGCCAGTTTTCTTCGATCTTCTAAATCCAGCTTATGCATTTTCTTTTTAACCTTTTTCACCTGTGAGAGAGTAAGATGGTTTAGTGGTTAATGTATCGTCTGCATGTCTAGCAGCAGCTACGCATCGCCATATTCCCGTACCTCAGTAGTTCTTTGAGAGGTTTGAGAAATAGAAACTATTTAAGAACTTTTATGTTGATAAACTGTTCTCAAAAGAACTTTCTTTTTATCCCTTTTTCTGAAAAGCTTACCTAATTATTATATTTCAATATTTGCAGGTGGCAAATAAAGTAGCTAAAGCTTTGCAAAATTTGTTAGCTTTAACCAGTTCGTTTATTAACTTCCGCTAAGACGGCATGCGCTTCTTATAGAAGGTACAGAAACTGCGGAAACGTAAGTCGTGTTGTGAAGAAAAAAAAAAAAGTCATACGGTCTCAGGAATTAATTTAGCAAAATCATTAGAAACGTGATGTTTCCAAGTGTACGAGAATCTCGTCAATGAGTAAAGTGCACTAAAACATACTAAAATATGCTAAATTAGTGTGCGTCACGGTCCGTGGTGTACATGTATTTATTTGAATGAAAATACTTTAAGCATTTTAAAACAGGTAAAAGTGATATGATTTAATTATAAATTTATTTTGAAACTTAATTTTTTTTCAAAGATAATTACCTGTTCATTAATTAAGTGCATCCGACGAGAAGAAAAACATTTGCAAGAACAGAAGCTGTGTGAGAGGTGGGGGGGGCAAATGTTGAACACAATTTTTGTGATTATGTGAAGATCTAGACATTGCTTACAGTTTGGAACGGCTTAATATTAATGAATTGTGGTCATTATTCACAACCTGTGCATATTTTAAATACATGTTTGCAGTGTGATACAAGCTTCAGGAGCTCGTTAAAAATGGCAGATGTTGCAGATGCAACACAGGAAAGATCGTTTCTGACATACTCTGGTCCGAAAGATGGTGTCCGGTATCCTCTTAAAGTCAAATACTGTGGAGGTTGTTCATTTTGTTATATTAATATTATTTCTTTTCGAAGAGATAAGTCAGGCATTACAAATCTGTAAATTAAAATGTAAGTAATTGTGCTTTGAGTTGGGCAGAAATTGCAGATATTTTTAGATTGGTTTATTAATTCCACAAATTATTGTTCCCAGTAAAGCTGTATTGATGCTTTTGCCATTTCTTTTTACAAGTTTGCCCTTTGATGAATAGGAACTGTTAGGAATGTGGCCCATTTTTATAACCCCCTTTTATTGTATTATATAGCCATGCGTGAAGATTTAAAATGAAGGTAATATTAAGCTGAAGTGATAGTGTAATTTTTATAAGTACATTGCATTCTGGACAGCTAAATAAATAAAGATGTTATCACCATATTATGTCATGAGCTTAGTTTATGTCCACTATAGTGCTGTTATAAGTCATTAACTCTTTAGTTAGTGGACATATAGGGAAATACAAGCTTAGTGATTGATATTGTGGTTTTTTCATGGTTAAACTAATTTGGTCATATCTTACAGTGAACTTAAATCATCTAAATAGTTTTTCTTTTTAGTTTAAAAAAACATAATGCTAGGAATAAAGTCATCATAGGTACACTTTTGACTTATAATTTTTCAAGTTTTTTCATTGAATAATCCTTTTATACTTGCAGAATGCACTATGCCTTTAGAGGTAAGGTTTTTAATTCATATTTTTATAACTCATTTGTTCTCGTCTTTATAAGTGCTGTAAAGTCATGTAAAAAGGCACATGTATCTGTTAATCATTTCTTTTTTTGCCCTAAGAACAGTAAGTTTTGCTTACATGTAAAATTATATAATAATCAGAAATGCAGTTTCCATTTTTAATTGTAGCAGCTTTGTCTTTCAGTACTGTGAATACTATGTCAGCTATGACAAGTGCAAAGAGTGGCTCGAGAAAAATCTGCCAGAAGAATTTGAGAAACTGACAACTGGTAAAGGTATAATAAAAATATGATGGTTTTGACACTACTGTACCACCAAGAATTTTTATGTAATTCTTTGGTGTAACTGTCAGTGAGTTCCACTACACTTGCTTTGCTTCCTTGTTCTGTCATTCTTTCTCTCACTCTCTGGCCTGTATGCTTGTTTTCTTTCTTTCTCTGTTTTCTCCCATGCTTACATAGAAGTGAAATATTTACAGCAGTAACAAAGATGTCTTTTTTGTTTGGAGTGGTGGTCATACAAAAGTTCAGCCCACACTTTTTAAAAAACTTCTTCAAAGCTTATTATGTATTTAATGTGCATACTGTCTGCCAGATGTACAAAATTTGAATTTTTTCATGGATATCTCATTTTTTGTTCTCCATTGCAGCCATTTTTTATTGTTGAATTGTTTTTTAATACAATAATTTTTATGAAAAAATTGATACATGGTATTTTGGTGACATTGTTGGTATTGTTTATAAAAAATATATTTAATTAGTAACAGATTTTCTTATTTACTTCACAATATAAGTTCATACAGTTCATACAGTTTCGGGGAAAGATGCATATGCTATGAGAACTATATTATAACAACATTTGTTGATAGAAAAGACCACAACTTCAAAAGAAGTCTTCTGATATTGTTTTCTTATACTGAAGATTTAGTTTGATTTCCAAGGTGGAGAAGGTGATACTGAAAAGAAAGAAGAAGCTGGGGGAACTGCTGGGGGAGGAGGTGAAGAGAAGAAAAAGCGGCAGACAAGGGGAGGTAAAAGTGTGATGAAAGCAAAGAAAAAACTTGAACCTCAAGGCATCAAGATGTGGACGGCAAGCCGTGGAAAGAAAAAGAAAGTTACAGTTGTGGTGGGGCTGGCTAGTTATGGTAAGCTAGGTATAAGATTGTCACAACACTGCAACTTGTGGCTCTCGCTCTCTTCCTTCTAAACACACTCATGGGACCAGAAAAATACATGTTCTTTCACACAAATAATAAAAAAATTACTTGTCTGAGCAGATCTGCCTACTTTTACTAAACAAAACAAAATTACATATAAAAAAGTCCTAACTATGATCTATAACCTTTCTTGATGCAGATATTCCAGTATACACAATCTTCCGTTCACTAACAGCAGTCAGAACTTGATACGCTACAATCTTTTTCCACCTTGTCTATGCATAAGTAATTATCCACTTGCTCCCCACATATAATCCAATGCGAAACTGGGATTTAGAATATCCTCAACTGAAATGTTCCTCAGTATTACAAGGGTCACAGCTGTAATGCCTAGATGCTGATGCAATGCTCTCAAATTAACATTACTACTGACATCAAAGTGTTCTTCTACAAATAAATACCGACGCAATGACTCGGCATTGGCTTTTAAATTCACAAAAATATTACGAAGTAAACATCTTGGTGTTTAGCATCCAGATTAAAACAAAATGTCTTCGTCTCCTCAATCCAACATTTTCATTCCCACCTCTTCTTATTTTCCCACTTACTGATTCTCTCTCTGATATCCAGATTCTCTCTCTGATATCATCTATATGCATTCAGACAAACTTATGTCATTCACGCTTTTTTAGTTTTTCCACATTAGTTCCTCTCCACAATAGTTCCTGTAAACTTATATCTTAATTTCTTTCTTTTACTATTTAGAACTGTGTGTTAACCTTTTAGTAACATGACCAAAGACTTCATTTCTTGGAGTGTTTGACTGTTAGGCAGAAAGTGTTTTAATCTGATTACCATTTTATTTATGCTGCTTTCTATCATGCCGACACTCATGCAAACACACATACGACACATTCCAGGGGGAATGTTTGTAATTCCTGACAAAGATTTAGAGTATATATTCATTTAATAGGTTGTAAAATCTTCAGCCTGCTATCATAATTGTTTGGCACAATGTACACATAGCTTTAAACTCTTCAGACATGCATAGTCTAGATTTTATGGCGACAACTTTTTTTATTAATAGCATTTATAGAATTAAAATAGAATAAGATAAAAAGAAGTAACAATGCACTAATTTTTAGGTGATTTTGTAATAAGTTTACAGGTCAGGCTAAAAATCTTACATATTACCTGCATGCCATTCACTGATTTTCAACAAAAACAAAAGTTGACATTTTTGAATCACATTGATGTTTATTTTAAGAGAAGCCTATCTTACATCTAGATTCTGCAGGTTTTATATGAGTGAAAAATTGTGCTTTGTTCTTTATGTTGCATACACAGTCACTTAATTATAATTCATTTAGGTGCTTATGAATGTCTTTGTTATCATTATGTTCTTTAACTTCTGTGATGAAAGTATTTTGCTCAGATTAAGCATATATGTGTATATCTTGGCCAGAAATTGACCTGAAGGAAGCCAGCAAGTACTTTGCTACAAAGTTCTCATGTGGATCATCAATTAGTGGTGATGATGAAATTGTGATTCAAGGTGATGTTAAAGATGATCTCTTTGACATTTTACCAGAAAAATGGTCACAGGTAAACTTTTATTTATTCTGGGAGAAAAATGCTTTTATTTAAGGACCAACAACTTCACTTTAAAAAAAAACTTTGAGCTTATAATAAAAGAATGCATTGTGTTTAATGAAAATGTACTTCTGAACTATTTCCCGATTTTGATATGCTTTGAACGTTTTATGTATGTTTTTTAGGCTGGAGGATGAAGCCTAAACTTCTATAAAAGAAACTTTGCTTACAGAGAAAGCTTAAACATTCATTTACAATTTTCAGATTGATGAAGATGATATTGAAGATCAAGGTGACAAGAAATGACCCTATCTTTTGCCCTGCTAATTGTCTGTTGTCACATAGCTGTGTGAATATACTCTGTGGCTTGGCATGGTGTCTACGTAATGTACAGTCCATTTTTCTTTTTGTCTTACATACATAAGAATAGATGCTTTGTTTTATGAAATCTAAAATAAAATCTTTAAAGTCTTTTTTTTGTAGTCTTCTAAATTGATGTTTCAAGGTTGGTTGTCATAAACTAATTTTCAACAGGAAAAAGCAGCCTTCTGCTATTTCTTTGATAACTACTACTCCATCAGCACAAGGACCATCAGACATACAAAGAATACAACAACTTGGAAAATCACAGAGGGGCAATAATTATAAAGTATTTTGTACCAATGACCCCCCGGAAAAGGTGGTCTCATGATAAGCGTTGCTAGTAACACTTCATCACCACTTTTCTATAAAAACAAGTGCTATGATACAATCTGCTAAGACGAAAAACCTGCCACACCTTTTTATTTTAATTTGGAATAGGTCTAAAGCAATATCTGTAGTTAGCTGGTAACAGATTTTACTAGATGGCTTGCATTCCATACACTGCTGACATTTGTAGTCACTGTTGCCTATAGTAGCTGAGATTAGGGTTAAGATTGTCTTTTGCAGTGGGAATTAACTGTTGTGGTTGGAAACAATCAGGCTTTGACATCTATATAAGCAGACAGCTCTAGATAAATAGCATTACTCTGCTTTTCTACAAACGACATAGATTTTATCAATCCAAAATTGCTAAATAGTACCTTTATACAAATTAATATCCTTTTACATGCACAAGTGGAGAAGCACCTCTCATGCTTTAAGAGTAATAAAAAAAGCACTTAGATCTGATACTAAACTTTAATAGCCATCTTGACAAACCCAAAGAACTAAGGTATAATGTACTGTCATTAGTAGTTAATAATGGTGACAAGCCATTGCAATTCTAAATGCATATAAAAAATGCATTGCCATAAACGAAATAATGACTGCTGCTAGCTTAATCACTAATTAAAAATAGAATATATGTAGGCTTTCTTCAATCATCTATAAAGAAAACTATAACCAAAACCTTAGTAAGGAGGGTAAATAAGTTAATTCATCAAACCAAGAAATATATGTACATCATAACAGATAGACCAAAACCAAAATTTTAGGAAAACAGCTAGAAAAAAAGGAACAGTGTACACAAGGATCCCGAAACTAGCATAGAACACTATCACTGAGGACCTGTCAGCCTCAGACCCCATCTGAAGGCACTCTGTGGGAGAAGGCACCTCTTACAGTAGCCGACACCCGCCTTTCCGGTCTCTACCCCCAACAGTGCGTTATCGCCTTACAGGGGAAACTCTCATCTTTGTTTCTTCTGGGTAATGTGCAAATCTCTGCTAGGGGGGGAACAATACACATGTACGAGAGAGCATGCCGTCTTAGTGAAAAAAAAAATGTTTTTCCTGAAATTCATACTTTCATACATCCACCCTCTCTAATAGGGGAAGGGGGATACAGTGGGTTTGGGACCCTAGCACTTGATTGTGAGTAGTCAGTGGACTAGGGTCTTGCAGGGTGGGTGGGATGTTAGGAGTGCTGCCAGCGTCCCATGGATGCCATGAACGCTGGGACAGATGGTGATGCAACAACTTCGGCAGGTAGGGAATTCCACAGTCTTATGGCCGAAGGGAAAAATGAGTGGAGGTGGGTGTTGGTCCTGGATTGTGTGACGATAAATTTGCCCTGTTTCCCCTAGTGTTTCTTGAGTTTGGCTTGAGGAAGGTGTCACTTGGTATGTCGACATAGCCATTTATGACTTTATAGATCATGGCAGCCTTGTCGACATTTCGTCTCTCGCTGAGCGTGGGGAGGCCTAGTTTGTGCACTAGGGCAGTGGCGCTGGATCGGGGGCTGACGTCATGGAGGATTCTCCTAGCTGAGCGTCTCTGCACGAGTTCCAGGGTGTTTGCAATTAAGGTTTTGTTGATAAGGAGCCCATACTGGTGATGAGTACTCCATTACTGGCCGGACAAGTCCTTTAATTGTAGCAGTGCGTCTGGACTTCAGATGGGCACCCTTTTAGGTTGCGATAGATAAATGCGCTGGTCTGGTTGGCTTTTGACGCTATGGAGTGGATGTGCTTGCCCCAGTGTAGTTTTGAGCTCCACACCCAGGTATCTTACGCTGGGAACCAAAACCACCCAACCTCAACAAAAACAGCTCGGGATAAATATAAAAAGCGCCAAATAAAAAACCCCTTTCTCTCTCCGTTCTTTTCTTCTCATCTGTCACTGTCAACCATCACCTCAGCAACCACATATCGGAAAAGACTGAAGACTCATTTGTTCTTCAACAACCAAACACCACTTCTGTCTTTTTTTTTTTTTTACTTTCCTGTTGTTTTATTTTTTCTTCTCTTCTGTTTTCGCTGCGCAATGAGCATTCTTCTGAATGAATACCTTCGCATTATAAATGGACATCATCATCATATCACGGACCTTCATCTACCTATGACCTATGAAGGTCCGTGATCATATGTTGGAGTGTAGGTAACCCTTGAGACAAATGTTTGAGAGTAACTGGCCTTGTAATCCGTCGGAAGCACGTTTTCCAAGATGGAAGTGAAAACACACGAGGGCTCAAATGACAGTTCAAAAAAGAAACATAAAATCGACAAAACAGTTCTCGATTTGTTTTGGACTTTGGCAGAAGGAGAAGACTTACAACGTGTTCAGTCTGCCGAGAAGCTCTTAAATTATCTTTCGTCAGAAAAGAATAAGGTATTTGCTCACATTTCACGTGGTAGACCGCAGACGCTCACTTCGTTTTTCGACCGTTTTTCTTTTAGCCACAAGGCCTGCATCTGATCCCATGTTTTTAGTTCTTTGGAATAATTTTAAAATTAGAGTTTAATCATAATCTGTTTATCTAAACTGATCGTTTACAGTGATGACATTGAGTAGCGGGTGCTTGAGTGAGATTTTTGCGATCCCCCTCCACATTTTATGTAGGCTACAATACAATGCTGCTCTTGGCGCTATACTCTCTTTTGAAGCGTGTTATGCTTGTCGAATGAACATTTTTGAAAACTAAAATATTTAGTCGCTGATGCTGCTTTCTCTTTTATTTCCTATATGCGTGCGGTTGATAGAGCCTTAGAAACTCAATATTGTTGTGTGTGGCCTTTCATTGGCAAAAGTAATGTCCATAAAGTTAAAGTTCCTTCTGTCATACTTACTCATAGTCATTTCCATAGGTTACATACAGCTGCAGTTCAGCACTTAAAATAATAATGCATACATGTCATTTATGTGTATACCTTGTGCATAGACGTGCTACATAGTCTAATAAAAATGTTAACATTATAGTTGTTTACCTTTTTTTCAGACTGACAGAAAAAATGTTCTGGACTATTGCCTGCAGCGTTTAGTACGTGGTCTAGCTTCCAACAGGAAGTTTGCTCGAGTTGGATATGCAGTTGGACTTACAAAGGTAGTGTTGTTTTCAGGAGTCAGAATAAATGTAGGAAAGACGTCAAACATTTAGTGATGGGGAGAGTACTTCAATAGTAGGGGGTGTTTTAAAACCACTCCTAAAATCTCTCAGATAAAGTTTGATAACATGAAGTTGATGAGCTCACTCTAAAGTCAGGTTCCTCAGTTATTTCACTGTCACATTTTGTTAGGTAATCAGGCTTGATCATATTCTTTACATAGGCCTACTATGGTCATGGTCTTAAGCATAATCTGTTTTGATTGCAAAGTTGAAAATCTAAAAAGGCCAGTTCAGCATGCAGATCTGCATGTGTGAACAGGTACTGCAGTTCCAGAGGCACTGACATATATACTCTTTTCACTGAATAGCAAGGACGTTTATGTTGATTGTCTTTTTAAAGAATAGAATATTCTCCACAGTTGGTGCAGGGTCTTCCAGATGCAAATGTGGAAAATGTGATAAATCTTATCACAGAATATCTTAAAGTTTCCCAACATGATGGAAAGGCTGTGAGTATAGACTTTTGAAACAGCTTTTTGTGTGTATTTTATTTTATTTTATTTTTTTTTTGCTGTTGAAGTGTTAAACTAAAAGCTAGTGTTTACACCTAAGAAATTTTTTTTTTTTTTTTGAAATCTTTTATTTTGAAATATCAGCATTGTTGCTAATGATATCGCATGTGTAGCACAGATAACATTCGTTTTGTTCTTGCTATATTGTCTTTAAAGTTTCTGTTTGTCATTTTTTGTTTGCAGGAAGCTGGGAGCAAATATCTAGGTCAGGTTTTTGCATATGGGTCCTTAATACGATCTGAAAAATTGAAGAAAGTGAGTATAATTAATTTTGCTAGTTTAAGCATGCAAAGAAAGTTTTTTTTTAAAGTATAAACACAAACTGTTCGTGATTTTAAACATTTAAAAATATTTTAGAATATTGTCTTTGAGAGAAGAAAGTTATGAATAGCTTTTAGATAGTCTTTAAGTCTGGTCAATGATGAGAGGTAAAAGGTTTGACACAGTTGTGACCTGTTGGTCTCCAATGTCACATTCGGTCAGCATGTGGTAGAATTGCTTAATCTGGGGTGGAGAGTAGCCATCTCCGGAAGAGAAGATGCCACATACAACAATGGAATGGCCAGCAGATGGGGAGGTAGTCAGAGTCGTTGACCCCCAACCATCTTGCATGTTGCCAGACATTTTGTTTGCAAGCTGGCAAGAATGTGTCAGAGGGGCTTGACAGAGGCTGTGGTTGACATCAAATTTTGTTCTGAGACCAGCAAGTGCTCATGGAAAAAGGCAGCCTCGTAAGCTGGTAAGACATAATTATTGTGGATAAATATTTACACATTTCCAAGATTGTGATTTAACTTTAAGCCAGTTGGTGCTGGGAAATGTTGTCTTTCATCTCAATCCTGCATTTTCATTTCTGATCAGATATTTTATATGATTTTTATTTATTTAGAAAGAGGACTTCAGCACAGTGACAAGGGAGCTGTGTTCCCTAAGTGCAAAACGCAGTTACATTAGACCACTCTGTACTCAGTGTCTTCTGGATCTTGTGGTGCATGTTGATGCAGATGCATTTTCTAGCAGCATATGGTGCCACCTGAAAGAAGAGCTCAGTAAAGGATGGGAAGATTGTACTGTAGACAGGCTGTTGCTGCTTCTGGCTTGCAAGAAGAGAGAACAGGTGTGTGAGTACCTGAGTGTGCGAGGGGAAAGGGAATTAGAATGCATGCTTTCACATGATTTTTGCATGTTAACTTTATATGTTGACATATTTTTGTGCCCAAACATGTACAAGATAGTAAACATGTGTTTTGTATTTCTCTTTTACGTTATTTTTCGTATGTGCAAGTCTTTTTCTTTGTTCTTTGTGCATTTGGAAAACCTGGTTTAACATTGACCAATATTAAAATTTTCATTTGTATTTTAAAGTATGATTTTTTTGTATTATATGCAGTCACCTGTAGACAAGACATTCCTCAAGCAGAACTGGACTTCTGTAAAAATTGTTGGCAAAAAAACCTTTACTCAAATCCTTCATGTTCTTATGGTAAGTTTTCAGAAGAAACGTCTTTGCTCACTGTAATGTTTATAACATGTTTTGTATTTGGTTTTAACGTTTTTGTTAATGAACCTACTGAAACCCTTCATGAGACTGCTACATTAACACAGTTACAGACTTTCTAAATTTAGAAGTCGTTTTCAAATTTTGAGAATAACTCCTCAAGACATCTTTGCATTTATTCACTGAAAAATATTTTGCTTATTTAAGTTAATTATACACTTTTATGAGTTTACTTGTTGTGATTAAATAAACAAAATGATGTTCTTTGGTATGTCAGTAATTCTTGGCATATACCAAGAATCAAATTTCCTAAATGATTTTCTGTTATCCGAAGGCAGTAACTGCTTGCTCTGCTGATTTTTTCATTTGTATTAAAAGCGTTATTTTGGATTATACCATAAAAATTTTTACTTAGATGTGAAACTGAAAGAAAGCTTTTTTGGTTGATTTTCCCTCCACAGAAAAGTGTAGAGCAGCCACAGTTGGTATCACAGTTACTTGAGGGACTGGTTGCTCAGTTGATTTACAAAAAGGGTGACCTTGAACTGTTCTGGAAGAATGTTGGGAGTAAGTGTGATATTTATTAATGTTTGTATTAAGCTGTTTAAAATTTGTGTCTGTAATAGGATATTGGAAAGTAATCCTTCAAACCTCTTAACATCACTTATCTACTGTAGATTAAATATAAGAGAACTTGTGGAACAATATCTGCATTATCGACCTGCTGTTTCAGATCCTCTTGTAGCTTCTACTCTTCCTAGAAAACACACAGGCTTGGGTCTCTTTTCTCAGCTCGTGACATATATGGATAATTTGGAGCAGGTGAGTAATATGTCCTGGCACAGAGTAATCATTTTCTCATGCAATGATGGGTTCTTTAACAACCAAATACTTACAGGGACGGGAGTTCTCCGTCCTGGGGACGGATTTCCGTCCTGAGAAAAATTCTCAGGACGGAACTGGGACGGAAAGTAAAATTCAAAATTTTCACTGATTACGAAGGACCAGGAACTATAGTAAAAAAGCAAAAATTTCTCGTATCGTGAACGATACCATACACCAGTGGTAGTATGCATCACTATTATGTCCCTTGCGGAAACGGATGTCGCTGCAGTCATAAAGATTTGATTTTGTGGGCTGTAGTTGAAAATACAAATCTTTAACAAAGACAGCAAAGAAGACTTTTCCGCAGCACTTAGAATCGATAATACTGGCAACAAATGGAGGTGAGAGTGGCTTCTTGAAGAAGATGATGCGAAAAGAAAATTTGAAACTTGGCTTCGCAAGATTAATGTTTGTGGTGAAGCTTGGTGTGTACTGTGCAACAAGTAAGTATATTTCACTTCGTTATTTCTGAGAATTGGGTACTGTTAATAAACTTTTTAGTGGAATAACAAGTTGTGAAATGTAAATCATTAATAAATTGTCGGTATTGCTAAAACGCTCAAGAAACATCGCAACATCGATAAAGCCTACGTTCTTTGGACGTACGTTTTTTTTAACATCTCCAAAAGGTATTATAGTTTGTTTTTATGATTTTAGGACACACTGCAATTTTCTTACGTTTTAAAGTAAAAGAAAATGCCGAATAGTTTGTTTTATCCTTTTTAGAGAGCTGAATTATTGCTAACAGATGCCTTCGGTCTCACTCTTCAGTATTGATAATATTTCAGTGATTGTGACGATAATGAATCACGAATTGCCATTTCACACGATGACCTGGTTAATAACCTTGTTTCATTTCATTTATTGGACACAAATTTATCTTGTTTTACTGTTCAAGCTGGTGGGGGTGCATTAACAAGTAATATAAAAAAATTAAATGAATTACTATTAGATATATATACAAAACGTCAACTTCAGTAGATCTATATTTGTTATCAACAGACATTTTAAATAAAAATTATCCACAAAAAAAAAGACAAATCTTCAGCTACACGGTTTTCTCTTTTGTGCGCATACATATTTAGTCAGGCCAGAACAGCAAAAAAAAAGGGTGCACTAACAGAAATGTATGTCTGACACCAACAGTGCTAAATTCACAATCAAAGCTTAGTCTGCTTTAGTAAGAGCAATACTGAATAGGTTTCTTTTTAAACTGCTTTAAGACTAAGATACATTTTTTTATTTCCAGAAAACTATTACAAAAGTAACGCCAAGAAAATTCTGCATAAACATGGAGACCGATGCAACTATCCATCACTGGATTTAAAAAAAAAATAGGAACAGTGTTAGGTTTTGATGGGTATTGGATTTTTTTAATTGTTTACAGCAGAGAGTTTTTGTAAATGGTCATTATTTTGATATTGTTGTTAGAAGCATTGGATCTCTTCAAGGTTGTCTGTCATTTATGTTTCCTTTTTTATGTATTGGTACTATAATGGATTTGGACCATTCACATGGGAAAGTGCCTTTCTCAAATAAAATGTTGAACAGCTTTAGCAGGAAGTCAAGAATAGCTTCATTTGAGTTTTATAACATTTCACTAATAATTTGTCTGTACCTGCACTTTTTCCATTTTTTAAATGCTTAATACCGTTTTTAACTTCCTCAGGGGCAAGAAGTACTGATGAGAGAAGCTATCTTGTCCATTATTGACTTACAGGGGTATAAGCAAGAGTATGGCAGTGCCTTATCAAAAATTTTATTGGTGTGACAAGAATTTTATGGAATTAAACGTAGATAAGATAGAAGAGATAGGCAAAGACTTTAGAAAAATGTTGTTTTATTGTGTACCTGTTGAGATTGTTAACTCCTTCAGGTACCTAGGCTTTGGTTTTGATTGCAGGCCAAAATGGGATGTAAACATGATTAGCCAAGAGTGTACCTTCTTCAATAACTGAATAGTTTTTCAGTCAGCACAGCAACACTGAACCATTTTTATCAGTCATTCATTAAAAGTCTTTTACTTTTTTCCTTCATATGCTGGTATCCGGAGTTTTCTGTCCATGACATGAACAGTTTGAACTATATTGTCCATATTTGTTCTAAGGTAATTGGTGTTAAACAGAGAAATTTGGATTCCTTTTTATGATCAGCAAATTGTCAGAAAAGTTTACAGCATTCTGTCCACACCAGATCATGTCCTAGCAGGAGAATTTGTTATATTGAGTTTAAGTAGACAAACATACTATGCCTATATGCAAAAGTAATAGAGACGAAATGGTTTACACCCTCTGGAATCCATCTGCTCAACCATAGATTATAGATTTATTGTCAGTTGTATGTGTGCATGGGTGTGATATAGGTGTACCTTAAGAATTGTTTTATACATAAGAATGCATGTTTTTATGTTTTGCTATGCTGCACCACTCGCATATTATTGTAACTAGCAGGGTTTTTTTTTATAATTTTTGTAACAGAACACACTTCCCAAGTTATAATTGCTCATCAGGATTAATAAAGTTGGACATTTGTCAATATTGTGAACTACCAAAGACATTGTAAGACTTATAATATGTGTGTTATGTATGTGAAAACCATGAAACTCATTTGCGACCATACGCCGTATAACGTTATCTGCATATGCTCTAGTACTACATGGCTCTCGAAAAGTCTTCAGTCCCAGGAAAATTTCCGGCTCCCACCCATGTACTTAGCAAAGATGTCTTGCAAAAAACAAATTTTGAAGCCTTTAGAATGAGAAAACTAAGAAAACTGAAAGTAGTGAGACTGACACTTGCTTTTTTTATTGGATCTGTTTTATTTTGGTGAAATTGATTAGATGGGTGAGGATACAATGTATGGGGGAAGCAGACAAAGGATTAAACAGTTAACAAAATGTCAGTGGCTAAAGGTCTCGGTGTTTTGCTTCCAGGTCTCTAAAGTGCTTTTCCCAGATGTTGCAGCAGTGATTTGTCGGACAGCTGACCACAAGGATCCCCAATTGTTGGAAGTTTGTAGTAAAGTGGTGGGTATTTATGGGTTGTTAGAGAAAGAAAATATAACAAAAATGCAGAAAATTTACACATAATGTTGACTTTGAATCCAGATGTGCTTAGAATTTGTCATGCTTGCTCTTCATAACAAATGCATATAAACAACAGGCAACATGTTTCTTGCTTTCTTGTCTAACAGGAGGCAAAGATAGTTGAGAAATGCAAGCTTCAAGCGGAAAGCACTGGTGTGCTGCATATTGTGAAAAATTTCATCCAGACTGCTTGCAAGCTGAATTCCACTGAGTTTCTTCACAGTGCCACCTTCAGTGAAATCATAAACAGAGTAAGAAGCTGTAATTTTACTTATGAACTTCACTGACAGGTACTTTATCACAGGCACCATATTTATTAGTTCTTACTTTTCTTTCATGTCTTTGCCTTGCCACCACCAAATATTAAAGCAATAATAGTATTCCTTTAACACGTCTTGCTTGTGTATAGTTTATGCTTTTAGGGTGATTTGCATCTTCTTATTCATCTTGGTTACAGCTGCAAAAGGATGAAGTCCTCATGTTTGGAAGAGTTTGTATGGATGCTGTACTAAAAAAGGATTCGTGGAATGTTGGGTGAGCATTTTAGACAATGAAATAAGAAGAGCATAACAAAGTTATGTAACTTGAAAGTTTTGTAACACTCATAATATGCTTCACAGTTTTTGTTAACTGCTTTCTCTTCATCCTGCCATTCCAGTCTAGTTGGTGATAAGAAAGAATTAAACCTATTGGGAAAAATGAGAAAACTGAAGCATTTCTGTTACTGACAGTGGTAGTATATATGCTAAAGACTGGCAGCATGGTTTGGAAGCAGAGGTAATGGGCCATATATGGTGTAAGCAAGTGTCGTGGTTTGATTTCAGAGCTGGGGAGTCAAAACTCAATGACAAGTGGAGTCAGACGCTGGCGTCATTTTTGCGCCAGGTGGCTGGAATGCTGGTATCATGCCAAAGTGATTTCACTTCTCATATTCTCCAGTTTCTGTTTTTGCATTCCTTCTTCAGCGTTACAAAGGAGTCTGCAGATATTTTGCACGTGAGTGTTCCTGATTTGGACGTTGCACATTTATGTGATACTTGCTGGATCTGTTCCGTGCATCAAAACAGGATATCATTTGCATGCTGACATTGCTAGGGGACTACTGATCAGTGCGTAATCTTAGTCTCTCCATCTACCTGATGAACGTTTCACATATCCTTCACATCCATTCATCCAATTTTCTACATACCTTTCCATTCATTACGTGCACACTAAATTCTGGCTTGTTTCGTCTATGCTGAAACAACATTTTACATAGCAGGATGAATGTTACATCTGAAGTCTTAGCAAGTTTTATGTACAAAGACTTGAATTTACTTGTTTTTTGCATGTTTAAGTGTCAAGAGGTGGGTGTGGAACTCTCGCAAGCAGTCAGAGCTCACTGCCAAACAATGTTCTACAGAATTCTTGGCCAGCTGCTGTCAATGCGTCCAGGTGTGTATGGGTGAAGATGAGATTCTGTGGGGTGGATGAGATGGGTTGATAGTGTAATGGCATTTCAGAGGGAGAGTATGAAGCCCTGTGTTTAATATGCTTCACATTAGCTGTAAGAAAGAAAACTTAAAAAGCCTGGCACATTAAATTTGACTTAAATTACATCATAGAATGGTCCAATATAGCTTATAAATATTACCAGATGGGATCTGCCACTGGTTATATACATCTTAAAACTTTTAACTTTAATTTCTCCAGTTGCTGTTTTTGACTGCTGGTGCTTGAATACAGAAACAAAAATCCTAAGATAGTCTTGTATATACAGCATTAAAATTTTGCAGTTTTATTTGGAAGTTCATAAACTTGAGGATATATGGTATGAACATTAGTTTGGCTGAAATTGATATTTGAAGGAAAATCTCCATTTGCTACGTTCATGGGTGTGGAGAACCTTGTTTGATTGCTTCTTTTTCCTAGACCTCTTAAGATATCAAAATGTTGAAGGTCATCCTTTAGATCATTGTCTTTAGTATACATAATCTCCAAGGGTTCTGGTATATAACTTGTATAATTTTGTTTCAAAATACTTTGTTTCTTGACTGAAAACACAGTTTTCATCATAGGTACTCAACATAATTTTTTTGTGTGATTTATGTGGTATTTTATTACTTATTAATAAAAACTTAAAAGCCATTCAAATGTCACTGGCATCAGGATTATCTCTTTCTTTATCTTTTTGTATGGGTCTCAGAATAATAATAAAGTTGAATTTTAACTAGATCCTTACCAGGTATTTGTTTACAAGGGATGGATGAGCTATAGTTGATATTGAAATGCCTGGTAAAGCTATAATGTCCCATCAATTTTAGCCATCTTCAAACAGAAATGCCATCACAACCCATGCCAGTCTGCATGGAGCTATGAAAATATTTGTTTACTTGGCAGAACAGTTAAAAAAAATTAATTATTGAAATATTTGTTTTGCAGAAAGAGTTAGTAAACAACAGCATGTAATGAATTTCATAAAGCTGGTGACAGATTTGGCTCATTATGCTCAGGTAAGACAGATAACATTGACTGTGTAAGCACTTACATATATCTAACCTTCCAGAGAATTTTGAAACTACTTTTAAAATCTTATTATTTTATTTTAATATTTAAGCACAGAAGCTTTTCAATACGTTGATTATGCTCAACTTTTTATGAATCACATTCATTTACAATTTTTCATTATATTTTATTAGGTCCTGCTTGAACGTTCAGAAAATGTTACACCAGTCAAGGCTATTGGCCAGGAGGTGAGAAAAGAAAGTTAATTCTTTTCTAGGATTAATTCAACGTATTTTGAAAAGTTTATGAAAGAAAATCTGTGTGCTCATTTTATCCCCCACCCCCAACTGAAAACATCCCCCATAAATACTTCTCCATCTGTAACCAGGTTTTTCTCTTTGGAAAACAATTTCTGCCCGAGTTATTTTTTTTCCACTAAAGAAAAGGGTGTATGGGTGGGTATGTCATGAGCAGAGTCTGTAAAATGTTTAGTTCTACCGACAGAGCTCCTCATCCTAGGCAAGATTAAAGGCTGATAAAGAATAGAGTTAACAGTTTCTTGGGGGTTGTCGAGGATGGGGGCTGGAAGTAAGGAAGATTTTGTCTCACTATTAAGAAAATAATAAGGAATAAAAGTATGGAAGAAAAATCTGTGTATTTGATTTATTTAATCTACAATTTTGAGATTATCAGAATCTTTTTTTAATGATAATCTTATCTCCTATAACTTATACTGCTGATAAGTGTCAGGGTCTCTATGTATGTTCAGAGATGCAAACTTGTTTATTGAACTTATTTTACAGTTGATCTCTGTCTGTATGGTTTATGTATGTTTGTGAATAGATTTCGTCCTTTTTAAGGCTGGAACATTACAAGCTCTAATCAATCCAGATGTCATCCAAAATAAATTTTATGTAAAAGAGTGCATTTTCACTACACATTCATCTTGTGGTGTTTTATGCTTTAGCCTCAGTCATCTTTCTATAGGACCAAAACCTTATATAATTTTATGATCTGAAGCAATAGTTTTTTCAAAGAGGAATATCATTGCTTTGATGCTACTTGATGACAAAGACATATATAATGTGCTGCAGATGTTTCATGATTTTATCTCCCATGATAATTTCATCCAATAAGTCTAGAACAAAAAGAATTTACAGTACAAATTTTATTTTTGTGAAGGTTCTTGAACAGTGGCAGAAAATCATGGTAGTGGTCAAAGAGATGGAGAAAAAACAGGTAAGTTGTTTTCAATAAGACTGATGACTAATTCATAATGGCCCATTCCATTTTTTGTTAAAAGGAAGCTGGCTCAGCCATGTGTCAGATACCAAAAGCATTTCTACTTATGACACTAGGCAGTAATGCTAAGAGAGTGGTGGTCAACAATATTTTGAGAAAACTCTTTGCATGAACAGCACAGTCAGTGAGCACCTTCTGGTTAGACAGTAAGTGGTCAGTAGGGTGCCTTATAAAATGTGTTTATGTGAATTTTTTCAGATGAGCAAGTCATCTGTGGAAGTATTAGGCAGCAGCCAGGTGTTCATACTTTTGATACTGCACCTTGCTTTTGACCTTTTCACGGAACCTGCATCTGCAATTGAACTCCTGCAAGATATTTACGTATGTCGTGAAAAGGCTTTAAGCAAAAAACCACAGGAGAAAATGGAAGATGAGGATGGTAAGAGAATTAAAGTTTATAAAGTTTTTGCATGCACTTGTATGCAAATGGGTGCAGTCCTTGTACATATGGATGACTCTTTCTCTATTTTGCTTATGTTTATATGCTGTTTGTAAGTTTTTCCTTGTGACTGAATTTTTCATGGAAATATTTCAAATAGATATTGTTATCTGGACATGAATTGTCATTGTTAGTGAGTTCTTACTTACTGTTTATCTTCTCATTTAACGATTATTGGATGGTGTCTATGCTGCTAAATTGCAGAACCAGATTGGGTAGAGGTAATGACTGAGGTGTTACTGTCACTGCTATCCCGGGCCTCACAGTTTGCCCGCAAGACAACGGTGGCAGTATTTTGGGCTATCTCCTCTCATCTTACACCTTCTGCACTTCATCTTATAACAGAGGTGATTAACAAGTATTTCCTGTCTCCTTATATACAGTGTTAGAGCATGATAAAATGATGAAATGGCTAGTGTAAATTGCAGAATTCATGTGCTGCTTAGTCTTGTTTTTAACTTGGTGAATACCAAAGTTTACTCTGTGTGTCTTGCGAATGTTCTCCCTTACCCTTCCATGGCCTTAAATATGACCGTTGTTTACAATGTCAATTAAACAGAATCTTAATTTCTGATTATGTCATCCAGCCTCCATGTTTTTTATGTTTATTGTTTGTGTATCAGTGGTTTGTTCACATCATGTTTATGTCTCCCCTGTCAGTTGGGTTGGAAATAAATGCTTGCTTTTTCTGTAGGTTTTGAAGAATAGCAAGTCAAAGGAAAATGCAGAAGAGGACTTGTTTGAGTTTGAGGAAAGTAGGTGACCTGGTGAATTCATAGATGTTTCTTTATGTAAAAATAAAATGTTCTTACTTTTACTAAAATTTGCTGATTGTAATTCTAGAACTAACAACAAATACCCCTTAAATTTTCATGTGTGTGAAGAAAAAAGGTTGACACCATAATGATATATTGAAATATGGATATGCCAGTTTAATGAATGTTTGCATTCTTCTATTGGCTTTATCCTGAACTATTGAGTTGATGTTCAATAGCAGGGGACTGTGAAATTAGATTTATGGAATTATCGTTTGGCACTGATCTAAGCCCAGTTGTTTGCAAAAATGTTTTGCATTTATGTAGGTCTTGAAATTGAATTTGTATGACTCCACTGAAAACAGACATTTTGAAAATGGTTTCTTTATCTTGCTTGCTTGAGTTTTTCGTGTCAATATAACACATAGCTATGGCAGTTTTTATCATTTTTGTTGTTTGATTTTGTATCAAATTATCTCAGTTGGCATTACAATGATGTTGATGATCTGCATATATATTTTTTTTTAATAGTGGAGGTTGAGAATGAAGCAGCAAACAAAGTGAATGACACAGATAAGGCAAAAAGTGACAGTGGTGATGAAATCAACGAAGACATGTCTGCTGATGAAAGTGATGATGATGATGATGACGACGACGTAGAGGAAGGGGATGTAGATGAAGAGCTGCGGAAATCAGTGAAGACAGCTCTGGGTCCAGCGGCAGTCAATAGTGATGATGATGGGGATGAAGAAGTAAGTAATTTCTGTGGTGAAGGCAAGTTAAGTTAGAATATTGCATAACAATATATCATAGTGGAAAAAGACGTTCATCACAGGAATGCATACAGGTGTTAGATTTTTTAATCCCTACTTTTCTAAGATTGTTGGTTTGAAAAACACATGCAGTATGTGTGTAAATAAGTGTAAAATATATTTTCTCAAAAGGGGTAAATTCATGCATTCCTTTTATATGTGGGATGTGGATTGTACGTTTTATCATCAGAAACTACATTTACAATCAGATTTGTACCTATATGTTAAATAATTCTTTACTTCAGTTTCACGTGGTTTCACATGCCATTTGAGGTTGTTTTTTTTAGGGGGAGGGGGGGGCTGGCTGCTGTGCCTTGTTGTAGCTTCATTTGCTGGGCATACTACACCAACTGTCCCTTTTGTACACTGTAAGTGGAAAATTGATATTATGCAAGAGACATGAATGGCATTAGGAAGTAATTATAAATAAGTTTGGATCAGAGACATCTTATGTCTTCAGGAGAAAGACCTCAGTGACTCAGAGATGTTCCAACTAGATGAACAGTTAGCAGCTGCATTCAAGTCAATGAAGCGCCCCACCAAAAAGGAACGAAAAAAGAAGAAAGTGGCCATCACATGTTTCCGACTAAGGTTTGTATTCAGCTGTTCTATCATAACCTGGAAGAAGATTTTGAGAATCTACTGTCTCTTCGCATATGAATATTTTTATCAATGCTTCAGTGTTCACCATGGTAACATAGATCATAATTCCTGCTGTGATTTCTAACTGCAAAAGATTTGAAATAACATTTGGAATTTATTTACAGTAAAAGGAATAAACAAATAGTAGCATAAATATGTAATGATGTTGCAAGGGCTTTTCTTTTCTAGGGCTCTTGATTTAGTGGAAGTTGTGATCAAGGGAGAGCAATGTGGATCTTTAGGCCTGGTAAGTTCTTACTGCTTAAAAAGTTAACACCCTAAAGTCCTTTCATGCTAGTGCATATAGTATATTTTCTGTTCAGTATGTTTTCCTAAATGCCTTACAAGTGCTCAGGTCAGGAGACAGGCCAAACCATAAGTTTCTGACTGGCAGCATCAATATACCGTGTTCCCTCACTACTTCGCGGTTTGTTTATCATGGACTTGCTGTTTCATGGGGTTTCAAAAAATATTAATGTAAAATATTTATTGCAGTATGTTTACTGCTTCGCAGGTTTTTGCGGCACTCCGTCTAAAGTATTTTTGCACATGAATAGTACATATTGTACAGTAATGTATCCCAGTCGCTGATTAGCTCAGTAACTGTTGCATCTTGTTTTCTTTCGCTGTGTGCAGCTACCTCCTCTCAGCTCTCCCATTTCACTTTAGCATCCGACTGTCGCGTATGCGTACTTTTCATATGCAGTGTTGTGTACGCTTTCTGAGAATGGGAAAGGGTTATGTATAAGTGTGTGGGGAAGGTTTATAAAGACTTAAAATAATGTATAACTACTAAAATAAGTATAGCGTCCCTACTTCGCAGAAATTCACTTATCCCGGGTGGGCGTGGAACGGAACACCTGCGATAAGTGAGGGAACACTGTACATTCATTTTATGCTAGTTTCCTAGTTGTGTGCAACTTTTTTTTCCCTGGCAGGAGTTGCTGGAACCCTTGCTACAGCTTGTTGTCATGAAGGTAAAACGGGAAGGTGAAGGTCAGCAGTCAGGTGAGCTGCAGCTTTGCAGGCGAGCAACAGAGTTGTTTCATCTTCTGTGTAAACAAAGGGTAAGTTTTTTAACCCCTACTTTTCTCTTTTTTGGAAAGTCCCAGTTGCCTAAGTTTATTTTTTGAGTATTCATGTTCCAGTGAACAATTTTGTGTTATGAAACTGAAGCTGAATGTGCATTTACTACTTCCTGTAAAGCAATTTTTAATAGTCATTGTCTAAAAAAGTGTGCTTTGAAGTTGTCAAAATGGGTTGGTTTTCAACAAACTGAAGTGAATGATATTCTTCATCTGTGTTTACAGAATCTGGTGGATCACATTCACACTAAAGAGGAGATGCTGGAGGTGACTCAGACACTTGTACAGATGGCACATACAGGTGACAATAAGACTCCTTCCATTTTATATAACATCCCTAAAAGTTACATCAAAGTTTCGTGGGTAAAGATCAATAAACCATTAGAAGTTCGCCATGTCCAGGGCCTTCCACAAAATTATGGAGCTTAATTTATTGCATGATCTGATGTGAAATATATGGAAATAAAAAATGTTAACAGAGTGACTGTTGACTCCAACTCACCCTCAAAAAGTTAAACAAATGCTTTTTTACACTTAGGTTAATTCAGAATCAAATGTTGGTAGCCTTCACTATGGATTTTTGGCCCAGTATGACAAGGATTCAACTTTTGTGTGTGTGTATGTGCATGTGTGTTTACGCATGTGAGTTAAAAATGACATCCACACTTTTTTTTCAATTTTTTTTCCCCAGGGATGAGTCCACAACTAGCGACTGAAGTAGCTAATGGCTGCTTATTTATTGTGAGTATAATACCAGTAAACTCAAACTTAGTGCATACACTCAGATGCAATAGGTTAATGTTTATAAAGTTATGTGTATACATGTTGGTTTATTATGTAATTACCTACAGTGGTAAATTAAACTCCATTGATAAATAGGTGGATTTTTTGGAGTTACTCTCTTATTTTACAACATACTGTTTAGAGATAAAAATGTTCTTTCAGATGCGACTTATGGCACAGCCAGGAGCCACAGAAACATCTCCCATAAAAATGCATGGTTCATGTAAAACTTCGGCATTGGATAATAACACAAAACACTCTTCTAATGAAGGGGTGTTAAGATTCTTGGACATCATCAAAAGTGCTTTAAACGAGGAATTTGTGATCAGGAGGTTGGTGTGTTATTGATAGGTGTGAATTGTTTGGGTTATGTTTAAAGTATTAAAGTATAATTTCTTCAACCATTTTACATAAGACAGTTAACTTTCTGTAATGAAAAGTGATTAGAAAATAAGTATTATTGTTTTCATGTATATTGAAAATAAAGCATCACAGATTTATTTAGAGTACTTTGGGTTATCTTTCATAACAGTGATGAATGCGCATGATAAGTTTACAGGTTCATTTATAATTGTGCTATAACCTGTACTGGCTTTGTTTCAGAAATCCCAAAATTAACGCTGCTTTCTTCTCATCAATGATCCAGAAGTATCCGGTTAGAGAGCTTTTGTATAAGTGTGTCATGTGCATAAATATTTATGTAGAGATGTACTCAATTATTTTTATGGAGAGGTACCTAATTAATTTTGTAAAGATTTATAACTTACTATTTATGTAGAGATGTTCCAAATTATTTACATAGAGATGTACCCAATTACTTATGTAGAGGTGTACCTACATACAAAGACAGACTAGTTCCACTCGTCCAATTTTATTTCAGGTGGTATTCTGGCCCCTTTCTGAAGTTTTAATGAAGTCACTGCACAATCCTGACACCAAGGTCCATACCAAGGTTGTATGAATGATCAATAAGTAGTTAAGACTAACAGCATACTGGTACACTTACAATGCATTTGTATTTTTTACTATTTCATTTCAAGTAGACATTTAAGCACAGACTAGAAATGACTAAAGGAACTCAAGCAGCCAGCTATAAAGTTTTTCAGGTGCTTAAAAGATGCTCGAAGATACAGTAAAACCTCTCTACATTAAGACTTGCTAGAATCCATCAATATCAGGTCTGAGAGAGGGAGATCAACCAGTCTTTTATCCCATGAACCACGACTTCAAACACCTGTACAGGGACAGTTAAGACTGAAGTTAAGGTTTTTAAGCATCAGGGAATGAGTAAATATAAATGAAAGTAAGGAAAAAACACAATTTTAAGTTAAAATTCTTTATTGATAAATAGGAAAAAAATGTGTAGCAGGAGCTACCAGTTTTCACTTTTGCATGCTCAAGATGTACACGATTTGTGTGTGTTAACTATTATTATGTCCTAACACATAGTAAGACAGTGATTCTCTCTTTAGGAATATTTATCTCAGGTGCATCTTGGACTTTTATTACTGCTGATTTGGATGGAATTACTCTATACAGAAGTCTTGTTTCGTCAGCATTAAACACATTATCAGGTACACTTTCACACAAAATAGGGGACTTGATGAAGGCAGCCGTCAGTGGTGATTTGGCTGACTTCCCCTCTCTGGTGACTTGTAAAGTTTCATTCATTTTTCAAGCAAGCCGCTCGAGGCCTGAAAATTGTCAGATCCCCCAGACAGTTACACACAAAGGTTTTCCCTGAATGAGTTTCCCGTCACTGGAATGTTCCTATGCTTCACTTCACAAAACCACTCCCAAACTTGTTCGTCTATCACCGAATACACACTTTACGAATTTTAGATAATTTCCAATCTCCACTTTCGCCACCATGCCATCTTTCCAAAACTGCTGTTTCCTCCTTGATTTTATTTTGAATTTGAGTCTTTCCCACACCAAGATAATTTCTAATCGCATTAGCAGTCTGACCTTGATCACCTTCACTCTTTCTTGGAGAGTGAAAGCTTTTCTTTGTCTTTTTTGCTTTCACATTGTAACATTTATTGATTCCACCTTTGTTGTATGGGAACTAATTCTGGGTAAGAGCAATCAAAGATTTGTAGATCTACAGATCTCTGGAGCAACAAATCAATACACTTTGACAAAGAGGCTTTTCTAAAATGCACTTGATGTTTTTTTAAATGGAATTTTTGAACAAAATCACAATAAACCACAAACAGATGGTCACAAGAACTTTATTTTATAAGCATGTGACTTCTGCAAAAAAATAATAATAATAAATTTACTGTCTTGCACTTGTTTAAAAAGAGACACAACAATGAAAAGGTAGTCTCTTTCAAAATGTACTTAAGTTATTTTAGTGGTTTCTAGAGAAAGTCATATTTATAGGGTAAAGTAACTTTTTTAAAATGTACTTGTTTCAACATGCGATTTTTGCGAAATGTTGTGAAAGAGCTTAAAACTGTCAGTTTTAAGTTGGGTTGGGGAGGTAGTCGTCTACATAGCGAAAATTTTTGGGTCGTAACTAAGAGAGGGTTTTAAACAAGAAGGTCTTAACAGAGAGGTTTGACTATAGTTTAAAAACAGAACATTGCACCTGATTATGAATAGGTCAAGAAAAAAGGAAATCTGCTGCACATCTTCTAAAATATTTTGCTTGTCTATATAGGAGATATATATATATATAATTGCAGACCCAAGCATGCACGCTTCTTGGCAGTCTTCTTCGGCTGAATAAGGTGAGTAAATATGAAAATGTAGTTTTTAGTGACATGCATTTCTTGTTATCTCATTTATCTAAATCCAACAAATAAAAATGTTTATTACAATTGGACATGTTTTTAATTAATTTGTACTTGTTTTTCTTCATGTAGAAGGAGACTTTGTCTCAGTCACAGTGGGAAGTGTTTGTAAGTGCTGCATCATCACTATTCAGAGAGGTATGTTCTACATATTTTTCCATACCAGATAATTTTGGTACAAGACAGCAAGAGAACTTTCTGTGTCAGTTTATCTTGTTTCAGAGGAGAAATTGAAATAGAGATAAGTGTGTAGTAGGACTGCCAATTTTTAAAATTGTTCAATTTTGTGTTAAAACAGGTGGTGCTGCTTCAACAGAAGGAAAATCTTAAATCAGGTTTAATGTTGGAGCTTCTTATTACTATGTACCACACAGCAGTCATGGCAAATGAAACAGAAAAGCAGGTAAGGGTCTGCTGCTAAATTATTCCCTTTGTATAGAGATATATCTTCAGTTATTTTGATAATGGCCATTCATTATACCACTAATGATTACTTTTTTTTCTCTAGACATTATTACCAGCAAATGTTATGGAGCATTTAGCAACGCTGAAAAGTGCATTCAACAAGGATACAAGGCGTGCACATAACAAACTAACACATTTGCTTTACCAAGCAGATCACAGGTGAGAAGAAGCTATAGGGTGTTTACATGGTAATGTGTTAGTCAGGTCTAAAGAATGTGTTTTTTTATATGATTTATATACAAACAAGCACACAAACAACGCATGCACACAACACACATAGAGGTTGAAGGAATCCTGGAGAAAACCAGATAGAAAAGAAAACGAAACATCTAAAAAAAATAAAAAATTACGGACTAATGATTCACTAAAGCTTGTAATGTGACATCTACGCATTAAAGTCGCAAAATTAACAGTCTGTGATGTACTGTTCACTGCATCCTCATCCCCTTTCACAAATTGTTTTATTTATTGACAGTGTTTCTCAGCTATGTGTATGTTATTTTTTTATTGATGATATACTTCTCAGATACATTTATTGTGTTTTTCAGATACACATGTTTATCATTTATTCATTATATTTTTCTTAGATATACATGTTTATTATTTTATTTATTATGTGCAGAAAAAAGAAAGGGCAGAAACGGAGGAGAAGTGTAACAAATACAGACAGTCACCAGAATTCAGACTCAGAAAATCGCGGTGTTTCTGTTTGATATAAAATTTGAGGACTGAAAAAATGAAGAATGAAATATTTAAAGAAAAAAATGAAGGGTGGGGCAGTCATTACTGTTAATGTTGCAATTTCAATACATATTTGTATGGCGAGATGATTGAGTGTATGTGGGTGGGTGGGTGGTTGTGTAAATATGAAGTTATAAGTTGAACAAATGTGTTTTACTGACAAAGAAAATGATTCATGCATCAGACTGCAAAAACTTATGATATAATTTTAAATAAACAGGCTCCTTACCTTTTGTTAACGGAGTTCTTTGTTTATCAAAATAAAGAGTGGGTGCATAGGTATCAGTTTGAGGACAAAGGTGTGCTTTAAAATTATAGATTGGTAATAAGTGACATTTTACATACAAAACTACTCTGGTATGTAACTTCTGGATAAAAGTTTCTCTAAATGTTCTTAACCAGAAAAATATGCACAAACATATGACCAGCAAGGCAAAGTTTATAACTCTTCAAACATTCATCTACATTTGTCTAGCTCAGTCTTAAGCTAGTGCTGTTATCAAAATAAAAAAAATGTGTACCTTTGTAAGATGTTTATTGAAATTCTCCAAAATGCCCTCTCTAAAGTACACACATATATATATATACACACACACACACAAAAATAGATAATAATTATGGCATGAACTTATTTAGCACATTATGTCTGGCCTGCAACTCAAGATCCTCATACTTTGGTTTTGTATTGTTCATGCCCTTGCCCCAGTCTGATCTTGTGTCACCTTACCAGCCTGGCAGGTCAGTTTGCTCCGCACATGCAGGGTTTCTCTTTCATGCATATCAGGTAGGAGACATTCGGCTGTTGCTCATTTTTATTCTCGTCCCCATGGCTGCCGAGAACCAGCACAGGCCCCGAGGCAGAGGCCTTTTCTGGGCCCCTTGCATTAACCATTAACTGCAATCATGAATTATTTTCCCACTATATAGTAGTATGCTTACAAATTATAATTAGACTAGCAATATCTACATTACCTTTAGTAACGTTATATAGAAAGCAAACAACTAGGATAAACACCACTGCAGGAGATGAGCATTTTAAAGCTGTGTACGTCAGTGGTCAGTAAATATGGAAAAATGATTTTGCATTTTCAGCTGTGTTACTATATTTGTTCTCTTTCCTTGTATTTACAGATGTTGCAGTTTTAACATTTTTCTATTTTTCCTTGAGGAGGCCACAGAGAAATGTCTCGTTTTCTTTCAGTGCAAAGTGCAGACGTATATTTAAAAACAATTGAGTAACAAGACTGCCTGGTTTGCATTTGCTGGAGGGACACATGAGCGAACTCAATTTCTGTTCAAAACATTCCAAAAATTGAGCGCTCACTCAGTCCATGTGGAGGAGCTGTTCAGATTTTCTGAATATAATTTCAAGTTTCTCCACCATTGTCACCAGCTGAGATGTTGGGACTACTAGCCCTTAGTTAGCATGAGGTACCTGCTTAATTGACAACAGGGTCTCTCTTACAGTTCCTTCTTGTTTTCCAGTAATGATTTCTTTACATTCTGGACACACTTTCTTTTGGATCTTTTTAGCTATGTAACCAGAAATGTAAGTTAAAATATTGTCCTCAGTAATTGTTAGTTCCTCGGCAGAGTTGGTAAAAGGAACCTGGGAGATTTCATATCTTTCTCTTTGCTCACACCTGGCATCAGAAATCGCTAGAGTGCGCTGAGTACTGATGTTCATCGTCAAGAGAAAGTGGTGCTGGTGGATTCGGTACATCAAAGATGGTTGGAACTGCACACCAGATCAGCCGGCAGTGTTTGTTCAAGGGGTTCATGAACTGGCTTGATTCAAAATGGTCAGAGCAGAGAGCACCGTTCGCATTTAAATACGATGCCGGCTGGCCCAACAGATGGCTTCTTCGGCAGTTAAGCACCCACTTCTTATATCTATGGAAATGACAACACAAGACTAGTGATACTACTAAGCAGCAGCATATGTGAAAAAATTAAAAATAAATGCGACTTGTTAAATCTACTAAAGAAAGGAAATACTTACGCAAGAAATACTTAATACTCACCTCTCTTCATCTTTCGGAAAAGAGAACAATCGAAAACCTTTAGTTTGAGAGTTGTGACAACTCGGCGCAGCGCACCACGACCCACCCGGCATCCTAGCGTGAACACCGATCGTCGGAACAAGGGGGCGTGGTCGCGGTCAGATATGGGTTCGCGCGGCTTCACTTTCCCGCTTGAGTGGTCAATCTTAGTGTATACAATCTTTGCCCGAGATCGTTCTACAGTACAGACCACAGACTTACTGGTACAGATTACAGGTCTCATTTCACAAGCAGACATGCTTATTACTGGTTCACAAAAGATAAATGGGAGAAACTTAACAGGGTCGTAATATAAAAAAAACCATGGAAAAATAATTATTTTTCATCGATACCGACTGCATTTAATTATACAAACTTTGTTTTTACAATCGCGTAGCACACTCGCAAGAAGCGACATTCAAGGGACCTTACTCCCAAAAAAGTCAGAGTAGCTGCCCCGTTTGCGTACATTCCTTGGGTTGGCAACGGAGGCTAAAATCTTTCACTTGTTTTAGCTGAAAGTTTAGATTACAAGATGTCAAAAATGAAGATATTGATGGTCGGACCGACAAAGGTTGGCAATGAAATTTTACACATTCTTAAAAAATTCAAAGTAATATCGATATAACTAGCGTGCTATGAATTTGAATTTTCCTTTGAATAGCGAATGGGACATAATGTTGTTCGTTGTGCCTCGTCCTATCACTGTTATTATCTGCAAACACTTTGGAGTATTTACATATAGAAAATTGAATGTTGTAATTTTGAATTAAAGTGTGTTGAATTATGAGTAATTGGTTCGTGTATTATCGTTATAATTACATGATGCATGATAAAGGATTGATGGAGATCGTTTGTTTTTAACAGTGTGGAAAAACTGTTTTATGTAATTTTCTCGCTGAAGCGACTGAAGTGTCTGGTGGAGAATACAGACCAACACAGGGAGTTAGGTATGTATTCTGCACTTTTTATTTATTTATCCGTTTTAGCACAATAATGATTAACGGGACGAAAAGAAAGATGGCAAAAGGTTTGAAAGATGTCAAAATCTGTTTTAGTTTTTATCATGTGTCTTTAAGTTCGTATAATGCAGTACAGATTGATACTTAGTACTCATATTTACATTATATTACTAGAGTCAAATTTAAGAGAGAATTTTGTGCATATTTATCCCTTAATTATCCAGTATAACTGTTTTTACACTGCTTCCATTATTTATATGGGAGTGGTCTAAACATTTTTCATATCATGTGCACTTCATTTTTATAATAATATTGCAGAATACTTGAATTTGAAGCAGCTGGACTTAATCTTCGAGGACGTTCCAGTGTTGATGTAGAACTCTGGGACTGTAGCGGAGATAAAAAGTATGTTGTTTTCATTGTGCACTATTCAGTTCTATAAAAAAGATGACTGCAAAAAATGAGAGGTTATTAGCAGCCATTTTCAGTGTTGTTGTTTGTTCCCTACAAGAAAACATGAATGGCACAAGATCAGTGTTTTTATTGGAGTTACAGCAACTGCTTGATTGACAACAGCAGTTAAGTGATGATCGACCAGAATTGATATTTTACCATTCATTTTTATGGTCTTAATTGGCCTAGAGTTTTTTAATTTAAATTTTAGGTTTGAAGCCTGCTGGCCAGCTGTTGCTCGTGATGCCATGGGTGTCATCTTTGTTTACAATCCAGATCAGCACAACCATGACGATGATCTTGATGTGTGGTAAGCACAGCTGTATTTTAGGCCTTTTTGTGTTCATCCTTAGTTGTTTTTTTTTAAATAATCATTTTCCTCCCACTCTTGTGTGCACATGCACACATTCAAACATATACACACTTGCATGTTCATGTGGATTTGAACATGTTTATTTGTAATAAATCATATGATCTGATTAGGCTTGATATTTTTTTTTAATTCAGAGGTTGATTTATTCCAGTTTTTGCAGTAATCAGCTCGGTACAGTATTCTCATGTCATGATGAAAATCCTTTGTCTAGGTATAGGTTTTTGGTGGAACAGCAGAACATCAAAGTTCAAAACTGCATGGTGATGGCACATCATCGCCCACAAGCAAACAGTGCTGTTAACAGTGACCTGTGTAAGTTGCCCAATCTTTACCTGTGAACATCTCCTAATCTGGGTTTTGTAAATATTAGTACTGTAGATTTTTAATTAGGATTGTGGTTATGTACCATGGTGATAGTTACTTATAATAGCTTGATGGTTAGCAAATAATTGTGCACTCAGTGATGTAACATGGTGCTTAACATAGAGGATGGACATTTTGAAAGTACATGTTAGTTGAGGAGTATAGTTGTTAATTTGTTAAAAAACTTATCTCACCAATGTTACCCATCTGCCATAGGTAAGCTGTGATCAATAATGCCAGCTGATAAAAATAATAACACATTATTTTGGGTTGGCTTCATTTGATGATTAGAGCACTGGACTTTTGAATGAAGGTTGCTTAAGTCTGGCTTGAACCTAAAACTGGAAAATTCACTTTCAGAGCATCAACAATGGATACATTGACTCCAGTGTGTGTGTGTGTGTGTGTAGTGAGTAACTTCTAGTTAGAACCTGACACAATATAAGATTATCATTAGTAGTATCATCCAATTTGTAAAGAAAGATAAGTGTTGACATAGGGAGATGGTGGAGGCTTTGCCTTTCATTTCTGAGCCTTAGAAATGGTGAACCACTTAACAGTTCTCTGCACCTGCAACACAAAGTTATGTGACCTTTACCTTTTTTTATTGTTTTCTTTTTGTTTTAAAATAAGAGCTTGGTGATAAAAGATGTGTAGGCAATTACTGAGTCGTGATTTGTGTCTTGAAATGTTTCTGTCATGCAGCTACCAATTTCAGCAAGATGCACACCGCTACCAGCAATATAGAAGAAGACCCTGATGCAGTTCGAAGCACCTTCAACACTTTCTTGGAACACATTGTGACAGCCATGTCAAATAGCCGAGAGCAAGAAGAACTCAACATAATGAACTCTCGTTAAAGGACATCGTAGTACTTGTGTGTTCTGTCATAAAGTTCTTGGCCACAAATCCCAATTAGCACACATAAACAAGTACTGTCTTTCCCCATATGACAATTTTCTCACATTACTTTGTCTATACCAATGATCTTTGGTGTTGTATTTTGACTGGCTAGAGTGATGATATCTCATCTGAAGGTAAAGGGATACAGTAACAATCACAGTAATAAGGAGTCAAGAAATCTTAGTTATCTCTCAATCACTCATCTAACTGTTCTTATCTCATCTGACATGAAAGTCAATCTCAGTAGGGCTTTGCAGTTGTTGCTGACCAACAGCTGGGCTCAAAGTTATTTTGAGAATTTTCTACTAAAGAACCAACTGTTATTCTCGAGAAAGAAATGCTGTATTTAGAAGTGGAATACATCCTTACACAGCTGCATTCTGTGACATTTACATCACGATAGAATTAATGCATAAGTTTAAAAAAAATCAGATGTGGCTGTCTTGCAGTACATTTTAAATGTTTGCAGAAACCAAATGACAGAAACTTACGAACAGAGAGAAAAAAATTGTCATCATTGTTTCATGACTTTTTATCTTCATCAGCATCACCAGCATAACCATCATTCCATTGATTGGTCTCCTAGGCAGCCTGAATAGCTATGTCAGGTTTTGTCCCTCTTTAGTAATTTGCTTTCCCATCTTAAAAATATTTCTTGTCAGGAGTATATGAAAGTATAACCTGCAAGGAGATATTGTGACCAAACTAGAAAACAAGACTGGCATACCACTTTACCCGAAGAGAATCTTAGAGACAAGATCTGGATCTTGCATAGTTATTTGCATGCTTCTGTTTTTTATAGAATAGATTCTCATTCATGTTACAAAATGATTGACATTGGATATTTGCTGAGGAACCTGGAGAAGAAGCATTACATTGACCCGATTACTTAAGTTGACTTTTTTAATAGTTTAATGAAGGCTCAAGTAAAACCATTTATTTACTGTTTTCAAAATAAGTTTTTATTAAGTTGTGTCTTTACTGTAAATGTCTGTTGGGGAACCCTAGTGGTTTGTTGTAGAATGTATGGTGTACAACAGTGCATGGAAATATGCATGTGAATATTTTGCTCAAGATTGTTTTCTGCCTTGGTTGTCTTTTCAGGAATTAAGAGAGTAGTGGGTACTTCAGTAAGGTAAAATATTTGCAGAAATGAAATGACGAAAAGTTTTGAACACAGAAAAAACAACACTGTCATCATCATTGTCATCATTATTTCATAACTATCTTCACCAGCATAATCATCATTCCATTGATTGGTCTTTTAGGCAGCCAGACTAGACAATGTGATATTGCTTCTCTGTGGTATTTTCTTTAAAATCGCCAAATTGATTCATTTTTCCAATGGGTATTGTCTGTAGCAATCTAATCTATTAATGTTGTTAAGTAAAACTATTAGTTTGATCAATCTGACAACTGTTAGGTAATATTTGCCTGTCCAGCAGTCTGTCTCTTGTGGAACAAGAGAACGGGTTGCTTCCAAATACTTAAAGCTTTTTACCTCTTCTAGGTATACTCCTTTCATGTAGATATCTGCTTTGCCGTTACCAGTGACCACGAATTTACTGTTATCAATTCTGGTCTCCACTTCATATGCGTTTGAAATGTCCGTCTGTTATTAACGTCTTGCAGTTCTCCGTTAGTGCCTGCTATCAGATCGATGTCTGCAAAGCGTAGGTTGCAAATGATTGAACGTGTGATGGTCGTCGAGGGTTTTCCCTATAACGTTCTCCAAAAAAAAAAAAAAAAAAAAGATGTGGAACAACACAGGTGATAGGGAACACCTTTGACGGACGCCTAATACCGTGTGAAAAAAAAATTCAGTCCCGTCACGGAGCCAGGTTTCAGGGATATAGAACATGACAACATCATACCCAAGGATAGAGTTAGAAAGAAGGTCAGCCTTGCCGACATGATTCACAAACCGCGACGAGACGGCATTGGCATATATCCCGGTGCATATAGATCGCCACACAGGAAAGATACGTAAGATGAAGCTTCTTTAATCGCTGTTCCTAACCCCTACTACGGTGGAAATTTATGTTTTTGCCAAAATAGTGAACAAGTCAACATACGCGAGAGAGAACTGACCCAGAGGAGTGCCAGACGCTTAAAGAATCTTCGCATGGCTCGTCGGCATCGTGTCAGCAGTCGCCATTTACTCGGCGTAGTATTTAAGCGTAATGCTTACGCCGTAAAAACGTCGTCACTTATGTATACGTCATAGCTAAAGTATACGTCAAAGTAAAGTAGATTATGACAAGTACGCAACGTTACCAGAATGCTAAGTACAGTTGTTTGCTCCACTAAATGTTGACTTCTTCTGGAACACCACTATGGTATTTGATCTAGCGAATGCCTTTGTCTAGTCTCATTTTCTGTGACATTCTCTTGCAAATCGTTTGGGAAGTCACTTGCACATTTCAGATAGTGACGTCTTTGACATTAGTAACAAATAATATTTTGTTTTGTACACTGATCACTTCTGGATATACAGGAAGACATCGATATAGATATATTAACAAATCTGTTTAAAAAAAATAACACCAACGCTTAAAATGTCATCTTTTGTTTTACTGTTAGACTTGTGGTCTCGGCAAGATTAACTACATGCTTTCCAAACTGAACAGATTTCGTGGCAAACAGTAATTAGGGTCTTGCATTAGAAGATGGACATGTAAAGATTTTCGTTCCAGGTATGTTACATGATATTAATGGCGCGAATACACTGTGCAAGATGCCTGATACATCGAGATGCCAACGCAAGACGTATAACAACAAAAGATTAATGTAAGTTTTTGTTAATTTTAAAAGGAAATAACATAATGCCATCACGATTATCACGTATATAGAACATAGGAAAAATAGGCTCAAAATGCACGGAAATAAACGGCTAATAGTACGAGGGAGCGGGCGGTGCGTAATCTGGAATGGACGAACGAACGAAATATTACACAAAGCATCATTTTCTATGTACGACATTATGTATAGTCATGAGTATATAATATATTCACACTTAAACGCCGGGAATAAAATTAATGATGATATGAAATCAACATCAACCAACCACGTAAACAAAAGACAAATATAACTCGTTAATAACGTTACTTTTTGTATAAACACAACATTCAGTAGCATATCACAGGGAAAGTTTATAATGTAAAACATACTGACCTACATATACATTTAGAATATTACGCGAGTCGTGTAAAGAGTTCATGGCCGCCATGCACTGACTAGCTTGGACAGCTGTTGACCTTGGGCCAGTTGCACAACACGTTTCTAAACCTTAAAACTGTTCTAAAGAAGCAAAATCTCTTCTTAGCCATTTTGATGCATTGCAGAAAAACATACAAAAAATTTAACTGACAGGACGGAAAGTCAGACTTAAACAACTTTATCTTACGTAAAGCAGTTTTAGTTTTAAAAATTCTAAAATTGTGTGTGCACTTTAAATTAATTATCTAAATAGATATAAGGCCTAAAAGTGTTTAAAATTAGAAATGTGTTGTGCAACTGGCCCCTTGACTTTAGTGGCAGCGAAGACTTTCATATGTTCCCATAACGATGAATAAATATCCCCCATGTCTCGTGCATTCGTTTCTGTTAACGAGGGGTTAAAAATAAAAGAGACTTGCAGAGTAAGACGATATTGCTGACAAAGGCTTTCACGCCTGCAGAGGAGATAACGCCAAGCTGAGTACTCCAGATCCTTACGTGCACGCTTTTACTTCAAACTGCAATGTTTCGAACGACCCTCGTGTGTCCCAGATAACATCAAAATGAAAAAAAAAAAGAATCAAAAATGTATCATGCAGCATGTTGATCACTTTTAAAAAGCTGAGCAAAATGTCAGTTTAAAATATCACCGAAAGTTGATCAAAAGAATATTAATGGCAGTCTGTCAAGTTCAGTACCATATTTCTACGATTGCACAGTGAAAGAATACACCAGAACGTCTCGCTTCAAGAACCTGGGCGTGCCTTGCATGCGATGACGTGTACATTCTGCAAGGTTGTATATCACCTAACACTTATGCATGTGATGCACACTTCCCAGTCTTGCGTCCTCGGAACAAAGACCTCGGTGCTGACCTCTATATTCTGGACGTCTTTGTTTTTTTTATGTAATATTTCAGTTTTTAACTCCAAATTCGACCGTCTAGGCAGAAAAAGAAATGTTCGAAGAGTAGCTGCAATCCCAACACAGTGAGAATGGTCCCTCGAATACAAGAACAAAATCAAGATCGGGTGGAAGTATTTCCCCCCAACACGAACCATTTAACCCATACATTCCACAGCCTGGGTTTCAATGATCCCCATGTAGGCTACGACTTCCGTTCATAGAAACATGCTGGCAAACCATGCAGCAGGTAGCCTTTTTGAGATGACGCTGAGCACCTTTCTAAACAGGCATCCTGGGCCACTTCGGGCGTTTCTTTGATAAACCTTGAAACAGTGACACGCGTAAACACAGACAGGATGTCATGTAGTCACATGATTTTGAGGTTTAAGGTTTTGTGGCTTATACAGCGTGTGAATGTGAGTATGGCCGCTGGCTGCTGAAGTTTCCAGACGTTTCCAAGAAAATAGTATCTGTATCAAAACATTGAGAAGTTTATTTACTTGTTCACTTTCAATCATCCGTTCTATAAGTGCAGAGACATATTCGTTTCAGACTTTGATCCTCACAGATTACAATAAATAAATAGATGTACTATCCATGTTTTCAAGTGTCTAACATTGCTTTTTTCCCCCTTTCCCCTTACAATACCGTCAACTGTTAGACGACCAACAATTTAGCACCCTTCATGCTCTAATTTGTGTTCTGATACTGAAGGCAGCACCCGTAATCACCAGGTTCACTTGCTTGACTATCTCGCCTCCAACTCCACCTTTGTAACACCGGAAGGCACTCGCCCCTAACGCGATCACGTCACCGTCTCGTCGATTCTCGGATGTTCTCGCGGCGTAAGCACGTCGTAGGAGTGCGGCCGCGGCAGCGCAATCTCGTCCAGCTTGAGCTGCTCCCCGTGCCTTCCAGGAGCCTGCAGCGAGCACGTACGCCGCATGCCAGCCGCCGTCGTCGTCGCCGCACAGCCCACTCCATTCTGGATGGGGACCTTGCGCGCGTACAAAGCGGAGGAGTTCCGGGTGAGCGACTTGAGGCTGGGGCGCCGGCGGCGCCGGACGTGACACAGCCGTTGCAGGCGGCGGGAAACGAAGCGGAAAAAGGAAGTGCGCAGGTTGCTGTTGCGCAGTCCGTACACCGTGGCGGCGGTGAGGGGAGCGGCGTGCAGCAGCACCGCAGCCGTAGACGCAAGAAGTCCACCAGGAGGAACCTCCGTGATGGCCTGTTGCAGCAGCAGCGCCGCCCACGGGACGTAGCTGGCCACGCAGGAGCCTACCAGCTGCACGATGGTTGCCATGGCGCGCGTTCCGCGAAGCCGCATGACGCTGCTGGCCGAGCGCGCCGGGGGCGGAGCGATGGGCGCCTGGATGAGCGTGACCATGCGCAGCATGGTGGCGGCAATGCGCGAGCTCTGCGCGCGCGCGATGCGGAAGATGTGGGCGTAGCAGTACAGCATGAGCGCCAGCGGCGCCACCACGCCCAGCATCACAACCAGCAGGGAGTGCCAGCGCCCAGGCGCGCTGCCGGCGTGAAGGCTGCACATCCACAGGGCCGGCACGAAGCGGTAGTCTCCGCCTCCCATCACGGGGGGCAGCGCCAGGGCCGCGGCCACGCCCCACAAGGAGGCCAGCCAGGCCGTCATGGTCAGTCGCTTGGCCACAAGCGGGTGGTGCAGGGGGGCAGCGATGGCTCGGTGCTTGTCCCAGGCCAGGGCTGCCACCGTCCACACCCCAGCCGAGGTCAGCAGGACGCCAGCCACCCCGACCGCTGTGCACCAGCCGCCTTGCAGTCCCGCCACATCTTCCAGCAGGTTGCCAGTCTCTTCCAACGCTATGTCACTCTCCGCAAAGCCGATTCCAACTCCCGCACTGTCCTCGGGAAGTCTCTCTATGCTGGCGGTCACAGCGGAAACAATCTCAACCTCGGAAGCGACGTCCCGCGCGTGCGGAGAGAAGCTGACGGCAAAAACGAGCTGCAAGACGCCGGCCGGCAGAGTCAGAACGAGCGACGTCACCAGCCCGACAAAGCCCAGGTGCACGAGCAACACTTGCCGCACGGAGCGCATGCGCGGGTTGGGGAGAATGGCCAGCAGCAGGAAGAGGTTCATGCAGATGCCCAGCAGCGCGATGGCCACCAACAGCGCCCCCTGCACCACGTCGCCGCTGACCCTGGGGCTGGCTGCGTCCACCGTGTGGCTGGTCAGGTTGTGCGGCAGGACTGCCGACAGCTGGGAGTCGTTCAGCGGCGCCATCTACAGGCTGTGCGCGGGAGGAGGGCTGGAGGGTGTGACGTCAGGGCGGGGAAACCACTCACCGCACACTGAAGGGCTGCCGTGCATGGGAAGAATCCTGTGAAAGGAAATGAAAATAATTATATTTACAGTTTTTGAGATTATGAGTATAATTTTGGAAAGATTACATGTGCAAAACCGGTCAATCTCTCGGTAATTTACGCATGCAGTTGATATGTGTATTTACATATAATTATATTTAAATAAATATTATATATATGTATATACGTTTTGTATATGTGTGTGTGTGTGTGTGAGCGCTCCCGCGCATAAAATCTACCAAAGGTAATAAAATCAAATGAAATCAAACTTTATTATCTGTTCAAAAATCTTTCAAGTTCATAGCATTAGGTTTCTTTGGCACTGGTACTATTGTTGATGTGGACCGTAAGCGGGGGTCACTGTGAGAGTCAAAGGAAAGCTGGAAAAGTCTGGTAAAGCCACCAACTAGCTGACTAGCACACTCTTTGAGAACCTTGCCTCTCACGTTGTCAGCTCAAGGTGATTTACATGGAATATTTTAACGGGCCTCCTGCAATTCCTTTTAATCTATCCAGAAAACCCATAAAAAATGTTTCGACTTATATTCATACCCAAGCAATCCAGGGTCCGTTGCGGAGAGGATAAAGGGAAAGTACTTCTGACAAACGATCTGGAATTTTAATGGCGGGATGGACGATTGCTTCCCTTTGACCATATTTTGCTGTGCAGACTTTGTAAAACCGCATCAGCCAGAGTTCATACCTCTCTCGATCGCCTTATGCAGACCAAAGGCGTGCTGTATGGCCACAACATTCGTCCATTTGTTATGCGTGCATGGGCAATAGCTAATCTGTCTGTCTGTCTGGCTCTCTCGTAATCTGAGTGTTATACACAGAAATGAACTAACAAAACCTATATACACGTCCAACATAAATTTATAACAAGCTGAAAAAAATGCGTGTATTTACAGCACATTCGTTCAACGTTGATCTAGTCACTCATATAGCTCATGTACAAATGAAAACCGATGTGGTTCGTGTCACACCAAAGCTGGGACGTGAACGTAAACTGACTAAACAGTCCATTAGAGACACATGTTCGATAAGCGGAGTGCTTTTTAGAGTAGTCGATGGCCCGGGCTGTCGAGGAAGGTTCCTAAACTACACTCGAGGCGATGGTTGGCGGATCGACAAGCTCTGTCTCAAAGGACCAGCACATACGGAGATGTTCCGGGAAACAACAGTTAATGCAGCGGATTTCTTTTGATGGTAGGGGCGGGGGTGGGTAGACAAGAAATAACTGAAGAAACCAGAGGTTATGATACAGTAACTACCTAGAAGTATGGGAATAGAACTTAACAGCCTAGTCCATCAACATGCCAAGGTGGCATGCAATAATGCCTGGAGCACTAGTATACCAGAGGCACATCACAAATGGTCCTGAAGTTACCCTCGCATTGCGACTTGATCGGCCGGTAAGTGGGCTACAGTTTCGACATGAATTCCAGTTTTGGGGCTGATGGGCTCGGCGAGTCAGCTGCAGTGAGTTCTATGACACTTAAGAGTTTGCACAAGTATCAAGTGTTAACTGAGGAAAATGCCGCGGCCGTAGGCATGAACTGAATCAAAGCTAAATCGGAGGTTGCAAAGGAAATTCTCTCGGTGCAAACAGGAGCAGACGTCAGAATTTGATAATTGAAGTGGTGGTGGTGGGTATGCAGGCGATGCAGCTACAGGCTGAGGAGGTATGGACTAAAGATCGAAGGTCAACGTACAGGTGGTTCCACAGTTGTAGGTAGGTTTATAAAACAGTTACTGAGTATGCTCAGGTTGTAGTTATGAGCAGAACAGGTGCGACCACAGCTGCAGGTGGGTCTTGAAGCACACCAGAAAGGCTTTTCAGTCAGAATGAATACGGCTGCTACTCTTTTGCTATGAGGAAGTAGGAAAGTAAGCTGCTTTAACGTGATTTGTTCGTGCCGGTTACGTGACTCTCGGCGTGTTGTCTGCTGCCATCTGGTGATTGCAGAAAATGGGGGGGGGGACGAAAGAGGAGGCACTAACGTACTACGAGGAGTTTATTATCGCTGTGCGTGCCGTGTGTATCGCTGGAAGAAAGTTTTCTTGACATACCTTGTCAGAAAATGAAAAAAAGAGGATAAGATAGACAGAAAAAGGATACAATTTGTGATGGTACCTGGCTTTTAAATAAGTTTACATAGCCGCCTTTGCAGTCAACATTTCCACGGCAAGAAAGGCACAGAGAGACTGTTCATCATCTTGTCATCACTAATTTTTTTTGTAGAAAATAAGTTCTGCTTTGATCGAGTTGCATCCAAGAGGGACTGGCAGCCACGACTGTGACTAGGAGGAATCGGCGCACATATTAAAATAAAAGTAGCATGTTTTCAACGTTCTAGGTTTCCCACAAAATAAAAAAATATTAAAGCAAAATATAATTCAAAAGAAAGTCTAACTCTTTTTCTTGTATTCTGTTGTTTGCGTTTTGTGTCATTTGCAGTTAATCTTTAACCGATTTGAATATGTGTCTTTTTGTTTCTATAGACATATCAACGGGCACTCGAGAAGCCCACGTCACTGGATATTGCGGAACAAAACGATACCGCTTTTTCCACTTACATTTTGATCAAAAAATTCTTTTGCTCTGGCCACGAGGTCAGTTTTACGTTCAGTGGCGCTTTGGTGTTGCTCTTTAAGTCAGATCTACTTTAAATGGCAGCACAGACCGGGATGGAAATGGAGGGCAAGATTTCTTGATGTTGGTTGTCTACTCTCTGCATTCAAAACTTAAACAACCGCAGAACTGGATTTTAATGGAAGTAACTCCATCAAACTTTCCTAAAGATGTGTCAAGAGGGCGGTAAGAACCTGTCTGGCACAGTCCGTAGGTTCAGGGTGGGTAGGCGCCTCAGGGCTGTAGTTCGGGACCTCAGTCATGGGGCGCCAAGAGAGGAATTCACCCCATTCGGGGCTCTAGTGTCAAAAGAACTAATGTTAACAAAAAATAAAAGAATGTAGACAAGACTTCATACTGAATTGAGATTAGAGTTAGAGAACAGAGTTAGGTTTCATGATAAAGAAAGGAATTTTTCAGACGTTCTAAACCGCTCTAGGGTGCATTATGTATAGTTTTATACATCAAGTGATGCAGCGTTGTCACAGTGACGTGAAGGACTTAAATTAGTGATTAATAACTCTGACTGGTCATACATTGTGGGGCCCTGTATGGGATGCGTGTCTCTAGGTAGCGCAACCCCCGTAACGGAAGTACAGTTACGGGCTCTGAAGAATCACAGAATAATGTGGGAGGCTTCAGCTAAACTTCTTAGGGTTATTTTGAAGAGAGCGGGGGAGGGATTCAGCTTTATAATAAAAAAGGAGAAATTGGCTGAAACTTGTAACTCGTTTCTGAGATACTCAGCATCTTTCTTTTCACCTCAACTAACACGATTATTGCCAGGAGCCAAACCCAGACCTTATATAATGCTTTCAGACTTTCTATTCCCACTCTAGTAGACCTGGACCAGATTACAGCAAGTAAACGAGGTAAAAAAAAACTAACCCTGTTTTGTTCTCTTCTTTGATAAGTATTAACAGAATCATATACGCGCACATAAACTCACATAAATGCATGTAGACGCACGCACGCGGGTATTTCTTTTCAGTTCTCAGCAGAATGGTCTTTTGTGAGCCAGCATGTGCAAGACAGAACTAGATTAGCACAATCAGGATAAGACCTTACAAAAGAAAAAGAGGTACGTGTCAGTACAAAAAAGAGACAGCAAATAACTAAGAAATGTAAGGCACTGATATTATTTTTCTTTCTCGTGTCTGTTCTCAAGTGCCACTTTTTTCTGTCTCGCTTACATGCGCCATACACCAACCATCCCCCCACACACTAACGCATGTCCTCCTATCTCTCATACACACGCACATTTCATACACAACCACACCCTCAGACACATTCGCTCAGTCTCCCTTCCCCCCACACACATGTACACACAAAATACACATAAATGCGCACACACGTATCATCACACACTCACACACAAAGACGCAGTAAGGACCGAGTAAGGAAGAGTAATATTACCAATTGTACGCTACCAATTAAACATATTAATACCTGGTAAACATAAAGTGCACCATCAGGGGAGAGTACTATGAAAGGATAAGCGGATGACCGAGTGGCTAGAGCGCTGGCGTCCGAACTGAGGGCGTGCTAGTTCAATTCCCGTTTAGCACAGAAAACATTCCCCCAGTCGACCCAGCTGGCGGGAATGAGTACCTGACTCCATAGACTGGCATAGAGGGTTGGGGAAGGTAAACCAGCGAGGGAGAGGAGATGGGCACCACCCTCATGTAAAAGCTGGCCCCGAGAAAAGTGAGGTCTCTAACACCTCACCCCTCTAACGACCTGAAAAGCTTAGGAGATGACCTTTACCGTACCTTTACCTTACTATGAAACTTTACTACGTCAGTCTGGATCATAAAAGTGTTTCTTGCGGGATTCTTATTCCTTTTCTAGACTGTCTGTCTGTCTGTCTGGTAACCTTTCTCTCAACGTGGTACAATTGACTGAAATAATTTCTGTCTTCTGTACACCAGTTGGATACACGAGAGAGTTTAAGAGTCAGCTCGAGCGCAAGTTGTAGACTACGGGTACGTGTGTATACCGGTAGCGCTGTTTTACGTCATCGGCTGATGAAGCGACGAGTAAAAGCGTTACTACAAGTCGTGAGTACGTCGCCCTCGCATGATTATTACAGAACCACTTACCTGTTGACGATGTTACAAGTACCCGCAAACTCGTTCTTCTTAAAAGTTGTGGATCTCAAACTCGAAACCCCAAAAAAGGCGGGGGTAAAAGTTCTACTCTGAGGCCGGGGTGAGGTTCTGCCTTCCACATGGAGAGAAAAAATTGTTAAGAGAAAGGTCGTACACGAGGTCTCTGTGGCGCAATCGGTTAGCGCGTTCGGCTGTTAACCGAAAGGTTGGTGGTTCAAGCCCACCCAGGGACGAATCCTCATTTTGTTTTCAAACTTGGAAGGTATGGCGGTTCATTACTATTTTTCACCCTCTGATTTTTGTCTGGTCAGAAGTAGTGGTAGTTACGAAGGTTTATTTGAAGTATGAGGACTAGCTTTTATTTTTTATTTCCTATGAGTCAAATGCAAATTAGGTGCAGTAAAAAATAATAAAAAAACCTAAGTCGAGTAGAGTCGAAAGAAAACCGAGAAAGAGACAAGCAGGAGTAGTTCCAAGCCCAAACATGGGTCAGAGGCTAAGTTGGCAGGTGACCGAAGACGGTGACTGCCATACTCGGATCGCGAAGAGAAGACCACGGACCTGTATGTGTAGGTCGGATAGAAGGTAAATTTCTTTGTAAGGGAAGTAAAGGGATCGGGAGAAGGGGAGGGGGGACTGTAGTTCCTCTGTGAACCAAGTAACGAGAGGGAAGGGGGCGAATTGCGATTTCTCACATAAACTCTATATTGGAGGAGGCATAATTTTAATAAGCTGATGCGTTCATCGCTAGCGGTATGTCTATGCGATTGTTCAAAATAATGTGCTAAAAGTCGATCTCTTCTTTTCCTCCCGCTTCCCCCGATCCCGCCAGCAAGGGATCTTGCCACAGACTTATATGATCTACGAAGTGTAGAAATCTGTGGTTCTTGCCTCACTTTTCTTATCTCCTCTCTTGCGCAACGCTCTCATCCATTTCCAGTCATTCTTCTTCAGTGGTTTTCAGTCATTGTCTAACACGTCGCAGGTGGTAGTCAGTTTAAAACATCTCTTTAAAAAAATCTGATTTTGATTTGTCGTTTGCGCCCCAGATCCCACGGCGGTCCGGATGGTGCAACTATTAGCGCCTGTCACCATACAGTGAGAATTGACTGTCCTGGGTTCAGATCTCGCCTCAGGTACACTGTACTGTCTCTGCAAATGGCACCTGTTTACAGCACGGGCTGCTTTGCCGTGATATAGTCTCAGTTGCTGGCTCGGCGTCAAATACGAATCCCCCTCCCCCCCACCTTCCAAATCCTATGAGTTGTAAGAAAAGTGCCAATGCAAGCACATTTGTTTCACCGTCGCTTCGAATAGTAACTGATGGGATTGTAAGCCACCGTCAGCCAAGCATACAAACATCGCGAGCCATGCACCCAGTGTCAACACCAGCAGCCAGCTAATCCAATTGAAGCCGCACATTCTTCCTGCTCTCGGTCGCATTAGAAGAGTAACAGTAGTAGCAGCATCATTCGCGCGTGCAGAGAAGAATTTTCTCACGCCGACCCGACCCCTGTGACATTAGCGCCATCTCCATAACTCATTCCGCCCCTCCCCGCTCCCCCTACATATACACCAACCTTTTACACCCAGTCCGACCCTTTATGACCCCCCCCCGCCCCTAATCTCTCTGTTATTCTCACGCTAATACCCAGCTCCTGTTCTGTTATACTTTGTTCAGGTACACAAGTAATTATGTATTACGCTCTGTAACAACACGTGGTTTGTAATTTCTTTCTGCAAATTTTCGAATTTATTTGCTTAAATTAAAAAAAGAAGAGTAATTTGAAATTACTTTAAAATCTACTTTTTGTTTCAACTGAATTTTTTTTTTTTTGCTCTCGTGACAAACCTTCGCAGGTGATTGTCTCTTGCTTTTTTATAATAAAGACGAGATGTTGTGATAATAATGTTCAGTTTACAGCAGTACATAAGGGTTTTAAAATATAAGTTTTACTCACAATTTTACTCGATGATGTCGAGGGTCTCCATGGTTGCTTAAACTTCTTCCGTTTCGAAACCGGATGAGGTGTTAACCTAGCGATGATCACGTGATTGAAAATTGGATGCTTCGCAAGCGTTTTCTATATTCTTCACGCATTATCTTGTTTGCAGCCGCTGACATAGCAGTGATGTAGTGAACTGTTTCTAATGGGGACATTCGATTCTAGCAAATTCGGTAAAAGTAGTAAGCAGTGACAGAGATGTGCAGGTAGGAAATTTATTGACAAAATAAAAACTTGATTTAAACATTTTATTAGTGTTAGAAGGCGGAGATGCTTCGCATCCTTCGCTTAACTCCTAGTAGGTCATCAGGAATGAACTGCGGTTTCCAGCAATCAGCGGGTTAACGAGCCTAGACAGCGGTACACCGCATGGAACTGTAAACTTCAAGTCCAATCAGTGACTTCTTCTCCAGCAACTGGTTCCCTCTGTGTAAGAGAGAGAGAGAGAAGGGAATGGCTAACAGTTAATCTTTACCAAGCTGTTCTAACCTTTAACCTCACGTACGTCGGCCTCTAGCATGAGGTACAGTCATCAAGCAGAAGCGCACTCGCCGTGGATGCGAACGCTGTTGCTGCAGCTGCTGCTGATGGACGGCGGTGTGCGGGTAATTAGTCGTGCAGGCGAGCGTATACTGAGGCTGACAGGTTATACCTGGCGATGGTTAACACAAATAGGAGAGCGCGGGGTTATTTTTGGGGTGGGAGGGAAATTCAGGAAAAAGAGAAAAGAGGGGGGGGGAACTCATGCTGTTGCCAACTAAATTTGTCAAGACGCAAATCCCACCCACCCACCTTTTCAGTCGAAAATTATCACGAGAGGTATAAAGCTTTGGTGGCTGTGAGGGCACTGAACTGTAGGTGGTTCACTGTGTCTTGTGAGGATCAGGGCCACCGGAACGAAGGCACCGACGCACCCATTTAGTCTTCTCTGGAAAATCAGGTGGCATCCTCTGGGTGCGTTTGTTGTGGGTGGGAGGAGAGAGTCTATAGAAGGATTTAAAGACCGAGCGGGGTGCAATTTATTTTAAAAATAATTATGTAAAGCGCAGTGCATGATGCTATTTTTCAGAACAAGGATGTGATTCCTGTTATACATCTACATTAATCACAATGCGCAGAAGAGTGAAAAATGCGGACATGAGGGTTATCAATGGATGTTGTCAAGACTACAGCCAATGGAAGAACTGGAACCATGTGTAAATTACGACTACGTGTGGAAAAATGCACGTCACTAGTTCGATCGCTTTTTGTGCTTTCACAAAAAAATATGAGGTCAAGAATGGAAGAGTGGAAGAAGGAAGAAATGAGGGGTAAACAAACTATGTGCTGCTGCCAACTAATTTTGTAAGGAAGAGTATTCTACCAATATTTTCAGCGTCAAAGACCTAGATATCATAGCGGGCGTGAGAGGGGGGGTGAACTGCACGGTTCTGAGGGTCAGGGAGTATGAGGGGGGCAGGGTCTTTCTGTGATGAATCAGGTGGCACCGCAGGCTATTGTCTATGCACAGTGGGAGTTCTCCAGCCACCGAGTTTTAAAAGCCTCCACCTCTACTTCGATCTCACTAACCCAAGAAAACCGCAATCTATATTTCCCAAATCGAACGCACTAACTGTCTGACTGCGGAACCTAAAAAAATTTTAGTCAGAAGAAGACCAGTTTCGTGGGAACAGCCAATTATCAGCCACTAGGAAAGAGATACAGGAAAAGAGGAAGCCGCTGGAGGCTCAGCTTCGTGTTCTTCATCAGCCTCTGCCTGCTACCCAACATCCGGGTCAATGCATGCGCGTGCGCCAACAGCGAGGTCTACAGACCTTGAGAGAAAGAACCATCCGGAATGTGACAGGAGGAAGACAATTCTCGAGATAAATCGTACATCCGCGTAGCTAACGATGCAAGGGTGAGCGAAGGGGCGTGGAAAGGGTGGCTGCAGTCATAACGGATGTCAAACCAGCAAGTAATGACACGAAGCATACCAATGCATTCATCTTGGTCGATATTGCAAGAGGATAAAAAAAAACCAGAATGGAAAATGAGAAGATGAAGAAGGAAGTGGAATCAGCGGCGAAAGCTGATCAAATAAGAGGAGATGGAAAGACAACGACAACAGATTTGGACGAGAGGGGCGGTCCTCTAGCATTGCAGTGAAACATTCTCTTTCACCATTGCAGTTAGAGTTGAAAGGTCGAAGGTTCTGATCTAACCTCGCGCGTGCAGACACATACACACACCTGTTAATTGAAATGGCCGTCGACAGTCTTTCCCCCCGAGCTATCACATTTCCTCTCCTCCTTCCAGCATCCACCACTTTCCCTCATATTGTGCGATACCCCCAACCCCCCACTATCTGCATGTCTTTTCGCAATAAATAAACCAACCAACGAGACTGACAAACATATTAAAGTCCGATAATGAAGGGGAAAGGGGAAAGAGGCGACAGTACGTGCACGTGCGCCTCGACTCATTGGCCGTGACTGACGCACGTCACATGCTGTAACACGTGCTCTGCATACCGCCTGCAGGTAGGGAGGTAAGGGCTTCATGACAGAAATCTCCCCTTCCTTTCTACAGCAAATATTTACTAATTTAGACAATCAGGTCACTAAGTTAACGCCTTTTGGCTAATTGTTTGAAAATCGTGCATAATGTAAAGAATTTCTTTTCTTTTTAAAGAGACCTAACCTAGACCCTAAATCAGCAACATTCAGTAGTTGCATGCATTATCTTATTTGTCATTAACATTTACCAGCTATTTAATTGGTTCCTTTGAAAATGGGGTATAGGCTCAACTTCTCTCTTGGTCCTAATCAAAGTTTCAAAAACTTCAGTGACTGCCGTGCGATAATGAAGCAAGTGCAACAAAGTCGGTTGCAATGATAGACTAGAACACCGAACACCTGAGTGATGTCGATTTTTCAGACTGTCAAAGAGGAGAAGAAAGTAGTAAAAGGCCTCTACCCGTTTGCCTAAAACGCCTATTAACTTCAACTTCAAAGGAGAACAAGAGGCAAAACCAATAAAACAGCGACAAAACTAACGCTGTGATGTTAAACTTAAGGCAATTTACATGTTAGAGCCCCAAGATTCTTTTTTCATTGTCTCACTTTTTCCAGCGGAGAGTACCTTTTCTCAGAATAGTAACTAAGAAGTACCTGCAACACCAATAGATTCTCTACCATATCTCCATAGGTTTTAAGAAGGCATTTGACAGAATGCAGCATACAGCAATCATGAGAAACTACAACCAGTGCTAACCTGATCGGTCACCGAACATAAACTTGACAAGATCACCAGCGCAGTCCTCTTCAACGGCAGCACTACTTGACGGGTTCAAAATAGCAAGTGGGGTCCGACAAGGCTGTATACTTTGCTCTTTGTTGTTAAATATTTTCTTTGAATCATTTCATGTGAATTAGAAGAACATAAAGGCTCAGTCAGCACTGGCGGCAAGAAAATCACTCAATTTCAGTTTGCTGATGACATAGATGCTGCGGTTAGGAGTATTACGACCACACCTTTCTAAGAGCTAGATTTTTATAAGGGCAGTCCCAATTTCTTCTCCCTTACCTTCCTCAGCTCTCTAATGGGCACACGTGGGCTTGCTATGGACTTGCCGAAGGCTTGAAAAAAGCATGAAGAAGCTGAAAAACTAAGCTTATGAGCAACGACTTCAGCACCTCATCACAGTCAAGGATCAGAAGCTAAAGACAGTCAGTAGCTTTAAATACTTAGAGTCCAGTGTCTCCGATGAGGGCTCAAAACCATTCTATGGCTGAATACTAACAGTTAAGAGGGAAGTGAACTCACAGCCACCAGGACACAGCAGTCACAGCCAAATGGTCAAATAATAATGGCCAGGGTCCAGCACTCAAAGCCGGGTTCAGCACACAGGGACTGAGCCCACCATTCATGACCAGAGGCAAGCACTCACAGTTAGGTCCCAGCATTCACAGTTATGGCCTAACACTCACTGGACCCAGGGCAAAAACCGCCTTCTCGTCGATTTTCCAACCAGCGTGTGCCGCCATCTTTGATTCGCATTGGCCGTACCCACCCTTCCCAAGTTCGTGCTTTATTTTTGCCATCTCTCACCTCACTGTCCAGCCAACTCGGGGAGAGAACTCCCGCTCCTCTTCCGCTCCTTGGCAGCAGGCGGCAACAGCCTGGTGTGTGGAGCGAAGTGATTGGTGGACAACCCTCTGCCTCGTCACGATGTATCTCTCTTGCTGTAGTTTTTAACGACTCTTTTTTTATTTTGGAAAGTGTTTCTTTCCTTCAGACCTTCACCGGTGATGCGGCGACAGACGAGATCGATAATCCGGACGTGGACTGAGCGATCCACAGCACTACGCGCGCTGTGTGGGGGGTTGGGGATGGAGTGGAGCGGGGTGCAAGAGGCCGCCATTTATCATGACCGCCCCTGGATTAGGCGCGGCGCTAGCTGTCATCCAGGGGCCGTAATCGCGAGGAGAAGGTAAGCTTACTTCAGGGTTAGCTGTGGTCCGGAAGCATTGCGGGGTTTTATATGGTGAAAAATCTAGATAATCTACAAGTCACTGTCTTGTGAGCGGTCCACAACTAAGCCGCGTGAGACTTCGTCGGCATCAATATTGTCTTTAACTTTCAGAGCTCTTTACAAAATGTCGATGCGCAGATACTTGATCATTCTGCTATTGAACGTTCATAAATTTGAATTAGTTCGCGTTTTTGAAGTTAAGGGCCCGGGAACCTTCACAGTCTTAATGAGAAGGAATAGCACGTGACTTTGGTATGCCTGTGTTGGATAAATTAACGAGAAATATTGTTCGTAGCTTGACTACCAAACATTTCAAATGTTTGTGTTCATAATTCTTTGTGTTGCATTGCCCTTATTTTCATTTTTGTCACTTGTGTCGGTTATCCCTGTTGTTCGACGAATGTTCGCTTAGTTGTATATCTGCTGATAAGCCAGCAATGAGTTAAGAATTAAAACTGATTTTGGGTAATTTTAGTACGCCTTTCAGCGCTAGAACTGGCGAAAAAAAGAAAGAGGCAAAAACAAAATTCGTCCTCTCTTTTTAAAGCATGATTCACTCACGCTTTATTAATTACAATAAAGAGGAAGAGATATTAAATAAGAAGGTAAAGTATGTTCCACATCAACACCAAACAATTCTAAAGAAATCGTTCTTTGAGTGGTATACAGTTGTATATACACCTTTCTATCAACTACCAAACTACTGAAATAAAACGATTTTAACCTGTGCCATGTTAAAAGGATAAAAATGTAAAATTTAAACATGACTTTCTCCTGTGAAGAAGATATGCCCGCCCCTCTCTCCTATGATCCACTCCCCAATTTTAAGCTGCTTGCCTGACTTTAAAGAAAATAAACAACAATTTCAATAGGTATGGCCTACTTTCACAGAAATAACCATTTTTCTCTGGGAGATTTACTAGAAAACAAAATGTTTCGTACTAGCAGAGAAAGCATACTGTCAGGATGTCTTGACTACAACAAAAATCAACAAACAGTAGCAGATGACCCATATTATTACGTTCTCCTTAACTGCTCGATCTTTTAAGTGCATGATGTTTTTTGAATTGCACTCCTGAGGTCTAATTAATGTTCGAGATTTTCATTCGAGGTCAATTTAATTTGATCGCCTTTACTGTAACTCTACGGTGGGCCCACTCTTGCGTATGTATGACGCTGTCAAGCAAATATTTATTCTTAAATACCTGTACCAGGGCTCTCATTCGCTCTTGTCTAAACTAGGAGATATTTTGGAAATAGATGGTTCCTCCTCTCTGAACAAATAATCAGGACTGTAAAGGTCATCAATCTGCAGAGGGGTTTACATTGTTTATACCTCAGTCATGCTAGGATTGTCTGAAATGAAAGCACCAAACACGATAAAATTTTTCGCCTATTACCCGCGCACCTCATTATGGTGGATCGAGTGGAGGTAAAGCAACCCTAGGGGCACGGATGGACCTTTGCATCATGTCTATGGCTGCATCTTGCTGTGACTGGCGACCAGCAGGGGAAAGTCCCACTACACACGGCTACGATGACCGGGTCTTCCAATTCCTTAGCTTCTCTATAAGTCTTAAAATTTAATCCAGCGCATAATTACAACCGTAATCGTAAGAGTAGTGTATCGCTGCACAGAGACCGACACGCTAGCAAACCCTAAACACAAGAGATTCCTGCGAGCGTGTACTTCACCGATAATTGTACAAATTGTACAAAGCACAGCTGCATTCATTTCCTCACCCCATGCTCTTCTCAGCAGTCTCTGACTAGCCATGATAATAGGGAAAACAAAACAACATACGCCCCAAACAACACAAATACACAAGTGATCGATCAGAAGAAGACTAAGCTTGCCCATGCACCACACTCGTTCAACCCTCTAAAAATCCATCCAGCTTTTTAGAATTAATAGTCAGATTCGGTTAGACACATACACAAGACGTGAAGCTGTCATCAGCCATGTGAGATAATTATGTTTAAAGCACATTATTAGTCAAGAACGAGACACTTCTCGCACTTTCGTAAATTTGGTCGATTTAACAAGAAAAGATGGACCAGCGCGTATTGAATTCACGACTCTTTGACGCTTGAACTGTGCACAGAAGCGTGACGTCAACACGCAAAAGTAGGTCCAGATACGATTACGCGTGCTGGTTTATTTTCTTTAATTCGCTAATGATAATGGTTCACAAGGTTCATACACATTTACACATGGTACTTAATTAGGTTGGGGTTAGGGGGGACTTCGAGTCCCTGTGTTCTACCCGAATCAAGCTACAATTTTAATAATTTTTCAGGTCTTCAAACATACCATGCTCCTCGTACATCTAACTTCATTCTGATTCACATACAGCTTACAGCTCAAGCCAGATCTTCTAACGTCAACGGGAATTTTTTTCATTGTGTTATATTTCACATGAGCAGAATATGCACAAATCAGTTTGAGCCATTGTTGAGCCATTTTATAGCACCCACCCACTCTTTTTTTTTGTTTGCATGTGTCAGCTACATCCGCATCTTGCTGACCGGATGAGTTGAGCCCCAGCATCGTCCCAGGTCTTCTAACGCTTTCGGTCGGCGCTCCTTTTCAGTCTCTTGCCAACTCCCCTGGATTTAACTGTACCTAAAAAGTGTCCAGAAACCCCCTCTTTCTTCTGAAACATTTTTTTCTCTTGTCCTTACCCTGATCTTCCTGTAACCACAGACTGTGTACACATTTTCTGCATTTACTTTTTATGTACATATTTTGTATGTGTGTAAGTGTGTAGGTGTGCGTACGCGAGTGCATACGTGAGTCATGAATTGCTATGTGGGCGCCTATTGATGATGATGATGATGATTAGGCATCGAGTTGCATTCATGTCTATAATATGTATTGTACTCATCTCTCTTTCGCTTTCTTTCTTGCAAAGCGCGTCGATCACTACTGGGACGTAATGAAAGTTTCCCTCTGTAGCCTTGTTATTAAGATATAGTTTCTAACCTGTTTAGTAGCCATATTATGACTACGGTCCGTCTAAGAAAACTCAGTTTGGTGATCCTTTCTTACCACAACGGGCGCAGAGGGACAGACGTCATTACCCTTCTTTAACCGTTACGAGTCGTCAGGTAACTACCATGTTTCCCCCAAAATAAGACCGAATCTTTTATTAATTTTTGCTCCAAAAGAATATTAGGGCTTATTTTCAGAGGATGGCTTATTCTATTCCACTAATCGTCTTTTGGAACATAACTTATCGCTGTATTTATTAAAATATTAATATAATTACTTTATAATTTAAAACGTCCGCCGTGTGATTCAATGGACAAACAAAATCCGTCCGTCTGGCTGACGATCTTAATTAGGGCTTACATTTGGAGTAGGGCTTATATCACGAGCATCATGAAAACTCATTCCAGGGCTTATTTTCAGGCTAGGTCTTATTACTGGGGAAACACGGTTGCAATATCACGCCCTCGCAGGCAGGGAAGATCACACCTTGTTTCTCGCTCGAACCGGAATTATTTCCACTTATAGGTGGATGTGTGTGCGCGAGTCCGTGTGTATGTACGTGTGCATGTCTGTATGTATTATGTACCAATTTTCTGCAGACCAAGCTGTCTGTAGATGGGTCACCTATCTGTCAACAGGTAGTCTGCAGGTATCTGAAACAACCTATTTAATCACCAACCATTGGTGCTCCAGATAATAATATCATCTCACATGACCTAGTGACCTGTTATTTCTGGTGACTCTAGGATTTCAATCCTTTACTTCCACAAACAAACGCTGAAAAATAAAAAGCTTTCAGGTTGGCAGGTTCCTTCACTTTTTGGTGAATTTGAATTAATGACGTCATTAACTGTTAAATGAGAAACCGTGTACTGTTATAATGACAGTTGAGGATAAATGAAGTAAAAACGCATTAAAAAAATGTAAAACTTTAATAATAAAAGAAGCAAGAGAAAACGATCCCAACAACCAAAATTGAAAAATGTTTTTTTTTTTTTAGTCTCTGACACCAGGCAAGATCCCAAGCTTGTGCGGAAACAATGGCTACTCATTTAAGTCTGCCTGCAGTAGCTCATGCGTCCCTCCCTATTCTAACTGCCTTTGTGTAGAAATTATAAACTTTACCCTCAATGAATAATCGCTGTTGAGGAGGGCCATCCAGGCCTCAGTTCGCGCGCAGACCAGCAGGAGCTTTTGCCATTGCCATCAGCGAAAGGGTTAACCGTGTGCACGTGACATGCCAGTAAAATCCTGGAGCGATCTCGCTTTTCGGAATGAAGAAAACCCATCATAAACTAAAATTAAAGCCAATGGAGTGGAAATGAACACCAACGGGATAGGATGGTGAGACACATCTGGGACCTACAGATTGTGTATTAGACTGGTTTTGTGGATATTCTTACACGTGCTAATAATTTTAACCGCAAATGTATGCATTTAAAAAAATTTAAAGTGCATACCTATGCTCTGAAAAGATTTCTGGTTGTGAGTTTACGTACTTCTAACATGAAATATGTGAATTTTGGAAGATATCCACTTTTCGTTAACGTTATATGTAAGTTGTATTAGGTACTAGTTAAATAGAAAGGATAGGGCAACGCAGTCCTCCATAAAAGTGAGGATCTAAAATTAGGCTGATCATCTCTGTAGGTATATTTTTGGGAGGTGTCTAACTAAATGAAGACGTGGAAGTAGTTAGCAATTTTACCAGACGCTTTAAGCAAAAGGATTATGAATTGTCATTGGCAAGAACGGAATTACATCACCAGTAGCAGCGACAGGTTTAGTTTTTATGTCAGTTAAGTATGTGCCACTGAAGGAGATATATTTCAATAAGACTTTAATAGACTTATTAGAAATTCACCGGCGAGACTTTGATTTAGAATCTCAGACATTCTGTACCAAGAACTAAGATATTCCGGCAATAATGTAAGACGCGACCTGAGTCAATGATAAGGATAAATTTTATTTTATACTGTGTTGTTCACGTCTGATACATCTGCGAAAACGTTTCACTCCCTTCGATCCAAACGTCACGTTGACCTGAACAAGCAGCAGTAAACGTACCCCACCTGTTCACTTGACAGCAAGTGCCCTCTACAGACATCTTGGCGAGGGTTTAACGCTCCACTTCACACTTTTACAACTCTCTCTCTCGGCTTAGCTTTCGGGCTACCATGTCTGTGTTGTTGGGGGTGGTTGTAATACGTACAGTGTATTGCAATAATGAAATAATGATAATGAAAACCTGGCTGGCGGTATGCTCTAAAGGGGAGGAGGAATCTCAGGGTGGCGCTGATAGAAGGTGGAGATCGTGCTGCCTCTACCCCGTTCGTATCGTTTTATCTCTCTCGTTCTTTCTCTGATGCTGCCGCCGCTACCGACCTCATTAGTGAACCCAACCACCTCCGCCAAGGTCTAGGGGGCGTAATGTGATTGAGCCGGGGTGGGGGTGGGGGCCACACGCGGGTCGCTATATCGAAGTGAAATACTGGCTACCCGGTGGTGCGCCAGCTACTTCTTTCCTTTTGTTTTTTGTTTTAACGAAAAAGACTCCACTGCTCTACATTTGTCCTCTCTTATAATATCCTCTTGAAAATCACTCCCGCTTGCCAGTAGATATGAGAGAGTTTCAGGCCTTGAAGCACGAGCTAATTTGGTTGGTGGGATCTGATAGAGGCAGATGATTTGCACAACAGTTAAAGGTGAAAATGAGCGACGGAGTGACTTAAAAAAGAAAGCGAAGGAAGGAAGGAAGGAGAAGAGCTGACAAGTTTAGGTCTGATACTGATTTTTGGTGATCGTTTTCACTTTGCAGTTACTGCACGTCCTTGCTTCCAATTGATTTTTCTGTTTTTTCCCCTCTGAGACGCAGAAATACTTTCGCGCTTTGCATCAGAAAGTTGTTATCAATTAATTTGATTTACATGAGCTTGCAATGCAAATTATCAGTTTAAAATGTCTTAGGAAGATAGGTGAGGGTCTGTATGGAAGCTCGATGTTCACTCGGTGAAAATCCGCAGTAGAGAAAAGAAGACAGTGTGCTATTGTAGCGAGCTTTTGAAGGCTTTTAAAGGCTTACAAGAGACCAAATATCACGAAGGGAAATTAAAGGTGCACAAGAGTGCAAATATCATGCAGGGAATGAGGTCGAAAATAATAATACGAAAACACGGGTGTGTCTAGGTTGTCAAGCAAGCAGCCGACGGGAGAGCTCAGGCCGCATGCTAATTTGGTGTGTGACGTCATGATGCTGCCTCTTTCTGAGCATGATGATTTTTGTAGGCAGAACGGGAGATGGGTATTTTTGAAACAGGAACACGTACTAAACTCGATCGAGTGATTTGAAAAAATGGCACTTTTGTGGATCTTTAAGCTTCGCCCATTGTCTTTATCCTTGACGTCATCATTTGAACGCCTTTGCTGGAGTAAATGAATGAATGATTCAGAAGAGAAAGCGCTGTTCACAACTGAACCAGTTCATGACTGGACTGTTTGATCGTGTGTTAACCTTTTCCATACCGAATGCCAGTAAATTTTAAAAGATACACACACGGGTCTCAAAGGTAGCACAGAAGCAATCGGTTTGGATGGGGTCCTAATCTTCCTGTGCGCTGTCTCAGTCAAACTCGTATGCGAGCCGAACCGTGGTTTGCATGTAAACGTTATATTTTGACTCGGAATATAGCACCTATTCCCTTATTGGCGTGGGGAACAGATCATGGTCAGCTGTCCTAGCGATCATGGTCAGTTGTCCTAGCGATCAGATCACCGTCAGCTATCCCAGCAGCACTGCAGGCGGTGTACTGCTTTCAACACGTTCTTTCCGACAGATCTGTGCTGTCGTAAGGTTAAAGGGGAAATTTGCAACTGTCAAGCAGAACGCACAAAATACTTTTTAATAAAATTACACAAACAGCAAAACTGAAAGAGGTCTATTTTATCTCTGAACTATGGAAAAAAAAGATGCAAACAGCCATGCAAGACGGCCCGGAGGTATTATGAAAATGGAAAAAAGGGAACAGGACATAGAAAAACGGCTGAGAGAAAATCAGCTGGCAAATAAAACGTGATTTAGATAGTTTCATCTACAATGACACTAGCGTGACTAATCGTCTAGGGTAGTTCCCCATCTAGCGCTACCAATGACGGGGTGACGGCCCTTCGGGGAGGGGATGAACAAGTTACTTGGATAGCTTCTGTCCACTGGGCGGCGTTATCTTACTTCCGCTCATTACTGCTTGGTGTGGCATGGGTAGTTCGATAATTCTTCGAGATAAAGCTACAAAGAGCTGAAACTATCCAGGGGCAATAGCAATGAAAAACGCTAATGCGGACGAACAGAAGTCGCAACACGGTAGGAAGAAAATTGTCGCGCACGTGCATGCGTGTGCTTTTGTGTCTGGGGGGATACGTGTTTGTGTGTGTGTGTGTGTGTGTGTGTGTGTGTGTGTGTGTGTGTGAGAGAGAGAGAGAGAAAGACAGAGAGACAGAAGAAGAGAAAAAAGCGAATGCATGTATTACATACAAGAAAGCAAATGTAGTTCCGCAACATTTTGGTCATTGGTGAGTGACGTGTTAGATACCCGTATTACTTCGGGACTAACCTTTCTGTGACGGCAGTGCTCATGTCCCCTCCATCACTACCTTACCTTTTCCAACCCTCTCCTGGGTTTCACACCCATTTAAAAGATGTTTCAACTGGAGGTTCGGAAGGAAAACCGAAAGTACGCGGTGCCACACATGTATCAAACCGGTATCGAACACTCACAACACGGCTAACCAGCTCTTCTGTATATATTTTATATATCTATGCGCGCATGCATAGATGAACTTGTTTGAAGGAGAAGGACTGAGGTGTGCTCGGCCACATTGCTAGAAAACTTCCCCCCTCCCTTGCCTACCTAACAGATTATCAGAAGAAATATGACAGCCGTTTGTCAGGGAAGGTAAAGAGTATTGGGCTCCACCTTCCACGAGTTTGTCTAGATTGGGTGAACCACTTTCCTTTAATGTCCCTATAACCACTCGGCGATGGGAGTCTTTGCCTTGTCTTTCACGAATGCATCATATACGCATCTATGAATTCCTTCATTATCGTCATTGGTTAAATTAATCCAGTTTTTTATTATTACGGAAGGCATATCGCGGGATTTTTTTCTGAACTTGCAGTTGTGCGAGTATATTAGGTTGTCACGCACGACTGATTATTATTTCATAAGCTAAACTTGTTGCGAATGACCAGGCCAGGACCGAGGCAACGTTACAAGCACACCGGCGGGGGTGGGGGGAGGGGACGCCATCGACCCTGGACCGTCGACCATCGACCGACCTCCGTCACGATTCTCAGCTGCCGCTGCTGTGGAAAAGGTCAGATGCCGCTTCTGTACGGCTGGGTTTCCGAAAGTCTGTAGTCACCAGCTCTCCGCCTCCACACTGGGGGATTTTACAAAATCGCCGGGCTTGCATGAAGCGGCTGGTAAGATTCATGCGCACAGCTACAGTCAGGTCATGGCTGTGCGGAAAATCTCTAGCCTGCTTTCTAATCTGTGGTCGAGAGGGAGGGATCGTGCGTGTGTGTGTGTGTGTGTGTGTGTGTGTGCGCGCGCGCGCGCGCATTTGAGAGAGTGAGAGAAAGAGAAGGACACCAAACCACTGTTATTATCACTACCAGTGTTATCAACAGCGTCATTTTTATCATGAGAGCTTAGATACAGCTGTAAGGCACAGCTAGATATTTCGTGTTGTGAATTAAAAAAATGGGATGCAGAGGAGAAGTGTCTTGTACCTGCTCTTATATAATGATGACGAACCAGACAGGAAGGACAGTCACTACAATAAGGACAAGCCATTCGATGAGACTCGCAACAGTGACGACAATCCATTATATAACTACTTCCTACAGTGACGATAAACGATCACATAACTCTCTACAGTGACGCCAAACCACTGCCCAATATTCCTTGCAATGACGCAAAACCTATGCGCAACATTCCTTGTAATGACGCCAAACCCTTGTGCAACACTCCTTCCTTGCAATGACGACAAATCACTGGGCAACACTCCCTACATTGACACCAAACGATAATGTACAACTCCACACAGTCCCTCCAAAACCATTATGTAGAACTTTCTACTACGACAGTGACGACAAACCATTAGGCAGCATTCCTTACAGTGACGACAAACGATCTTATAAGGCAGTACCCACAAACCAAAACGTAGAACTCCCAAACCTGGCAACAGAAAAACTCCTTACGGTGATAACAAACCAGTAGATACAACTCTCCACAGGGCTGAAAGAAAGGTGTGCGACACTCACTACAGTGGTACTTCGAGTTACGAGCTGGTCCATACCGAGAATTTCGAGTTACGAGCGGCGGCTCGAGCAAAATTTCTGCTCGAGTTACGAACGTTGTTCCGAGTTACGGGATCCTACCCGAAAGTGAAAGTGCAATTGTAGTTTTGTTTAAAGTGTAAGAAAGTGCTGTATCTACGCTTCATTCCGTGTCAGTATCCCTTCCTCCCTCCGTCTCTTCTCAGCTGCTCTCCGTTGGCTGCGCTCATCTGTCGCCAAAGTAAGAATACAGTACCATATTTTCTACATTTTCTTACTGTATTTTGTACATTTTTGTTTTAATTATTTATATTGTTGTGTAAATTGAAGTTTTACGTGTGTGTTTCTTAAATAAAAACGTGTATTTTCATAATTTAGGAAATTTTGGGGACTTGTCAGAGGGCTGGAACGGATTAAACCGATTTCCATTATTTTAAATGGGAAAATTCGTTCGAGTTATGAGCATTTCTAGTTACGAGCACGGCTCTGGAACGAATTAAATTCGTAACTCGAGGTACCACTGTACAATAGTGAGAACCCCAGTAACACTGGCACGCTGATCCAATATTGACCCAATATTGGCCCGACATGGTCGGCCGTCAAGGCCCTATATTTGCCGTTAACGTTTTTCAAGCATCAACCACTAAGTACGAGGCATCAGACGTTAGACTACAATAGTGAGAAAACATTACGCAAGACTCCCACAAACGAAGAGTGTGATGCACTTTGCAAGTCACACAGTGCTGACAACCAAGGACGTCAGGCTACCCAAGGTACCCAGGCAATGGCGGACGCATTCGCTCTGCTCGCAAGAAACCAGTCGTTTGAGAACAAAGGTCTTCACACTGCTGCCCTTTTTCCTCTCCCTTCCCTTTTGCCCACCCCCCAACATAATAGCCCCCTCCCCCACAACACACACGCACAAACGTTTTTAGGGGACGAGGAAAAGCACAGTGTTCGTACTATTCTCTCCCTTATCCAGCCCCTCCGTCAACTCTCCCAAAATTCCCTTCCTTTTTTTTCCTTCTTCTCAGGCACCCGTCTCGTCTCAGCAGACGTATCCAACACAAGTTCCTCCCACCCCGCCCCACACCCCCACTTCCTTTTCACCAGCAGGCGCTGTGACGTCTAAATATAATCTTTCATTCTATTCCTAGCGCCTGCCACCAGGGCTTGACTGCCACTTAAAAGGTCCGCGGTGGAGTGTATCAGGAGGCGCAGCCTCTGGGGTCGCTCATGGCGCTGAGTGGAACTCTTCTCACAGTCTCGCACCTCCAGAAGCAGGTCGTCTGCTTCCTCAGGCCAGGCCACGAGGAGGGGACTGAGTGGGCGTAGGGACATATGGAATGGGAGTTGGAATGGGAGGAGCTGGGGACGATGGAATAATTAAGAAGTAACTGACTTTGTAATATCGTAATCTTGTAAAAGAAGAAAATGAACAGACGGGGCTGCGGCTTTCATAGGGCCAGAGTTTTCTCGGCGACATCCGAATGGTCGTCTTGATATATAATATATATATATATATGCAATGAGTCGGTTTTTTTCGTTTGTTCATTTTCTGTGATTTTAGTTTTGGTCTTGATTTCATGGCCAGATCATCTAAACTGTGACCCATGTGCTCACACACAAAATGTGGGCTAAAAGACTTTTGCGAAATCTGTGCTAACGATACTGACAGGCTAAATTCTATGTTAACAGAGATTGAATCAATTCTGAGAAGACTAGACAAACACGCTAGCATGTGTTAATCAGAGTAACTTGCGAAAATATGTGCTAACAAGACGAACATGTCAAACATTGTTGCTAAGAAGAAAAGGATGCACAAATCTAAACTTGGAGGTATTTTTCTCTTGGTTTGTGAAGACGAACCAAATTAACAAAACTCCACAAAACACACAGACAAACAGAAAAAGCCATGCCGGGAAGAAGAACGGTGCCACACATCTCACTGCGTTCGTCTGCACACGTGACTTCAAAGAGTTTTAGCAACACAGTCTTGTGAAGTACTCGAGAGGCAAACCAAACCAAGCTGAGAATAGCCTGACCGATTAGTTACTTTCAGCAGCGCTGCCATGTTGGCCATCATTTCAGCGACTTTGGCGCCAGCTTCTTATGAGTCCTTCTCTCCTTCCCCGCTCCACCATCACCACAACCAAAAACAACGCCGCCAACAACCCCGACCTCAGTTTTTCTTCCTTTGAGCAAACAATGACATAGCTGCCCAAAAGGGTCGTTCTTAATGGCGGAGGAGGAGGAATTGGTGTTTTACGCTGAGTCAGCAGTTAAGGCGTTATCACGGCAAAGTAGCTATTCCTGTAAACAGAACCCACATGAAGAGAAAACGCTGCGTGCCCCAGACGAGATCTGAACCCAGGACAGCTAATCCTCACTGTTTTGGTGACAGCGCTAACCGTCGCGCTACTGGACCGCGCCCGTTCTTATTAACCGAGAAAAGTAGCGAAGCGCCAGGTTTACAAAGTGCGCCAAAGTCACACTGTATTGGCAAGTGTGTTGGCACTGTACTAGCAAATGCGTTGGCCCTGTATTGGCAAATGTGCTGGCATTGTATTGGCAAGCGGGTCTGAACTAAGCACGCCTCTCTGCCTAGAAAACATTGGTTTACACACAACTTTGCTAAACATAGTCAAACGTTTTACATCATTTCCCCGGTTGAGAAAGGCCTTTAAAACACACGTAACCCGACGGCGCAATGACAAAGTGTTTGCCACCAATACAGTGATAATCGGGTGTCTTCAGTTCATATCTCGTCTGGCGCACGCTAGTATTTTTTTTCTGCATTCGGCACCACTGTACAGGCCTTGCTCGACGTACAACGCTAATTCAACCCCACTTTACTCCTACAAGGTGCACCTGCTGTATTTATTTATTTACCTAGAATAATTTGCACCTTAAAAGATTACAAAAAGAAAACAGAGATATTCGGCACGTAAAAGATTGTGGGTGACCTGATGACTTCGAGAACACAGTCTTGAAGCACGCTCAAGTACACGAGTTCTAAAGGAGCTACGTTCTCCTGCCAGTATCGAGCGCCTCTCGCATAGTCTCGTGCCCCGCCGACTGAAGGCCGGCTGGCTTATTCGCGACGAGCGGATGAAACGTTTTGTGGTCCCCGTGACCGCTGGCTCACCAGCAAAATCCCGGCAGGGAAGTCTACAGTCACGTGACCACCGTGGCTGCGGCGGGGTGCGTGTAACGCTGACGTGCACGAAAAGAAGAAGAAATAATAATAATAATAATAAGCTTTAAAGCAGTGGGATTGTTTCAACCTGCACGGGAAACAAACGCAACCATGGTGTTGAGACTCACAATAAGACTTTGTGGTGGTCGGTGCAACAGCACATGCAGCTTCGAAGACGAAACATGGCGGACAGACCAGAAGAAAAACAAGGCGAAGAAGAGGAAGAAAACGAAGAAAGAGAAGCTAGAGGACGATGAATACTGAGAAAGAAAGCTCTCAGAACGAGGCGGATTGGGAATTAGACAGAAAAAAATGATCAGGAACAATACGGATAATAACAGATGAATATTTAATGTGAAGCATTGTTACTGTGGAGTAATCGTTATTAGTTCTTATTCTTAAATTGTTGGATTTACATTTGGTTTGAGTCAGTTTTAAATATGTTCTAAGCGAAGGTTATGAGTTGCTTGTGTGATATTAGTCGTGTGTGTTGGTGTTCATATCTATAACCAGACGAACTCCACAGTTACAAACACAGCTTCGGACCTAATATGTATCGTTTTAGCCTCCGCAAACAAATTGGTTTCAAAAGTGGTGCAGCAAACTACAGGAATGCAACCAGACAATAGCTGCAACTGCATTTCTATGAAATTAACACGCCTCGGATAGTCATGTGTCAGGCAGGTATACTTTGTTAGAAAAAAAGTTTTTTTTCTTAGGAGTGAGAACAGCAAATTGATCTTTTCTCCCACGGTGCTTGCAGAAACTAAATTATAAATTATTTCCTAAAACTCACATGTTTCACACGAGAGAGAAGCTGTTATTCCGGAGCACCAATTTCGTCCCTTACCTGGAGAAATCCCCCCGTTCACCTTTCGGAGTAAACTGTTTGCTGCCGAGCAAGCAAATAATTGCCCTCCATCTCCTGGGTGAATTTCATTACTTTTATTGCTTTACACCAAGGAACACGCCCGTAAAAAGAACAGAAATGCGTTTCTTTTAGAACCCTGATGAGCAATACTTGTTCGTAAACGTTCCAACACTTTATCCTGCCGACAGCCCAGGAGCAGTTTATTTGAAAAATCTACCAGGAAAAAAGAATTTGAAATATATATATATATATCTGTGTCTGTGTGTGTGAGAGTAAGTGAGTGAGTGAGAGAGAGAGAGAGAGAGAGAGAAAGCGTGTTGTGTTGAAGGGCGAAATTTAATCAAAAAAGAATCTTGACATGAAATGTGTAGATGTAAATTCTATGAATTAGACAGAACTTTCACATCCTCTTTTTCCATTGTTTTCCATTATGACTGGGTGCTGTGGTGTGTTTTGCTTATGTATCATTCGTCTGTACGTACGGCACAAAGAGATTACAGAGATTTTCCTGTTGCTGTAAAACACAAAGAGCCTCGTTTAAAGCGGGAAGATCTGTTATGTAAACCCATTCTTCTATCACTAGTAGTTCAGTGGTAGTAATACAATGAACCTTGATTTATAGCCAAGGAACTATATGACACATATTGCTTATAGTTTGGTAGTCGCGGTGGTAATGCTGTGCAGAATCAGCAAAATAGATCGCTCGGGTTCAAGTTGGGACAGAAGATGAAAAGAAGGTAAAGGCACGGGAGTGGAGAAGAGAGAGAAGTAAGGAAAATTATAAGAAAAAGAATATCTTATGTTCCAAGAATAGACTTCAAAACAATTCCCCCCACCCCCACAAAAGTGCACATGACCAAAGCACTAACCCGTCGAGTTAACGAAAAGGTGCTTCGAGATGCATCAGCACGGGAGGGTGGGGTGGGGGGTGGGGGGTAGATGACATTATCTGCAATTACAAACCTGCCTTCAGAGATACTCTCAGACCACAAGGAACGTTACTACCAGACGGTTTAGAATGTCATCCAGGGATGGGGGTAAAAAGCCGAGAAACAATATTCGGGGATAGGACCGTAGGGGGGAAAAGAGAACAAGTGCTGAACAGCGGGTGGGTGTTGAGTAAGTGGCAGGAAAAACAGTGTGCAAACTTGTACAAGACCGCTGAGGAAAGATATGGGGAAACTGAATTAGTCGGTGCCAAAAAGTTAATCTCGACACCATTCGGCCCGCTGTGAGACAGAAGCGACCACCACTCCTCTCCTTGTCTTACGTTTCATGCACTATCGAGGGGCCGAACACGTGATAATGAAGACAACAAAATAAAAGCAAAAACAGAAAAAAAGAAGAAAAGGGAGAGCCCCCATTTAGTTTTGTTGCCAGAGTCTCGCTATCTTCGGCGCAATTGGCGTTACTCGCGATCGTGTGAAGACAGATATGGTGAAGGGGGTGGTCCCAGGTTGTCTTTTCTTGCAAACTCTGAAGTCTGTTACCCAGGTGCAAGAAGGAGAGTGCACTCAGTTCTCTTAACCCTCTCTCCGCGTCCCTGGAGCTATGTACTTTAAGACCTGGTACTGCCTCGTGTAGTGTTGTATGAGTTCCTAAAGTTAATATTTTTCGATGGTACGCCAACCAGGCTTGAAAATTTAGATAATAGCTTGTACTTTACAAAGATACTAAAATCAATGTGTGATTTTGGGTATCGTCTGAAAGCTTTTTGAAAAAATAGTACATTAAAAAAATTCTTTGATTACAGTAAATTCTTAAAACATTTTTAGATAGTTATTTTATATTTGATTGTTCCCTCACAAAATGTTTTCGAAAATCATTTTTTTTAAATGTATAGAGTGTACTGTCACCTTAACGAGCTCATTAAACACGTAAAACCCCATAAGCATATATCACAGGCACAGTCAGTAATTTAGCGTGTTAGTCCTGGGTAGCAGAGCGTCAAGCATCACTAAGCCTCGGTCACGCATCTCCGTTGTGCATTCGCCTCTTGCGGACGCGCAGGTTTGACAATCAAAGAAATTTATCATCAGAGGAAATTCCTCGGCTAGGAAACACAATACGAATTATTGGCGAAGACCTGAACTAGCTTCGGTTGCGGCAAGCTGGCCTGGAGACTGGCAGCCAGCAAGGACCGGACTGGATGCGAAAGTGCATCGTTCACAGGACGGCAACCTGTCTTGACTGTCAAAACTAGGTCAGGCAGCGTGACCCACATCCGGGGAGGGGGAAAATGACGGTTATGTAACGAAGCGAAACGAAGCGTTGGTGATGGGGTGGGGGGAGGCGGTGAGGAGAGGTAGGGGATGTTGGGAGGAAAGCGGCATGATGGATCATAAACAGATGTTGTTCGCCTCGCATGAACGGCTGGTTTCGAAAGTTGGCAGCAAAACATGTTCCTTTCTGATGAGTAATTTTAACGAATTCCTGTACTGTCTTTAAGGGGATATATTAATTTTTTTAAGGGCCACTTTCACAATTCGTGAACATGCGCTATGAAGTACAGACAGCCAGAGCGGTAGACACTAGCAGACACCGATTCCTACTGAATCCCTCCAGGATCCTCTTTGACATAGCCAAATATACAGTACAGTGACATCTGGGTATGGTTTCATGTCAGGTCTCAGGTCGGACTTGAGTAACTTCTAAAAATATCTTTTGGTTGTTGTGCATGTAATGTCTTGAAAATAAGTCTTAAATTACTGGTCTCGGATGCAAGGCGACTTCATTAAAAGTGGTCTCAGTTGCCAAACGAGTCCTTATTTTCAAGATCTCACATGCACACCAGCCAAAGACGATTTTGGAAGTCGGAAAACTTTGACTTAACAAGTCCTCTACTTATGACCTCACATGCAACCCAGCCCAGAAGATGGTGGAAGATAGAAAGGATACTATGAGATAAATCTGAACGTGTTTTCAAATATGAACGGTTGAAACCATAATACGATCAGAAAAGCAGGCCATCTCCTTATGCTTCTCCATGAAAAATAGTTCTTATACGACTCTATTCCTTCTCTGAAATACATGGGAATGTGTGAATGGAAAGGATCTACGAGAACTCCCAGCCATGAGCATGTTATCTTCCACTTCATCTGATTGTCTGCTGACAGTCGGAACGTCAGACAGCAAAACAAAAAAACAAAATCATACCAGAAAAATAAAAGTAATAAGCATGAAAATAATTTTCTTTTTTTTTTCTCTCTCTCTCTCTCACACACACACACACACACACACACACACACACACACACACACAAATCATGACATCTCAGTTCACGTGACAACGGTTGCCAGCGGGAAGATGACGTAAGGTCCAGGACGTCAACCCCATCCAGTAGGCGGCGTGAACACGACTCGCTCCAGGCACGTGACCGACTCCGCCAAGACACGTCGAGTTAACATGACAGCATGCCTCAGGCCCGAGCTACCTCCATGCACCGGAAGTCATCTACCAATGCCGTGCGCGGTGCGCATGTCACAGTTAAGAACATCAGGCAACACGGAAACAAAGGTAGCGCAACCCCACACCCCGCCCCAGCTCTCCCTCAGCAGACTTGGGGGGAAGCAGCCGCATTTTTACCTGACATCTATGGACGGCGCTGATACGAGCGCCCCCGTGTGGTGCCTGGTGTTTTTCTTCGCACAGGGACCCTTCTGTTCTACGTCTGGCATCTACAGGAGACATGACGACAATGAGAACGAAGTCTGGTTTGTGCCATATATGCCTAATTCATTGCCTCTTTCTTGCCAAACAAATGTGTCTACTTAGTCCACGTCTCTTCCTCGTTTTAAGCGCTAAGAGCATGCTCTCTATGAGTGTGAATATGCGCTATAAAAATCTCCACTATTATTATTATTATATGCAATGTCATTTGCCAAGCCTTGCAATGTTGATCCACCCATGAAACTGCATGTCAGGAGGACATAGCAGGGATTGTGTGAGAAACGGGTGCTAAGAAGAGGAGGGGTAAGGGAGAGTTTATCCTATTTTGGGACGCAGAATCAAAACAATCAACCAAATGCCTAAAAATAGTGATAATAAATAAATAAAATTCCATAACTAAATAATAGAGATGTATGTGTGTGTGTTTCTCTCTATGAAGATCCTTACCGTTTGACCGAGTCTAACCTTTGTTTCACCGGAAGGTCAAAAGCTATGTTTGGTTCGTATATTTTGCCCGTAAAATGTTTATTAGAATATTTATGTTACCCAACCATATTTACCGGTGTCTCCAATTTTATTTTAAATTCAGTCTACGCTGAGAAAATGTTTGCAAACATTTTGACGTCAGTGATATCGACATCATTGATTTTACGTCACTGGCTATGACGTCATGTTTCAATTTGAGAGACAGACAAGGTAAACAAACAAAGACACGGTGAGCCATGGTAAGTGTAACATCTTTTTGTTTCGCTGCCAAATAACTTCTCAACCGATTTTCCGTGAAAAAAAAAATTACTCAGGCACGTTATTCCACTTGAGAGAGCAGTAACAGGTGATCTCTTGCCACATTCCATCGCAAGTTTCTTACGTCTGTGTCAGACCTACAGACAGTAGGACGTGAGTTTAGGCCAGGTTTTACGTTTCGTTGGTCTTCATCAATTTCTTCTCTTTTATCTTCGAGTCCGTATTGTTTTGATGCTTTTGAGGTTGAACACTGCTTGCCGGTCTTTTGTTTCTCACAGCCTACAAAGTAATCAAAGCTCTGTCCTCCTCGAGGCGAGAGCGCTCAAAACGTACAATCAAAACGCGCGACCTCTTGACTTTACCCCCCAAATAACTTGCAAAGCGTTCCTTCCAAAATTTAAAGAAAGCAATAAAAATGTCATGCGGGTAAATCATTTCGCGAAGTTTTATGGTATAAACAATCGTTGCCGCTGGCGCTGAAATTGCCGATATCATCAAGCCAAGGATGGTTTGCTTACGCAATTTTATCTCTTTAAAGTCTATTAAAGTGCACTTAAATTTCAGGGGCTACTTTTTATATGTGGACGAGGATGTACATATGATGATCGTGTGGTTCGCCGCAGGATAACAGAAGACGACAAAGACATCCCCCTAGAAACCCGTGCAGTCTGTTCACTTTTTGTTTACTAACGTGTATTTAAATTTCAGAGTGTGAACGGTCCATGTGTGTGCGAGGATGTACAAAATGCTCGTACGGCTCCCCATCCCCACTAGATGTCAGAAGGCGATACGGACATCCACAAAAACTCGTGCAGTTACCATTTCAGATGCATTCATACCGACACACGTTGTGCCACTCTTCACTGTCCAAAGCTTCGCCAAGTTTCTTTGTGAAAATAATTCGCAGGCATCTGTAGTGACAGTGTTTGTAAACTCCCAGCGCAGTGAAACTTGGGGAGATCTGGGCCAGTTGTATGTTTGGACCTCACCCACCATGATCTTCACAGACACTGTCAGTTCAAGATGGCTGTCGAGGGGTTAATTTAGCACTTTTTCGAGATCTCTACATCATCTGTAGAAGATTTTCAATAGAACAACCAATCAAATGCCCTAAAATGTAAATGATCAATAAAAGAATATAAAAAAGGTTACATACTGACTGAAGAATAGAGATGACACGGACAAAAGTCTGGCATAAAGTCGGACTTAGATTGCTTACAACATCTTTCTTAATTCTTGGTTGAACCTGAAACTACGTCAATGGACGAATAAAGGTTTCAGGATATACGCATGATAATCCAGGCCTTCTGTGTGTTGTTGTTTGCATGTTTTGTGTTTTCAATGCGTGGATCGGGTCATCGCCGACGGAAGAAAAAATGGCCGTCGAAGTAGCGTCACGTTTAACGTAAATTCTGTTCACACCACGAAGTTTCAAACGTTCGGGCTGCACTAAGACTTTTCACCTGACAAATGTCTACAAGTTCCACACACAAAGTATTTTTCAACATATTCCTGCCAAAAAAAAAAGCGATCTGAATTCGTACTTAACGGTCGTTACAGTACTTTGTCCCCAAATCTCGGAAACTTTGATCACCGAGAAAATCCCTTTGGTATAGTAGACGACGGTCGTCGTATGCAAAAAAAAAAAGTTTTCCGAACGCTAATTTTCTGAAAGATCTAATAAGAATCTCAGAAACACAAACAGATTGACAGCAACATATACATTTTGCTTGCAACTGAAAGACTTTGTCCAATTGTAACGACCGAAAGATTTCGCTGAAACTCTGTAAAGTGTCGACTTTTTAACAGATGAGCAGTTATCGTCTTAACTACTTTTATGGACACTTCATGCCATATACTTTCAAAAAATATAGCAGAAACAAACAAAAGTATTAACATTAATTTCACGACACATGACCCGTTTTAGGGGTCGAACTTTTGTCACAGTGTCAGATAGGATGGAGAGCAGAGTTAGGTTTCTTAATTAAAATAAAGTTTCCATAAGTTCTAAGCCGATAGTCATAATACATAATGTATGCATGTGTATTCAACCGATGATGTAGGTTGTCTTGGTGACGTGAATGGTCTAAATCAGTGATTGATAATTCTGATTGGTCAAACGTTGTGGGATGAATTCCCCTCTTGGCAACCAGCATCTCCTCTCACTCACTCACTTTTCTTCTCTGCTCGTCCAGAGTCAGCTAGGTACCCAGTTCACAGCTGTGGGGAGTACGTTGCGAGATAGGGTTGATGGACTGGCTTTTGGTCATGCTTTCGGATCAGAACGCCGTTGTCCTAACCACTCTGCTTTCCCCTTACCCCGTTAAAGGTGAGAGAGTAAGCAACCAAAATACAGAGAATGAACGTGAGAGAGAGAGAGAGAGAGGAGGGATTGGTGTTTTCCACCGTCAGAAACTAAGGCTTTATCAGATGCTACATGCAGAGAAGAACAACGTGCCTGAGACGAGATCTGAACCCAGGACACCCAATCCCCACTGTATTAGGGACAGGCGCTACCCAGACCGAACAAGAGGGAGAAAATAGAGAGAGAGAAAGGGTGGGGGAAGACCCTGAACGAGTGTCATAGGGGTGAGAACACGTTGGCGAGACGAGATCCGAACCCACAACCTCACAATTATCATTGTAGTAGTGACAAGCAAGCGTTTGACTACTTTGCTACAGGACGTCAGGACCTCCAGGTGAAACAGCACAGTGGTCAGGCACACACTACCGCTATCAGGAAACGCTATCTGACCTCACCGGGTGTTGGGGAAGGGGAGGCGGTTTAAAAAAAAAATGATCCCAAGAAAATATGGTTTTCTACATAACTGCTCACTTCTTAACGACCCACATGTTAAGGGACTACCTTTTCCTTTCCCCAACCCGAATAAAGAACTGGCAGAATAGAGATTAGGGGCTGCCCAAAGAGACACAACCACGTCACCCAACTGGTTGGCTTATCACGGTCTATGCAGGGACTATATCGACACACACACACACACACACTTTAAAACACGTTCTCCGGTATTTCTGATTGGCTACAAAAGGCCGCTCCGGCTGTTCGAAGTATAAAAGTAATCTCAATGATGTTGATAGATTATTAAAACCCAATGCTACGATTATTATTTTTTTTCACAAAAATGAATTCTGATTTTTGTTTTTGAAAACCCATCACAATTCTAGCTTCTGGTGTAGTTACAGGTCACACCCTTATCGCCTTAGAACTATTAGTGTCATCCAATGAACTAAACCCAGTTATCTGATGAAAATTCGTGCTTTGAAAAGTAAGCGTTGTTACCCCGTCCTCTTCTTTCTAAAACAATAGTTGCCATTTCCTGGCAGACTCGATGACGTCATCATGTTGCCATATATAGTGCTAGAGCTGCCAACCCCACCACCGACATACTGGTTGTTTGTTACTTCGCGACTAGTGACGTCTTTGCACATCATCATCATCAATCATCGATCATCAATTCTCAATCATCATCATGTGTGCTGTTGCGAGATGAACCGCTAGAGTTTGGGAGGGGGTGGGGAAGTGCCCTTCGTTACAATGTTGGCCCTCATTCAAAACACGTGGAGAATAATAAGGCTTTGTCGTTTTCGTCTACAGGAGAGAGGCTGGTGAATTTAACTTAGCGCTGCGTGTTTGGCGCGCTTGGAGATGTTCAAGAGCACTTCTGCTTTGCAACTCATTATGGTGATTTTAAAAAAAAGCCAGAATTCCTTGGGGAAGACTGATAGCCGACACCTGTGAGATAAAAGATTCCAGGTCGAGGCAGACAGTGTGTGTGTTTGTGGTGCAGAAATGAACCCATAGTTGGATGCTAGCGCCTCATCCATTTGAACCCCGATGGTCAGAGGTTTCTTTTTGTCTAATGGTATTCCCCAAGTAAGCTCGAGGGGTTGTACATCATTGACTACAACGGTGCTACATTATGTGCGCGGCTGGCTCCCCATGTTTGCTGTCTTTTGTGTTTTTGTCATGGACTTGTTGCAGGACGTGCCAAACGCTGGAAAGTTTGTAATGCAGTGCAGGTACAAAGACATTTTAGCCAATGGTCACGCAATCGTCTGAAGAGGCGAAGGTACTGAGTTTCTGAACCATAATAAGCACATCATCGTGTTTGCAATTATGTCAGCAGTAACGTTAATCGTCCGCAGAGACGTTTACCATTCTGACCAACGCACGTCTGTACACATAGGGAAATTTTTGTTTTCCTCGGAAACCCAAACAGCAAACTAGCATCTTCGTTCTGTAGATTAATCTGTGGGTTTGTTTCTATTCTGTGGCGCACTGACTAGCTTTACAAAATACCGAGCTGTCCGCAAATCAGGCAGAGTATGAGTTGAAAACGGTGAAGCCCAATGATCCCCGAGATTCCCTGAGACCTACTGATAATTTATGTAAAGAATAAAAATAAATATGAGGACTTGGATGCCTGCTGTCCAAATAGAAGCAGACTATAAGAGCCTGAATAAAAATAAAATGACCCTTACAGTAGAGTTTAGACTATAGACGCGGTGTATTCTTTCAGTTCTCGACACGCCTAGCATTGCTTAATAACACGGTGGCGATAAAAGGGTGTTTTTGTTGTTGACCAGCTTACACAAGCGCACCCATTCACACACACAGAGAAGCGGTTTATCAATGAAAGCCATCTGAAGCTTTGCTCCGACTTAGTCCACTGTCAGTGCAGGATCTGCAAGACTTCTGTCTGCTGCTGTATACAGAGAAATTATTTTCATGAAAAGATTCAATCCGCAGGTGTGTAGTTCGTGAATGACGAAATGTGTCCACGAGATAAAAGAGCTCCGCAAAGCACATGAATATATTGTTTTAAAGCCGAGACTAGGGGGGCTAAAAAGAGAGAAAGGGACGTAGTGCAGTAGAGATGTGCTGAGGGTTATCCTTTAGGCAGGAAATGGCGGGAAGTTTTGCCTGTACCTGCCTTGTCGCCATATCCTTCATGTCACAGCGCTATTAGTTTGTTCGCCCTCTTGCTGATTTAGTTTGTGGATGTTTCTTCTGCCTTTTCCCACACATCTTGCACACAAATACTTTTGCTTTTTGTGATGGTTTTTTCTTCTTTCGATTTTTTTCCTTTCTTTATTATACATTATCTCTCTCTCTCTCTCCCTCTCCGTTTTGTCTCTCTCCAAAAAGCCATAAGTCCTACAGTAATTTTCGTACTGCCTGTTACATATTTAAATCTCTAGTGATGGATTGTTTGAAAACCTCCATCGATAAACTACGAATTGCTAGTTGTTAGGAGCGACTGAGAGAGAGAAAATTAGACTGTGCTCGGTACAAAACGTAGAGTAAATAAAAACACTCATCGGTTGTAGAGTTGAACGCCTACAAACATCACCCTGCACGGAAATGGCCAATAACATAGACGTCAGATGTACGTTGAAATATTAACGTCGTCAAGGCTACAACGATTGGCAGATTTGGAACCACATGCTACTTAGACGCCTGATCCATGTACATTTATGACGTCATAGGTCTGACCTAGAAGACTTGCATCTCGAGATCAGAAGGGTAATAATCAGTCCGATTTTGGGAGGCGTTTCGCATCATTTTTGCATGAGTTCAGTCCAGTCATTCGAAAAAAATCAACATTTATGGAACTTTTTCTACAAAGCACTGCAAGCACTAATGATGATCTTTCGTCAATTATTCAGCGCTGCTCGGTGGTTGGAGCGGATGCGGATGCGGGGGTCAGTCTGTTAGCCATTCAGTTGCTTTTACCGAGACATGTGAACGTACTGAGATGGGTGAAAAGAGATCACTGTTGTATTATAAATTGCCGCAGCAGTAAATTAAAGTAGGCAAAGGAAAAAAGTTAGCATTCTCTGCTTTCCTAAAAGAAAATACCTAAAACCTTAAAAGACGAAAATTGTGGTTATTTTGTAAGCGATACGAGGAGAGAAAGTTCTGCTGATAGCCAACACAGCAGTATGCGGTCGACATTTTGTATTAGGATTTTCACATCAATGACCCGTGTTTAATCAGCTAGATCCCAATATTACATCGTCGATGAGAACACACATCCTTGTAAGCTTGAACGTCTTTACCGGGCTTAGAGAAAAGTAATATAAAAAGATCCGTGTTGCAGCGTCAGGCATTGATTCCGTAATAACAGCTGGCGGAGGGAACCTTCTAAGTGTGAAGATGTTGCGAGATAAACGTTAATAAGCATAATACTTTCGTCACACACACACACACACACACACACACACACACACACACACACACACACAAAGAGGGGAAATAGAACGAGCCTGTTCGCATATCATTTAAGTACAAAATATATTGTGCAAAACACACAGAAATAATTATTGTTTTAAACTTCCTATTTAGTAAAAGCCCATATAATTATAAATTTAGGTTTTTAGTTGTGCTGATCAATAAATATGCTGCTCATGGGTAAGTTATGTGCATCGTTGGTTGAAATGAGTGAAAACGGCTTTATTTCCTCAAAACACTCCATCCCTTCTGTCTAGTTCTTCTCACTCAGAAGAAAAAAAAGAGTTGAATGTTCTCTCCGCCAGCGCACAAGTGGAAGAGTCGGACACAGGCAGACCGTACAGGACTAAGTCCCGCTTCGCTTTCGTCGGTTTGCTTTGTTTCGTCTACCCACAACCTAAACTTACTACTTCGGCAAGAGCAGGCAGCCGTGAAAGTGACTAAGAACTTCTCTTTCATTTATATTGTTCTTACTCCGTGTTAATGAAGCTGATATCGTGAAGCTCATAGAAAACGCTTACAGTGTAAGATCGCTATAAGCCAAGCCACGCATATACGTTTCCCCCCCCCACTCCATTTTCTGGTTTGCGCACGGCACTCAGATAGCTGCTAAATTCTGATTGGATGTTGCCATGCGACACCGATCAAAACAAAAGACCATCATTAGTATAAAGTTTACGACTGCACACGCACATTATACAGAGTAATATAGGGCTTCCTCCGTCATTTCTTGAAATAATGTTTTCACACGTTTATACTATTCTTCTTAACGTACTTTGAAAAACAGGCTGCAATTATTCTACGGAGAACGTTAAAACGTTAAAAAACCTGTTTCGGGGTCTTTTGTAAAACTGAAATATCACCTCGCACTTGTTTGCTAGACTGAAAAATCACTCCGCTTTATTGTGGGGCCGAAATGACACCACCACTCCATGGTGCAAGCCAATGATTAAAAATGGCTAAACCAGTAGAAATTGTTGTTGTTGTTGTTGAACCACCTTATATAAAACTTCAAAAGGTAGACATCTCTACATTAGTATCCTCAGAAGCAATCAAGACTCGAGTAATAACGGCTCTGCACCACAGATGAAACATAAAAATGCCTATATAGATCTCTGTACCTATACAGTTCCTGTGCACTAGACCATATTTTCTTTCTTTGGCCTTGAAAACGAGAAAAAAACAGCAACAAGCATTGTAGGAGCGAACGCCATCAAACATCGGAATCTAAGGTCACACGCGAGCATCTCTGAAGGCGCTCTGTTGGGATAGGCACAGGAAACCAAATCAACGAAACTATGCGCAAATATATTTTTCCGCAAAAAACACCGCGACAGCAACATCGGAAACGGCTCATTATCACCGTCATCAGGGTCGTCGTACTCAAATGTCTTCGTTTATTTCCTGTTTTTCGTTCGCTCATTCCTTACTCTTGCAATTTTTTGTTTTTGAACACCTGTTTGAGATTTCGTGGGGAGCTGATAAAAAGGCGATAACTGGTAATTAATTCTACTTCCGGTTTTTAGAATAATATGGTGACTAGATTAAGCATGTTTCATATTATAGTTTGGTATAGTCAAGTACCCTTACCTATCACACACACCTCACCACATCTGTTCGCACATATTTATCTCCGCACAAGCACGCACACTCTCGCTGTCTCTCTCTCTCTCACACACACACTTTTCTCTCCTTACGTGCGCGCGTGGATACAACTTCTCTTACAAAAACACACACACACCTCACACGTGCTCACGCTTGCGCACGGACTCTCCGGTACCCTTTCTCTGCTCCGACACACACACGCACACCAACGCAAACACGTCACAGTTCTTCTTCGGCAAAATAGCTAAGATAAATCTAAAGAGAACATATAATTATAATATACATGTCTCACCGTCTTAGTGCTGAAGGCGACGCCGGCTGTCTGATTCCGTTAGTCACCACTCAACAGTGAAGCCACCGTGACGATTGGCGCTCACAGCTTTGCTCACCATCCAGCTGACGTAATTCCCGCGGGCCAGCGGCACCCGTTCGATGATCCGTCAACTACATAAGCGTCCGTGACCACGACCACCGCGAGGTCTTGGAGTGTGGCGAGTAAGCCTCGTGTGTACAATCGCGCGCGCGATGCTGCAGACTCCTTAGTCGCGCGTGCGAGAAGTGAATGTCTGTCCAGCAGGTCAAACACACAGACCCACCCACCCACACACACACAGCGTAGACCTTCCTTCAAGGCTTGGCCACCTTGCTTACTTTCGCCCCCGGGGACTTCTCGAAGCGGCCTATCTACATAACCGGGGCAGTATTCTGCAAAAAAAAAAAAAAAAAAGTTCACTGATCCCAGACGTTGAGGTTCTTTAATGAAGATTGGCGCCTGCTTCTTCAAGCTGCGCTGCTTAATAAAACAGTCGTTTCTTCGCCCGCCGGAAGTTGTGCGAGTCGGAGAGAGAGAAAAGGAGGGGAGGGTACACAAAGTCATACACTCGATGGCATACACCACCCCCCTCCTTCACTGTTTCCCTCTCTTCCTCTTCCTTACCTCTCCCCCTGCCACCTACGCTACTCCTCCGTCGAGGACCCAGCGGGTACGCTTTTAGCGGTTAGTGGTGTCTGTTCAGCGAAATCAAAGCAGGAAGAGGTTGAATGCAAGTTGCCTTAGCAGCCGAGCTGTGCGGCGAGCCCGATGTGTGGATGGATGGAAACTTGCGGCGTCGAGTTCGCGGCAGGCGGGTCAGGTCCCGACAGGTCACACCGCCGGAGTTTCTTTTCTTCTTCTTCTTCTTCTTGCGCTTCGACGCGGCAGGTCCGCCGCCTCATGTCTGTCCTCCCTGGACCGGTGCTGGAATCTAGGCGGAAGCGCCGCCACCGGAGGCGCGCCGATCGCGCGAGTGAGCGCTCTGCGAAGGAGGGTTACTGGGATTAGGCCCGCGCCATGTGCTGCCAGCCTGCCAGCCAGCCGCCGCCCTCTTTTGACTGCCACCTTCTCCGTCAGCGACAGTGACAACGGTCAAGGTACAGCGGCTTCAGATCAAGCAGTTGGATCGGAGGGGGGGGGTTGTGGTTTTAAAGGGAGGTAGTTTGCACGCGCACACACACACACACACAAACACACCCGGGGTTTTATTCTTGCAGAACAAAGGCAGATGTATGAAAGCCGAAAACTGTAGCAGCGTCTGTAATCAGAATCCAGTTAGGGCTGCTCATCTCTTCCCCCTCTCCCCCAACCAAACTCTAATCACCCCCTGTGACCTCTGACCGCCGCCTTATCTGTCACTTTGCGCGTCGCCCGGTGCGAGCATAGGTAATGAGGTCACGCCAGACGCAGGCTGGCAGGGAGGGTCGCCTGGCACCGTCCGTAGCAGCAGCAGCAGCAGCATTAACAACACGAGTAGCCTGCCCCCACATGCATCAGGAGGCGAGTTCGCTTCACCTGCTTCAAGCGGGAGGGACTCTCCAGAGGGCACCATCGCTGGTGTGCAGCAGTAGGAGGACATGCTGCATCGCAGCAGCGGTACGGCTGACCGGCCGTCTGTCTGATCGGTTCTCTGGCAGCCATTGCTGCACCCATCTTCTGCTTGTATCGCCGGAGAGAGATAAATGGTCGGAATCGTAAAGATTTTTTTTTTTGGGGGGGTGGGGTCGTCGGAGAGTGGAAGAGTGGAAGAGCGGAAGAGCAGTGGGGTTGAGAGAGGTCAAGAAAGGCACTGACTTCCAAACAAAACAAGAGAAAGTAAAAGGAAAATGAACAACTAAAAAAGATGGGACTATGTAAGACGGAGGTTGTTCTTAGGGGAGACAACCAAGGTAGCGAGCAGGGGCTGATCTTTTCCCATCGAATTTTTCCGTCCCCCGCTCGACATGCACGATGCGTGTCTCTCTCTCTCTCTGCATATTCCCTTCTCTCTCCCCCGCCATCCCTCCTGTGTCGTTTGCATCCTCGCAACCACGTTGCTGTGCCAAGCACATGCTGTGCAGGTTTCGTTTCGCTTTAAAAGAACTTCCCCACTTTCCAGGACGTCTCAAACTTCAGAAAGAGAGAGAGAGTGTGTGTGTGTTTGCTTTGTAGTTTCTTTTCTTGTTACACTGGCCGCAGGCGTGTGTGCAACTAAGAAGGGAAAGGAAAGGGGAAGTGAGGGTTACTGTAAAGCTACGACGACACAGATTAGTTCGGAGGTTAATGAG